>JAQPZY010001614.1:4412500-4830000 GCA_029931535.1 Margaritifera margaritifera
AATAAATTGCTTGTTGATTTTTTACTTGATTTGTTGGTTTCACTTTCTTTCTGTTACATATTTCTTAGACCATAGAGTCGTAACAATTGTTTAACGCGTTGGACCTCCTTCTCGAGTTTCTAATATAGGGCCGTCTCTGGAGTATAACAAATATTCTGAAATTGCACATCGTGACCCTACTTCCAACATTTGGGATAGACTGGTTTCCTCTTACAGACATCGTTGCGCTGGCCATATTTCTGGCAGTTGAAACAACGCGAATGATTAGGGATGAAAGGGCCGACAGGAATGTTCAATAACCCAGCTTTGATCGATGCTTTAATGCTCACACAAAATGTGATAGCTTGGATAACTTTTGGTTCTCATCTTTGGATTCAATGATGAGAAATCTTGTCCTATTTCCTGGACTCGGACGAGTTTCCTTATCCGAGTCACTGGTTGAATTGTTCCTGGTACTTTTGAGACCAGGTGTCAGACTAATGGTTGAAGTTTTTTTTGATTTTACCGTAATATCAGATTATTATTTCGTCATTTGTGCTCCCATCATCCTCGGAGCCCAAGCGGGGGACGGAGATTTACGCACATTTATTGTGTTTGTATTGTCCGGACTACACAGGGTGATATACTCAAACAAAGAAGAAACTTTGATCAAGAGATCCTTGCCACCGCCCTCAGAGGCTACGTCCTTTGTAATGTTAGAGGAAAACACTATGTTGATTAATGGCAAAGGTCACTTTTAAACTGTATACAAATGAGTCATAAATAATATCTTTAACATAGCCCCTGAAGCGTAGCGTGACTAGGTGATTGACCAGACCGGGTCCTTCTGACCATCTGTTTCGCTGAAGTTAATGCCAAAGTAGTGTGATGCGTCAGAGAGGCAACTGTCTGCCGCTCCTCTATTCAACTGCCATGATCCTCTCCTCCAACGACACGGGACGCAACCCACGATAAACGGGTTGCCTCTACTCAGTAGCCTCTTACGACATGCAGCGAGCGCGTATCCGGCCTATTTTAAAACCCCGAGCCCGCAGGTGGAGAATACTAAATCAATGGTCTTTACTGATTAAGACAGAAAGCATTTCGATTAGGCCAGCTTTTGTCAGATCTGAAATAGAAATATATTTCCAAACAAAGTTCCCAATAATGAGCGCTTGACCGATCTTTATATAGGTCATGCACATACCATGTGCAATTTGAAGATCAGATTTTCAAAATTCATTCCACACTTCATTCATAAGAGTGGAATAACAACGAAAGATATATATTACATTCATCAAGGAATTTGTGGTTGATTGGACAGAAGAAGATGGAGACAAAATCTCCTGAGAAAGGAACTTTTTGAATTTATAGTTATCTCTCGATATATGGGTCAATCTTGAGAGCACCTGGTTAAGAATTTAAACGATGACATTTTGGTGCATAGAAAAATAAATATCTAAGGAAAGACATTTATCCATACGAATACCTGGATAGCTTTGAACATTTTTATGAAACAGCTAAATCGTCCAAAGAAATTTTTTATTCAAGTCTGAGTGATTTAAACATATTCGATGACGATTGCCAGTATGCTCAGGATGTGATGTTACACTTCAGCCATCAAACATTAGGTGTTCTACATGAATATTACGTGATTAAATATAATTTAGTGTTGTGTAAAGGTTTCGAGGACTTTCGCAATGTTTCGTATGGAGCACTTCAAACTTAACCCAGCACACTATTACAGTGCACCAGATTTATTAACCCAGCACATTATTACAGTGCACCAGATTTAGCTCATGATTCCAGTTTAAAAATATCAGGTATTGAATTATAACTTGTGAAAGATTATGACATTTTTGGGATGATCGAGAGCGGAATTAGAGGTTAAATTTAGTATGATACTAAAGACATACGTAACAACAAATAACGAATTATGTGCAAACAAAGATGGAAGGATAAGAAATAATGGTGAGTATAATTAGACTAAGCTTAAATAATGTTAATAATGTGTTATTGACCTAGGCGTTAAAGCGTATAGCCATGAGCCAATACATGCCGGTAAAAACAAACAAACAAACCAAAAAAAAACAACAAAAAACCCCCCCAACAAAACAATAATTCCGATGGGCAAATGATCAACAAATTAGATAGATACCAGCGAAGCTTCGGGTAGCTACGATGCTTGAAGAAATTCTGAAGGGGATAACATATAGTAGTGATACTGGGTACATTTTTGGAAGTTGAGATACAAACACTTCTCCACGACTATTTGCCGTTTGCACATGAAACACTTGTACTAGATGAAAATGGTTTATCTCTATTGCAAAATAAATTGATACATTATTACAAAGGTACAAAACAGACAGTACCAAAACTATTGTGTGCAACGAAAAGTACAGAAAAAACTTTACATGAAATAGTATTTGAAGCGGAAAACAACCCACAGAGTTGTCTTGCTTGAATAGCAACCTTGTCTAATATCCTTAATAGAACAGAGTAAGAGTTTGGAGCACAAAGCGAACAATGTTTTTGAAAATGGCTTCTGCAAGTTAATGAACAACTCTGTATTTATAAAACAGGTTGATTTAAAATATGTACAGATGAAAATAAATTTTTCAAATGCCAAAAATATACATCATTCGTCTGGAAGACAAAACGATCAAATACGGTGGCTGAAAAAGATTCAATCTGCATGCTGAGTGAGGAAACGTTTACAGCGACATGAAGGATGAAATCAAGTTCTATGACACTAATAACTATCCCAAGGACAAGGTGTTTGGTTTACCACAACTAAATATAATGATAGCCGGCGTTTTCAAAGAATGAGCTAACATGTGTACAAAACGTCGAGTTTTATGTGTTAAGGGAAAAACCTTATTCATTCAGGACTGATAACGATGACAATAAAGTATGCAATGGCATTAAAAATGCGTGATCAAAAAGATTCTAACATTTGAAATGTACCAAAACGGTCTCTCGGGGGATAGAGAAAATTATCAACAGATGAATGTATGCTGGTCATACAATCACTAGCTGTATAGCATCAACAAGCTATTTTATTTTGGTTGACAAGGTAAGCGCATGACCATACGGACACGCCAGGGCCTTGTATTAAAAAGAAACTCGAATCTCATTAAAAGCTTTTTTCTTTTCTTCAAAATATCTACAGTCTCTCTTTGTACAGTTGTTATGATATAATATTCAGAGAATATAGTTTCTATTGCTTTGTCGTCCTGACTATAGGAGGCAGCTAAAACACGCGTGTTTTCTCAAAATCTGTGAGTACAGGGTTGTACTGTTAGTTTTATTCTTGTACACGTCATCATGTTGCCTAAATTATCCATTAGGAAAAAGTATTTTTTCGACCAGTAGCTCTAAACACGTCTCTAGATTATCTTATGGATTTATCACCATCACATTTTCATCTTTGAATAACCATTTCTTTTTGTAAGTCTTGTTCCACGGAAAAACTGGACAGATGATAACGATGCATTAGAAACAATATTTGTATTCAGTCTCTATCACAATTAGTCACTTCACATATTATCATGCTATGATTCTGTTTCAAATACAAATCGCCTGCGCTCCACAACGTGGACGCCATTTATACACGACTAGACGAAAATAGATTTAAGATTATTGTTTTGAATGTTTACATGACCATCTGACAAAAAATAAATATATATATATACATATTTTGTGGGCATAAACATATTCTTGCCCATTGATTCGAAAATTAATACATTGTTGCGCACTGGCTAGTTTCAGATTGCTACCATACAATCTGCTATCGTGTGTACTTCTCAACTAAACCCAGACACAAAATAAATTAAGATTGTTTGTGGGCATCATAATTTTATTTTCTTCTGATTTAAAATTTAATACCTTGTGGCAGGTTTGCTAATTTTAAGACTGCTACCATACAATCTGCTATCGTGTGTACTTCCCAAATCAAGCAAGACAAATTGAACATCTAGCAAACATTTGTATCACTTACATTACTGATTTCTGTGCGTTTGTGTTGTTCGTCGAACAAATACTTAATGACTTCTGTAACAATGGAAAACATGGGAATAAACCATTTTTGGCAGGACTTCTATAGTCACCGGTATATTTATATTGCCGAGTTGAAAACTTTTTAGGTTCACTTTCTCCACTCTTTTAAAGCAGTATCAAAGCACTCTTCAAGCTCATTCTGCGTGTATCAAGCGTAATTTTTGTTGAAACTGTACAGGCTGATATGTCAATGATTCTATTTCTCGTGACGTAGTCGTAGAAGAAAGCAACTCCATTTCTATATTTGTCATTTACCTATTTAGCAATCAATTCAACGGTCATCGTATATTACTGTATGCAATGTTTTCCAGTTCTTAATCAGGACTGCCACATTCTATCACTTTATATACTTTTGCAAGTGTAATATTGAACCTGAAATCCTGAGTAGGTGCACAATGATACCATAGATAATGATCTGTTAGTATTTGGTAGTCAAGTGGTATTTTAATCTTCATTTCGAACACCACAGCACTGTACTTGTATTTATATCCTGATTGTAACTTTTTCAGTTTTTCCTTCATGATAACCGATACAGGTAACCAAAAATATTTGTGTGTTTTGAAAATGTTGTAGTCATTTAACTTACAATGGTGATGTCTTTCGCAATCATTCTAATCAAATTATTTACAGCTTTAACAGCATCTCTTTTCACCTTCGTATGAAACAACACGAAGAAACCAGGTGCATTATTACTATTTGGGCTCAGGTTTGCTGCTCATGTAGGTCCAAGTGTGATACAGTGATGTGTTGGAATAAGGTCTGCAACTCCTTGCCGTACGCAGATATGTTTGCTATTTATTGAAAAAACAACCACTACCGACCGAAACTTGTAAAAAGTGCAAGTACACCAACACTAATCACAAGTACAATGAAAATGAATTCGTAATTCACTTGGCTATCAGAAGGTTGGTAAAAATCATTAGTTTAGGTTACCTTTGTTTTTGAAGCTTTCCTTGGTATAAGGATCATTTAAATTATGTCTGTAGAGGAAAAGCGAAGTCTAGGTTGTTTAAAAACTGGCCACTAAATAGTGTTGTCTCAATCTTTCTTTTAAGTAGTTAAGTGTATTTGTTCTATTTTCACTGAGTTCTGTGGGTTTTCTCTGATACTATTCAACGTCATGATTGTGTCTATTTTTTAATTATCAGCTCCATTAGGATCAAATAACTTCCTGTCAATGCTAGACCATAATTATTTCTCCCCAAATCATAACTGCCCCGGTGTAGCCATTCTCTTAGAGATGCGTCGCTATTCATGAGCAAACTCTTTTGATACTGTTGTCAATTTTTATTTTACAGCATGAATAAAGAGGTCCTCTTTTGCGTTTCAATCCAATTATCGAAACATTATTCTCTTCCAAATAGTACCTACGTGTTTTTTTACGCTGGAAAGAGTAGTCACATATTCCTTTTTAACGTCTAGTGAGTAAGCAAAATGTTCGTTGCATAGCTCTAATGGAATGTAAAAATAAAAAATAAAAATCCCAAAGATATTGTAATTGGAGGTTCAATATGAAATTTGAAAAAAATTGGGTATGAGCACAATTTATTGATTTGAATGACATAATACCCTAATTCGCCCATAGTGTGCAAGAAATAGAAACGTGACGGAGAATAGTGTAATCCATAACTGGTAACCAATATCTGTGGTAAAGTTTTAGCTTTAAAAAGATTCAACAACAACTTTTTATTAGTGAATCTAATGCCATTCCGGTATGGTGTTTCCATCTCTTTAGCAATTGAAACTACATCTGCTAAATTCACACTTAAATTAATGCCATCAGGATGCCCCTGACTCGATAAAATGCGAAAATCCCAGCATTAGTGTCGATTCTTCTTCAAACTCCTCTTTATTTTGATCAATTTCATTTTATAATTTTTCTATTTACCCCCAGTGTATTATTCTTTAGAACAATTTGCTTGTTTAATTCCGTTTTGAAGGTCTCTTTTGTTTTTGTTTAGTTCGGTTTTACCTGTATCAATACTAGCACTTGTTTGCGAGTTCTCTATTTGTTTACTTGAGTCTTGAATGCATTTGTATCTGTCATAAAGTTTGTTTCCAAATCATTTAAATCTTTTCTCCCTTTTCTCATTCGTTTCCTTGTCTTGTCTGTTTCGTCAATTCTACATTGTACTGATACGACTCTAGGTCTTACAAAATATGTAACGGAAAGAAAGTGAAACCAACAATTTCAGTAATATCAACAAGCAATATATTTCCCTACAATACAAAGTGAAATTCAAGAGATACTTATAATATTGTGAATCAAATTCCAAATAATCCTAAATATCCTAATGAGAAGTCCAAAAATATAGAATGTTCCGAATGAGTTCCAATAGTCTTGAATGTCTTCACATAACACTATGATACAATCCAGAATGTCTTTGAATAAGTTCACAAATCTCCAAAGTAATGTATTAATTCAAAAGTCAATGAGCACTTTAGTAATTCCAATGAATATATGAAATAAATAATTCCTCTCGAATTATATCTGATTTCAACGGCACAAACTGTAAAATCTGATCTTAAATGGATTTCCACACACTGATCTAACACAGGAATGAATTATTTGTTTACCATATCCCTATTTATACACATTTTCACTTGACCCATATCATAACAGGATGAGAAGCAATCCAATGGAAAAACAAAAACAAACTCAGTCTAATTGTAAACAAGACTGGCCTTGGACTCAAATGCTCTGTAAACATTCTACTTACATGTGACCAGAATCTAAAGTACAACTTACTATCATGGACAAAATTTAAACAGACATTATAGATTAAATACACATAACAGAACCACGCCAATAGTATTGACCCCCTTTCGATCAACATACTTTTTGTATCTGTTTTAGATTGTTCAACCTCAGCGTGTAGGTTGTTGTAAAGATCGGTGAAGGTAACATCTTGTATAGTTTTCATCTTATCACTATAATCTGTAATAGATACATCGTAGGTTATCTTGATACATTCAATCGTGAATTCAGTCAAATTCATTTTGTCTTTAAAGCCATCGATCTTTTTCCCTTACAGTTTGCAACTCTTACATTGCAGTAGATAGGGTTATGAATCTCTGTGTGAACAATCCATATGCATCTAATAAGGTTTTATGTTCTCATTAAGCTGTTTTGGTAGCTCTGACATTTTGTTAGCTCTCGAAGTACCATTCTATTCAATGGCTGCTGATTTATTGTCAATTTGTTCCCTCCACGTCTTGATATCGTGCAACTTGTTGTCCACCAGAGTCTTAAATATTTCAACATCAACTCGTTTTTGTACAAAGTTTATATTAGCTCATCAAATTTTCCTACTTCTTCTGCTAGATTGGTAATACGGTGATTGTTGAGATTTATGCACTGCTAGCTGTTTTTCTATCAATGTTTAAAGGTAAGAACTCACTAGGACCACTAAACCATATTTCTCCAGTTATTCTATGCACGATCGACACTGTTTACTTGACATGAAAAACATACGTTACAGTCATACCGTGAAAATATACAACTTTTCGATATTCTTATCTAATTACCATTGTATGAAACAAAGTCACAAAGAAAAATATTTTAAATGTCAATGACTCTATTCAATTGAAATAGTGTTTTGTGGTATTGATCTGTTTATTGAAAATGTATGAGGTTTGGGGTTTCAGTAGATATCTTTATAGTTATCTGATTATTGTGAATTTTAACAACTTAGCACTGTAGTTGGTTATGTATACGACGCGATTTTAATTTTTGAGTTTTGTTTCAAACCTTCTACATCAATACTTTCTTCGATTCGTTGTGACCATTTGCAGTCATTCCCTCTTTGACTTTGTTCATCTATATAACAAAGTTGTAATAACCATACAAAATTTAAAAATTCTCCTTGCTTCATTCTTGTCAATGATGTAATAAAAGATATTATTTTTGAATTCATCTAAAATATTGTAATAGTCAACGAAAAATTCTAGTATATGCAATGACATGAACAGTTTTCCATTTCTGATATGAGGTGGAATTTAAAAGAAAGATTTATTTCTTTGGTAGTAATAGTATTGAAATATAGTTCTCTTGTTATGCCCAGTTCATTCAAATTTCGATTGTACAGATTGTTGTACAATGGCAACCAATACATGCACCCAAGGAAACAGATGCAAGTGTTCGGTCGTACAAATCCACAACTTATAACTGAGACAAAAGCGTTGGAAACTGAAACAAATGAATTTCATGAAATGAATAATCCAATAGACGCATTTATTAGTATTCTCTCTCCAGGTGAGAAAGCTGGAGCTTAAGATGAACAGTTTGTCCGTAGGTTATTTACCACACAAGAAGAAAGATAAATGAGAGGATATAAAAGCGGTTGTAATTGCTACCTTAAAATAGAAGTTTTAAAATAGAACTAAAACATAATGATGAACATATAAAAAGACTTGTGGAAGAAATTGAGAAAGAAACACATTATAGTAAATAAAATGTACTACAAATTGAACTAGTAACCGTTACAATTATGAGGTCAGAACTAGTCGAAAAATGTAAAACACTGTGACAATATTTACAAGTTCAACCTGAAAAATTAAGGAAATGATGAGAAGGAAATGTCCTCTAGGAGAATGCTGAACGTATTATTAAAAGAAAAGGGTGTAACAAAAGCTATCGTAGGTACAGAGATAGCAATGATAATATCAACAGCTGATCTATCTAAAGCAAATTTGGCAAGAAGTGATGTTTGTCCCACTGTTGCTCCTTCACCTATTCCTGCCCCTCCTGCTCCACGTGTATGATTGTTTAACAAACTCCCAAATGGACTGAGAAATTAAGCTGATTACTTGTTTGATTTAGCCAGCAAAGCAGCAACATCATTGCCTGGAGTTAACGGTTGCGCGATAGTTTGGTTATTCAAGAGTGCTGGACACATTGTTTATTTTCTTGTTGAACATGCTACTTTACTTGTTTTGGCATTAGTGGGTTTGGTAATTGCATTTGTAACCAAATGTGTATACAATACGTCAGATTTACCATGTGCAATCGTGTCAAATCCAACCTGTAGTGAAAGCACAAATAGAACTGGCTGATCTGACAGTACGAACAGCATTGTCCCAAAGATAGGAGAATCTTGTTGCATAGCATCATCGTTATCATAGTCCTTCTACATAACATTTACTGATTTTGTATTTTTTAGTTTCATTTCTTTCTCTACAATTTAATGTCTTACTGTCGCAGAGTGTTTATCAGTCTTTGGAATATCGTTCTTTGCAACCTCTGCGTTGCTGATAGGATTTATCTGAAGTTTTAACGAGTCACGGATTTCAGTAAATTGTTGTTGTATCCAACGATACTACCAATCTTCATTACCATTGCACTCGTTAGCAAATGATCCAAAGTGTTATGTTCTTCTGACCCATTATCGATCTAGTATTTGATTTTTCCTTGAATATTCTCCTGCCATGCTGAGTTGGAATTGTACATTTGTTGCAGGCCAGATTAACTTGTTTTATATATATGCTATTGCTATTTGATTTGAAGGCATCACCATCTGGTAAAGTTATGTTATATACAGGAAGCTTTTTTCTCCTTTGGAAATAAACGTGAAACGTTCTCTAAAAGCATTGTGTTAGCCATCTTCTTTTTCGGTTTTCCTTTTCCAGCCGAAGCTTAGCTTTAAAAGACGTCTATCACTGTCAAGATGTATTTGCATCCATTGTGGTGTTTGTTATATGAATGCATGTCAATAATGTCTGCCTGCCACTTGTCATCCACGTGACTTACATAGACCTTTCTAGATTGCTTGTTTAGGGTTTAGGTAGATTGCTGAGTTAACCATCAATTCCATTCTGCTTTTTTATTTTCTCTTGGTCCCATTAAATTTGATATTTGTGTAAGTAACTGTGCTTTTCAGTATCGTAGTTAAAAATGTCTCAATTAATGTTTGTTGTCTTTCTTTGCAAAGTCTACAAAATCATTATTTAAAATGGTATAAATACATCCGGAAAATAGTTCACGCTTGCCAAATTATCATTAGGCTTTATTTACAAGCCCGCATGACATCCATAAAAAAGTGGAGCTTTATTTTCAGCAATTTGCAACATTTTTTCAATTCTTTCCAAAGTATGTATGATTTCTTGTTACATATTTCATAATGAGATATTGAAATATATCAGTGGGAGAAAAATGATATGGCGATATTACTTTTGGAACTACATTCTTTTTCCATTTAGGAAGTATATCTGCCCTTATACATGCTATACATATATGTATTTCCATATTTAGGCCTATTTCATTTTTTCTACTTCTTCTTCTTCTCTCTCTCTCTCTAGTATACATTTATGTAATCAACGAGAAGGCGCGGTCAAAAATGCATAAAAATGAACCCCAAACAACAAAAAGCTGGCTTCAAGTATTAATTGTTTTATAATTACTTTTCCACATGAATCATGCAAATTTTGACTGAACTTACATGACCTGTTGCTATTCGATATTCCGTCACCCATACAGTATCATATACCTGTTACAAGCAACGACAAACGGTACACATTTTTAATAACAACTCTTGATTACATATAGAAATAAAATTGTTTAGGTAGCAATTTCAACTGTCATCACAATCATAATCATGTCTGAAAAAGATGGAGAAAGCAGGCATTAATTATTGTCAGGGCAAACCGAAATTAAGTGACAATCGAAATTTGGGTGCAGCGTCTGTTAGCGAAAGATACTGCAAGCTTGCCAACACACCAAATACACATCTGAATGCAGAAATAAACACAAATAGAAACCAAAATCCTTACAAGTAAACTCACAATCATTAAAATTTGTTGTTTGATGATGTTACGCTCTGAAGTCTGTAGGAGCGTTCTGTTATGTTTCTACAGATATGTTCACTGTATCGATCCGCGCAAGAAATCTGTTAACGTAAATGATCATTGAATGAATTCTGTAAATTGAATACATTTTGTAAATCTGCATCTGTTCTGAAACATTGCAGGATATCTTTTTTGATGTTTGAAATCGACAGATGAAAAATGTATTCTCCTTTAATGTCATTTTGCAACACAACTAGCTTTGGCCATACATTTACAACATTCAAACTTATAAACAAATACACATTACCAGTTCCTTCTTGGATTGGTGCTTTTATTTTAAACTCATAAAATATTTATATCACCTTCCTGAAATGTATTGAGTTTATTAGAATATAGGTTTGCGCCATTATATATGTTGTTTAAAACATTTCAAATTATTTTTGCCTTTTCAGTAAATTCCTAATCATGAGATTAAAATGCGGTCTAGTAATCATTCACCTCAATCAATCACAACGTTAGTTCTATATTTTACATGATCTAAGCACACAACAGACAGAAATGGCCACAAGTAGAATACGTAAAGAAATTTCAGCCACAGTACATGAAAGTAGTATAGAGGTTTGAAAACATTCTGTTCATTGTGCATGTTGCATACAACTTCATCTTACACCTGTCACTCTCTCAGAAGCACGTAATATCTGCAGACGTTACTATAAATCAAGTACAGCTATGACGTCACTATGAGTTACTTGTTGCTTTGACAACATGATTTTACTGTAAATATACTTTTTAAATCCGGTAACACTGTTTACTATGGCAAACTGATTTTACTGTAAGTAAAGTTTTTAAATCCTATAACAAATATAAAACAAAGTTGCGTTTGTTTGTACTACTTATCATTAATAGATATTTTTTTAAAAATAAGAAGCGCAGACTTAAATGAAAACACACTCCAAAGATATAAAATGAGAATTTAATAGATCATTTATTGTTATAACGTCGTGACGTTAACATAGTACTACTATATTATAGATTTTACAGAGAAGAATTCGTGGAAATTCCAGTGACATGAACATTATCTGTATTGATTTGTGTGAAACAGCATAAAAAGGAACAATTAGTTTATCTACAAACATGTCTAAAAGGATTTATTTGAGCCATTCTTCTGCCGACGAATATCATAAACTAAAAGTTGATGGATGCATCATTAAACTTCCAGGACAGAAAAGGAAAATAAATCTACATTTACAAACTTCAACGAGCGTCCACTTTGTCAATAATATATACTCACAATTATATATTTTTTGGACGAAAGAAAAACCAACCCCTCCCAAAAACAAAACAAAACAAAACGAGGAAAACAACAACAAAACAAGAAACAACAAAAGATGGGAATTATTATTGCTGCAAAGATGTTATAAAATCATTAGATAAAAAAACAAAAGAAAAAGAAAAAGAAAAAGAAAAAAAACCCCAAAACATATGACTAAAAAAAACAAGAAAAAGAAGTGAAGGAAACAGAAGTGGATCAAAATGAAATGGAGCAAACAAATGTGGACCAAAAAGAAAAAGAAATGTACAAAACAGAAGAAATGAACCAAATATTGTAAATAGAAAATAGTTTTTTCAAAAAAAAGTAAACTAATTGTGTATTTTTTATTTATTAATATATATTGTAAGAAAAAATGGGTTTTTGTTTATAGTAGATCATTATACATCGAATTATAAATACAGGTGATCCAATTTTAATACAAGTTAAAGCAAGGTTGTTTTTTTCCCATATGATGCCGAAATCATCAGCATATGGTTGTTTAGATTTATTAGCTTTATGTCTGCCTTTCATATCAACCATTCATCGATACATATATAAAGGATCTTAAATGGGTAATGATTTATTATAGAATTTATTCAACGTCGCTATGAAGGCTTGGCGGCCACAAGCCAGTTATCTCTATGGTAACTTTTCTGACACCTCTTGCTTAAAACTCCTAAAGTCAAAAGATCTCGTTGGCAAGGAAAAGCTGGAAATTATTCAACGAGTTTCATAAATTTAATATTAAAGTATTACCCATTCGAGATTATTTTTTATCACATATCTTATATTTTAGTGGAAGGGGTTTAGACAGAAACAAGAAGAAATAATTTCATTTTATTCTGGCTCAGACGCTGCACCTTTCAATTTTTGCGCTTGAAAAAAATAGTCCCATATGCAAGTTGAATCAATAATGTACAATTCGATAACCAGTAACATTTAAAAGTAGATTGTTCTTTTTTACAAATTATAATTCAAAGAGCAACTGTCTTCCAAATCGATAGAACATTTCACACGGACGACATCATTTTTAAACACTGCATCTCCGATGTAAATTCCTGTGTAATATCACATAGTTCACTCGGGTCAGGTCAGTTGAAGTAGTTGACGCGCCATATACATGGATTTCGATGAGACTGTTTACAACGTTTCCACCGAAAAGTATGTCTATTCTGCTATGGACATTCACCACAGATGCAGTATTGGATACGGCAGAAGAAGTAGCATTTCAGTTGTTAGATATTCGTGTGAAGGGATGATTTCTGGATACAGAAATTGCACTAAATCTAGACTACAAATGTTGATGAGTATAGGGATTCAAGACTTAATGTTTTTATGACGGAATATTTGAATTATTTGATTTGGAAGAATGCTGTTGTTTGATAAATTTCTGTCAGTTGGGAGACCAGCATTTATCGACATTCTTTTCATAAGAGAGGTGGGTTCATTTACTCCTATTGGTTAACATTTAAACCACGCTTGTGCTGGGGGTGGGGTGCAAGATTGATTCCACGTGGTAGCAGCAATATACTCTTGTTCTAGTTTTAATTTGCCTTTCGGAGGGTAAATTTCGCACTGACTTCATTTGTGGCTATGTATAATAAAATTTATTATTTAGGTCTCTTTAAGCGAAGGATATCACAACAAGTAACAAGGAGGGATTATTTGATCTAATCGGTGACTCAGTTTTTGATCTTTAAATCATCATATTAGCAGACGCAATATTCTTTGCAAAAAGAATTCTTACTTAAAACATGTATATTTCTAATTGAAATGTTCATGCAAATTATATATTTTAGCATGATATAGAAGCATGCAAACGTCACTACTTTGTGGTTTATTAGGAAACAGTTGCTAACATCAATTACCGATCTTATGCCCACTCCCTTCATTAAATGTTTGATCTTTTTTACATCCATTGATTTAGTTTTGCCAGCTATATTGCAACATATGCTGTGTAATAAGGTGTACACGAAAATAACGACAGTAAGATGACATAATGGGCTGCTAAACTTAGAAACGAAGCTCCCAAACAAGTATATATATTTATAGTTCAGCCATAAAATGTACCGAGTATAAATTAAAATAACTGAAATTGAAATAATCCCGGTATATTTGTAACTGGCATGATGAGAGACAATGTGTAATAGCAACATGTCAGTTGTAAATACTTCTCACTATTTTACTTCAACGCTTCATTCAATCTATTGTTCATATCACGTCTACTCAAATATTGAGCAAAACGAAAAAGTTACGGAGCTTAAAAGCCGTAAATGGCATCATGTTTTCCTTGACGTGTCGGATTTCTCAGAGGAAGTAGTCGCATTTTTCTATTTAAAGAAGTGATAATCCTGATTATATTTATATTGTTTGATATTGTATAATAATGTCAAAATGTGTAGCTGGAGCCTTTCTTTAAGGGAAGCAAAAGAAAACAAGACATAACCTTGAGCTGAATGACCATTTCGTTTCTTTTCCAAATACCAGATAAGCCATCCAGCGACATCTTTCGTATATAAAAATAATCAAACTATTTAATTTTTTTCTTTAAAATATTAAAGTTGACTAGAGTCAATTATTTTTATTTGAATATCTATGGCCATTTTTTTTATTTTCAAAAGTTGCTTTGACAACGAACATACTTTTCACGAGTCAAAATACATATGTTTTCTAGTACCGTGTTAAATTTAACTGTAGAAATCCCCCTTGAACTATAGTCCAAAATAAAATAATTTGTTTCTACTAAAGCTTTTCCACAATTCAACATTGTTACTGATGACTTAAACGGTTGTTTGTTGCTGTACGATATTTATTGAAACGAACCGCACGAAAATCAATAAAAAATATTAAAGTGAAGTATTTGTCCGTCATTAAAATTATTAAAACAATTTACCAGAAAAATATGTTTTAAAAGTCGTATTTCGCTAATGCTAGGTACAAATCGGTATGAATTTAGTTAAGCACAAAATTATGATTATGCTGGAGTTACCTCCCTTATGTAGTTTCAGAAACGTCAAGATGCATTCTTAAAGGCACTTAAACGAAAAAACGCATGATTTAAGAAGATATGTGTTAAACGATGATCAATAAACGATGAGATAGCTGATTGAAACGCTAATAAAAAATATATATTTGAAATGCATTTGAAACGCATTTTGGGGGTACTTAAATGTTTCAGGATCACACACACACACACGCACACACATACACACACACACACACACACACACACACATATATATATATATATATATATATATATATATATATATATCTATCTTTCATGAATAGAGATTTCCTTCAAACAAATTAGTATGTAAACGTCAATCTGTATAATGTTTCCAAAGAATCAAGACATTAAGGTGATGAAGTTTATTGTACTGGCACACTATTTTTTGAACTTTAAAATTATAATGCTTACGTGTAATTCAAGATATAATATTTTCTTATAATGTTGTTTTACAGCAATTTAAATTATTCGAATAATACATGACCAAGGATGGTACAGCGCTAATGCATTCGTTTTGTACCTTTACATTCAGGAAGGAAACTTCAATGTGATATCTGAGGCAATTATCAGGACTTTCCGGAATCGATAACAAGCTTGTAATGAAATGTGAACCCACTAAGACACACATAACCTTCAATTTCCTTACCAGCTAAACTAGGTGTAACCACCTTTCGATTGGCCAACGTAAATGAAACTTACTCGTAACTGGGTTCCTGTTTTTATGAGAAAACATTGAATGCCCCTGCCGTAAATTAAACTCTTGTAGCAAAAAATGGCAGTTGGGATAAGACGCACGGAAGAGTTGCTCTATCAAACATGAAAATGTTACACACACTTACCGTACAATAGAGATTTTATGAGAATAAACGTGGTGTCTTTTTTGTTATGCATCGTAAAAATTCCAGATATGGTCAGAAAAAGCTTGAATAATCTCGATTAAAATGGTGTACAAAAAGTGTTATTATTAGTCATATTTTTTCTTTCTAAAAGTATGTCACATTATCGGTCATAATTTTCATATAAGTTATCGAAAAAATTGGAAATTTAAGCACTTTGATATGTTTAACAAACGATTGTGCCATATCAAATAAGTTCATTACTACTTGTTTTAAATACTAAATTCATGGCAATCGTGTTTTAAGGCTCTTAAATCGAGTTTGTATTATACTTAATATCCTAATAGAACCCCTAAAAATAAACTCAATATTGTGCTGCCATGTTTAATGTAGTTTTATTGTAGAATGAAGTATGATAAAATCTAAAGTATTTCCTGATAAAATACGACCTGCTTCTTCAACATTGATTATAACTGCATATAATGATATATCGTTGATTGAAGTATGTTCTTGAAATGTCTTATGGGATGTTTATCACTTGCAAAGTACTATTTAGCAGGTTCGATTTTAGAGGAGCTAGATTCAGCTAGAGGCTCTCAAATACATAGGAGAATAGGGGAGAATGTTTACCAAGCCATTTTCAGTTGATTATTAACACGCGTGTTCCCGCCTATTTCAAAATATCTGACATGCAGACTAAGTTGATTTCAGTCTGAGAGAAAAGTTGATTTTTCACGGCACTCGTGTATTGCAATATTCGCTAAGTCATTGATTTTATAGAAACGGCATGTAACGGCATGATCAACAAGATCCTGTGAAAAATGTATATATCAAACATTGCTGATAATTTTGACTAACATTAACAGGTAATCCAAACTTGTTTTGTACATAAGGGCTGAAATTTATTTCAGAACTTGCAAATAATTGATGAACCTTTATTTATTCTCTAACACACACGCACACACAGACACACACACACACAACTCTCCAGTTTTGCACATCGATCACACAAGTACATTTTATTCTTACGTTTTGCAGTATAACTATACTTTATAGCAAAAGAGACAGGGAGTAAAATAATGTGTACCGTGCAAGTTGAGCAAGGAAAAAAATAATGCATGTTTTGCTAATCTTACTAAACAAAAAATGAGACAAAACAGAAACAAAAAAGGTCTTTTGCATGGATCTCTTCCTAATGAAATATCTCTCTATTTTCCAACAATATAATTGGACCACATGCTACATGTTCAGCGAGTACGGACAACTAAACATATTCGATATTCTTATTATACAGTCAGTACAATAAAAAGTGTCATACATCTTGTGTACTGCATTAGTAAGTAATAGAAAAGTACCCAAGTTATACCTTCTATTCGTGTCGATAATATACCACATACAGTAAAAACGCATTCATATTATCTTCGAACCAGAAGAATGGACCCTTGTAGGGCGAATATGATTTGATGATTTCTTTCCTGGTATATGAAAGTAATAATTAATCAGAGGCCAGCACTTGTAATCTTCGGTATCTGAAAACTTCATTCGGAACGAAATGTGATTTACCTACAGTAATAAAATAAATTGAATTTCCTTCCCGCTTTGATGAAATAAACGCTTTACTTTTCATCTAAAATAAATTCAATGCTGCATTGTGTGTGTAGTAGTAGTAGTAGTAACAGTAATAGTAGTAGTAGTAGTACAAGTATAGTAGTAAAAGTATTAGTAGTAGGAGTAAGAGTTTTAGTAATGTTTAACAACAAATCAACACGATACTGGCCAAATGGTGCCGATTTGAAGTATAGATATATTTGTGAATTTTGTATGCTTGTTTGTAAAGCACAATGCAGACAGCATCGTTTTTGGTCAATATATATTAGACAGTCTTACTGTATTTTGTTAGTAACATGTACCGCAACAGTCCTACTATTTCACCACCTGTTTCGTACAATAAATTTTTTCTTTCATCAATTATTCCTACAACCGTTCTTTTTTATTCATGTGTCTTTATTTAGTTTGTTTTAATAACTTTCTTTCTGTTGTACTTTTATTTGCGTTTTTTTTATGCCAAGTCAAGTTCATTTGACAAGCCCAAATTACCAGAAAATGGGAAAAAACCCGTTGCGTTCTTTGGTCTAGTATATTCAGTCTTAAAATTATATGGGTAGCACTATTGTTGTACATAGAATGCATATAGGGCTTTTTCGTGTTCGAGCTAGACGTGCACCAAGAGAGAACATACATGACGATGTTATATTTGTAAATCTTGTAATATTCCTAGCGGGTAAATCTGTCCCCGTCATGTTTGCGAAATTCATTCCACGAATTCCTGGTCATTTAATTGTATTTACTTGTTCAGACTTAAGTCATATGTTCTCTGTCAAGTCATATTTGAAGTAACTTTAAAGGTATCTGCTTTACCCTGTACACTATTGATATAGCAGGTGAAGTCAAACTGAATCCAGGTCCGTCCCACTCCGATGCATCAGATACAAACGGTTTAAATTCATTGTTGCTCGGCAAGAACGGATGACGCACTTTCCTTTGTTCACTTAACATATCTATCTGAAACAAGCTTGAATTTCTTGCTGAGAATTTTAATGACTTTGATATAATTGCTCAAACTAAGACTCATCTTGACAACTCTAGCGACAGTGACGATATTAAATTAGATGGGTACCACAAACACACCAGACGTGATAGAACCAATCATAGGGGTGGAGTTATGGTATATATGTCAGAAAATCTAGATTTCAAACATGTAACATATACCTGTACAAAATAATGAAATACTTTGGACTCAAATTTATGTAAAGAATCGATGCTATTTAGTAGCAGTTGTGTATCGCTCTCTATGGGAACGAGATTTTGTCTGGGATTCCTTCAATATTTGCATTGAACGAGCCCTCAGTATTTCTGAAAACTTAATCATTCTTGGTGACTTAAGTGAGGACTTGCTAAATTCCAATCTAAAACACCTCAGGGATAAAATTATGGTACTAAACAATTTAAAACTTTTGATAAACGAACCTACCAGAGTAACCACTCACTTAGCATTCTTGCTCGACCCTGTTATGTTATCACCTAATATAATCATTCTTAATTCGGGAGTTATTTCTACTAACATGTCCATAAGAGACCACTGGGCAACTTATTTAATAACCAAACTCTATTACAAGTCAAATTCATGTTTTAGACGGAAGGTGTGGCTTTATAAATATGCGGACTATCAGAAGCTTAATAGTTTAATAACAAACTCTGATTGTATACAAAATTCTAGTCTATGCTCCGATATTAACGATGCAACAAAACCATTTACATCCACGTTATTAGATATGGCGGACAGATGCAAGGCTAGCAACTTTTCGACCTTCCGATAAAGCTTGGTTTGATAGCGTCTTACGAAGAAACACTAGAAACAGAGATCGGTTGGGAAAGAAAGTAATCAGAACAAATAACCCTTGTGACTGGACCAAAAACAAAGAAAATCGAAATAAGGTTAAAAAAAAAATGTGCATAGGTGCATAGGATTTTTTTAAAGGTTACGAACATTTGGACACATTGGAACATTCTGAACCAATTCAAAAGATTTTTGGAGCCTCACCCGACACCTAGTTAAACAAAAATTATCCTATAATATACCAACACTACTATTCACGCAATATAATGGCACGTTAAACACTGCATTATCAGATTTAGGAATGGCCGAGTGTTTAAATTTGTTTTTCATATCTGTTTCTAAAATTAACGATACCAATGTACTTTTCCGGAATCACGACTACACAAAAATTGACAATCATTGTAACAAGTGATCAGGAAATTCTAGACGTTATAAGAACAATTCCTCTAAATAAAGTTTATGGCATTGATAAGATAAGTCATAAGTTACTTTCATAAAAATGATCTTATTTACAAATATCAATCGAGATCGCTTCCATATCACTCAGCCGTGTACTAACTGATAAATATATATCACAGTATTTGTGAATCACTCGGTAGTAGAGAAGTATGTGTGTAATATTTTGCTATGTATCGAAGGCATTTAACCGTGTCTGGCATAAAAGTCTTATCCATAAACTTAAAAGCTATGGAATAGAATCAGATCTGATTGATTGGTTTACCAATTATCTTTCCGATAGAATACAAACTGTTGTTGTGAAAACCGCAGAATCTACAATTCAATCTGTTTCAGCTGGGGTGCCTCAGGGTTTAGTTTTAGGACAGCTACTGTTTCTTGCATATATCAATGATATTGCTGATGATCTACTTAGTCTCGTCAAACTTTTTGCTGACTACAGTTCTCTCTTTTACGCTTCTAGAGGTATGCAAGATATCCAATATATACTCAATGCTGACTTAGGAACTTTACATGACTGGTCAAATCAATGGTTAGTAAGCTTTAACCCAGTAAAAACTGAAGTAATGTTTTTCAGCAAAAAGAATAACCCACTCTCTCCCAAATGAAAGTTCCAAAACGAATCACTTGCATTTGTTGACAGTTATAAACATTTGGGCCTTACATTTAGTAATACATGCACTTGGAGTCTACATATTGAAAATATACTTTAAAAAGCATCTAAATTGCTAAATATTTTAAGATCCCTCAAATACAAGCTGAGTAGAAAATACTTAGATATAATTTACTTATCATATATTAGCTCGATATTAGAATATGCAGATGTCATTTGGGATGGATGTTCTAAAGCAGACTCAGATAGATTAGAGAGATTACAATTACAGGCTAGTAGGATAGTCACGGGTCTAACCAGAAGTGACCACGCACGCAATATTTATGAGGAATGCTGCTAGTCTCCTATCTCAGAAAGAAGAAAATCACACAACCTCTGTACTTTCATGAATTGTTTATAATGATTCTCCAAGTTATTTAAACAAACTGCTTCCTCCTTTGGTGGGAGAAACGTCAAGATACAAATTACGTAATCAACAAAACAGCTCTAGATTAAATGCCAGACTTACAATAACAAAACATCTTTCCTTTATCCTTCTATTCTCAAATGGAATACCCTATCTGAAAATGTCAAAATTTATAAAGTATTTTTCCCACAAAACAATAGCGTTCCTACTTATTACCTTTCTGGTTAACGCAAATATTATATTATTCATACTAGGATCAAAAACCAATGTAAGAGACCTGAAAAAAGATCAGTATGACAATAGATAATCCCTTATGCAACTGTGAGATAGAAGCAGAAAGTGCATATCATTATATTTTCATTTGCACTCGATACACAGTTCAAAGGCAGCAAAAGAAAATTTTCTTTTTACTATATACCAAACTTGCTCCAGAATCGAAGCTTAGAAGTTTAAACTCACTCTTCATCACTCCACCCATCCCCACCCCACCCCTTTTTGTAAATTCAACTCACTTTCGTAGGCTGATCATATAAATATCAGCGACTTAAGAGAGCGGTATGATTGGGATGACCTAATCTGCTGCAGTAAATTACATTTTTGACATTTTGTAAACTATTTGGGGGGGGGGGGAGGGCGCTCTACATATATTGCGTGCTTCTGAGAGAGTGACAGGTGTAAGATGAAGTTGTTTGCATTTGCAACATACACAGTGGAGAGAATGTTGGCATACCACTATGCTACTTTCATGTACTGTGGCTGAAATTTCTTTACATATTGTACTTGTGGAAATTGTACATGATTTAAGCACAACACAGGCAGAAATGGCCGCTCCAAATTACTCGAAAAATCAGCCTGAATTAGTCAAAAGTACACTATTTTCAGCAGTTATTAAAATAGCGAAACGAATTTTGCTAGAGTAGGCAATACCAGCCTCTGAAAGTACAATGAATGACTTAGAAAATATATAAAAAAAATATCCAGTAACCGGCTCGAGATGGTGCCACCGGATGTTGCAAAGGCAACTCCAACCTTGTCTCCATCTTTTGAACCACCTGTATACTGTAACGTATAGCCACCATAGCCTCTGATTCCACTGAATTTACTCTGAACAAGGTGAGGATTTGTTGAAGACCTTTGAAATTTGCAGACATCAAGTGTTATTTTGAGAGGTTTTGAAAACCACGGTGGTGATTATTGAGTACAGAATTTTGCAAGATTAATTTTTTCCGCTTCTAGGTGAGGATAAATTCGTGTGCCTAAAGGTGGAATGAAATTGGGTTTCTGAGTATACAAGGTTTAGTATTTGGCCTAATTTTTTCTGGCCCTTTTAAAACTCTATTTATGCATAGCTGTAGCTAACTCCTAATAGTATAAATAGTCTTTTATCGTTAGAAGATAAATAATTGTCGACATATAATGAGCAGTTAGTTACTGGGTTAAGGCATTTCACTATGTTAGTAATGTTTATGTTGAAAAGGGTGACTGACAATATGTTGCCCTAAAGTACACACACATCCCGAGCATAGCTTTGAGAAAGTGTGCTGCCTATCTTAATTCTGAAATTTCTATATTTCAAGAAAATATGATACAAAGACAGATAGGGGTCCCCTTAGACCTAGGTTGAATAGGTCAGTTATGCCGTACTTCGATGTGGTGCGATATACTTTCTTTAAATCAGTAAAGATAGCTGCTATATGTTCTTTCTTTAGGAAAGCTTCTCTAATAAGTGCTTCAAGTCTGACTAGATGATCAATTTTGCATCTCTGGCGTCTGAATCCACTTTGAAAGTCTGTTAGTTGTTTGTTGGACTCGATATACCAGAGGAATCTGTCATTTACCTTCGTTCCATGATTTTGCAAGTACAGCTTGTTAGAGATATGAGACAGTATTTGGAATGGACGGCATGCTCCTTTCCAGGTTTGGGTACTGGTATCACTGTTACTTCTCGCCACGACGAAAAGAATTCGCCCTTTTTCCAAACTTTATCGAAAATGTTAAGTAGTGTACCAGCTGTATGAGGTAAGTGTATCAGAACGCTGTATCAGGTAAGTGTTTCAGAAGTTGACAGTGATATCAGCTGGTCCTGCTGAAGAGTAATGGGCTCGAGCAAGAGAGTCTTGTCCATCTCTGAGAGCGAAAGGTTTATTGTAATTTTCAGCATTAGTAGAAAATTTAAAGGAACTTTATTTTCAGGTTTTCGATAAGGCGGAAGTTTTCAGAATAGTTCTCTTGAGAGGAGATTTAGTAGAAAGTTTCGGACAATGTATTTGAATTTTTAAAAAAAATTTGTGCCCATTTCATCAGATCTCTTTAAGAGTTTGATACAGCTGTGCTGAATTTTGCCAATGGTTTTATTTGATTGTTGATTTTAAAGAGGATACAGAGTTTAACATACAGACATATACCTTTCCTGTTTTCC
This sequence comes from Margaritifera margaritifera, assembly GCA_029931535.1. Taxonomy (NCBI): domain Eukaryota; kingdom Metazoa; phylum Mollusca; class Bivalvia; order Unionida; family Margaritiferidae; genus Margaritifera; species Margaritifera margaritifera. Next base: position 4,435,771 of record JAQPZY010001614.1, read on the forward strand.
TCCTGCTCTCTCTCTCTCTTTCTCATGATACGACAAGCTTTTCCTCCATATATACAGTATCTCATGATACAACAAGATTTTCCTCCATATATACGGTATTTGTTTCTTAAGATTTGCAGCTGTTGGATTGGTGATAAAATTTTTAAGGACATTTTTCTGTTCCATGTTCGCATCTTTGCAAGCATCACCAAACCATGGAATTACTAAAGTGCTCATTGATTTTTGGATTAATGCATGATTTGGGGATTTATGTGAACTCATTCAAATACATTCAGGATTACATCTTTGTGGTACATCAGGACATTCAAGGTTATTGGAATTTATTCGGAACATTCTATTATTTTGGACTTGTGATTAGGACATTTAGGATTATTTGGAGTTTAACTCACAAATTGTAAGTGTCTTTTGAATTTTCACTTTAATTGTGTGGAAATAAATTGCTTATTGATTTTACTTGATTTTATTGGTTTCATTTTCTTTATGTTACATATTTTAAGACCTGGAGTGGTAACATTAAGTTAAAGTGGATCATTTCACCGGTCAATTCAGAAAGCTTTGTCAATGGTAATTTATCATTTTATATTGATGTATGCAAATTTTCAGGTTTGATTCATAATTGCATGGCCACTTCATTTTCTATATTTTTTTCTATTTTATTTAAGACCCAGTTTGGAACGTACTTATGGTTTTTAAACCAAATTCACTGGTTCTTGTTTTATTCGTTAAACATCAATTTAAGGCAATAAGTAATTATTTCTCAAATACAAAAATTTCTCAACTTTGATGCTTGAAAGCTTCAGGGGGTAATGAGTTGTAATTAACTCGCTTTCATATAACTTCGATTGCTTTAATTTGCGTCTGATGAAATAAACGCATTTCTCTTCCGTCGATAGTAAATACTAGGATTCAATGTCTGTTAAACCTTACATATATGAAAGTGATCACAATAATTTATTTATTTATTATTCATTGCTTTATTGTTCTCATTGCAGCAATGCTTATTTAGTGCACAACGCTATTTGTTCTGAATTGTACAGTATATTTGCCTCTATAATAGTAAACCTGGAATAAAGAATTCGAATTCAGGTTTTCTGTTCAAATAAGAAAGGCTTACGTCTAGCAAACATTAATATCCTACACATTCTTCCTAAATTTGAGGACATGAAATTATTATTAATCAACGAAGGCTTTACGAGACTTTTCTAAATGATAATCTTCTAGTATTTTGATGCGTTTAATCTAGAAAGAAAAAACTAAACGCATATCGAGGGAGATTTCTTGCTTCTCTACGTGGGTAACACGCTTATTAACACAAGAGAATATGATCTAACAAAGGAAATGACACTGAAAATATATGGATTGAAATATTCTTTCAGCTACCCCGTACTTCTCTGTTTGTTCAACTATCCACCAAATGGCATATCTTATTGGATATATAAGTTTGAAAAGCAAATTCAAATATTCAAATAGACACCCAATTGAAGGCTATGAAACTTATATTAGGCCATGCTAATATAGACTTTATGAAACCCCTCAGAAATCGATAACTTGTTTTCAGACATGGTTTTAATTAGCTTATAAATACACCCACCAGACTGATAGACAAAAGTGCCAAAATAGTGGATCATGTATGAAATAAAGGAGCCATTTTATGCAGTGACTGACCATTACCCCGTATACATATACTCCTATACATACTACCAAAATGGTAAAATATGGTCATCACACATCACACTGAGATAAAAATTCTGTATTAAAAAATAAAAATAAAATCTTTACTGCAGAAAACTGTTTTAATGATTGTATTCATGTACCTTTGCATATTATCAACAGTATATCTGAGTAAGATACTTGGCACCAACTGTTCAGTGATGTCCTGTCCTGGATATATAGGCACCCAGCAACATACAGAAAATACTGCTAAAACCAATATGGTTAAAAATTAGAAAATGAGGGAAAATAAAATCAGGACATGTAAGCCGTCGACGAAAGTGATGTATTTTGATTTGTGATAAATAAGATAATCAGATCCATGTAACAATAACTCCATCCCTTCAAAACCTAAGCATAATGACGAAACAGGAAATTTCTAAGCGTTATGAGAGGTAATTTTCCAGAATCTCTGAAATGTGCATAGGTCACGCCTATCTTTATAAATGGATGTAAAGGTAATCAATGGAACTATCTACCAATATCTAAAATCCCAACTCTATCAAAAGTATAGTCGGGAATGCATACGAATTCTTGAAAATCAAACTTTATTCCATAGGGATCAACCGGAATTCTGACAATTTCGCTCTTGTCATACATCACTGAATACATTACCTGATCAGTGTCTTAACTATATAGATGAAGGCTTTTTAACATGGACTATATTTCTTGATTTCGAGAAAGCATTCGACGTGATAGAAGATGAAATTCTTCTGTAAAAGTTGCCATATTACAAGTTTGACCTCTATCATTAAAATGGTTCAATTCATATATAACCCACAGAGTTTGTCGGTTTTTATTGGCAATATGCTCGCAAAGCTAAGCACTGTTAAATCAGGAGTTCACACAAGGCTCCTTTCGGGGTCCCCTTCTCTTCATAATCTTCATAAATGACCTTCCTTTGAGAACTCGTTTCACAAACGCTGATTTGTTGCTGTTAATGCAACACTTCACTCAGCAAGTCATAATATTCATGTTATCATGGAGAAACGAAATACTACCTTCAGAAAGTGCATAGTTGGTCAGAGTAAACAAAATAATAATTTTATAATAGCAAAGCTAAATGTATAATATTTAGAACATTTTATTAACTACATGATTAAGAAAAATTTCTGCAAAATATCTATCTTATTGCCTAAAGCCCCTTCCCTGTGCATAGACATAGGAAATAAACAACTTACCCACAGGAGAAAGGCCGCATTTCTTTCCAGATCTGTTTCCCTGCTTCCCGCAGTGAAAATGTTGTGCTTCTCTTCTGCATACACGAGATTCCGTGTCATGTTCATATTACTTTAACAGTATTTTTTAAATTTGCATGCACGAGGTTTGTGTCATGCTAATCATACTTTAGCAGTATGTTTTTTCTTATTTGCATATAATACATTGTGTCATGTGTCATCGTGCTTTAGCAGTATGGTTTAATTTTTATTTTAATGCTTTTTTTAGGGGGGGATGTTTTATTTCTGAAAGAAATAGTTTTATCTGCTTTTCATGCAGTTAACTTTATGTAGTAAGGTGATACTCAATTATATATGCAAAATATTTCAGGCGGAAACCTGGATTCGAAGCCTAAATCTTTGGTTCACAAATGTGATGCTTAGATCGATTGGCCCATTGCAATTACGTATTAACACTATAATTTCTATCCTATATGAGCACTGAATACATTTCCCGTCTGTTGGATAGCTTATATAAATAAATTTGTTATTAATAATATCTGCAGAGAAGCTGTCCCCACAGCTTAGAGCCTCAGTTCCGTCCCCGGTGCTTTAATAAAATATTAAGGCATATGAACAAAATAAAACAACTCTTGCATGTGTTATTTTATCACACTGAAAAAAAGCCATGTAGATTTAATACCAGGCCATTCAAGGGATTAATTATCTTGATAAATTTATATAGTTTACTTATCATCTAGAAAGAAATATTTACTATATTCTAATAAATGTATGTGGGTCTATGAAATAAGCGAAGCAGTCTTTACGTTCCAGTCTATGTATACATGTATTTTAGTATACTTTGATAAGCCAAGTTTACATGAATTGGCTTTCCTCGCTTTCGTAAATAAGCCAAGATCATTTGCGCGACAGGTATAAATAGCCCGATCGATGACACACGCCGTATATAACCCTCATGATTAACAAGTCATCTTAGACTAATATTAATAAGGTAATACACCCTTTATATTTAAATGGCATATACTACCTAAGAACAGTATTTAAGGATATATGGTACAACAGTAAAGGTCCGGTTGGTTTACTAATGGGCCTAAGAATTATTCCAATCGAAACAGTCCTGTACATGTATTTTAGTATACCTTGATAGATCAAGTTCAAAGGAAATGGATTTCCTTGCTCTCCATATAGAATGGTTTATGTTAGTCACGCAGATGTTTAGTTCCAGGTAGATATAGCTGATTTACAACCATATACAACATTTAAGACTGGTTATAAATTTATTCTGACTGTGATAGATCTCTTTCCAAAATATGATTGGGCTAAGAAAGTAAAAACAAAAAAGGGAGATGACATACATAATGCCTTTATAGAAATATATAAACATAGAAAAACAGTTCGATGAAGGTTAGGAATTTCGTAACGAAACCTTTAAGAAAATATTGGAGAAAGAAAACATTGAGTATTTTTCCACTCTCTCATACAAAAAAGTGTCTGTAGTGGTAAGATTTAAACGAATTCTTAAGAATAGAATGTGAACGTATTTTACTGAAAATTAAACCAGAAAATGGGTAGATATATTACAAAACCTAATTTGTGGATACAATAAATCATACCATCGAGATATAGACATATCGCCAATTGAAGAAAGCAAGGACGAAAATAAATCTAAAGTATGCATAAAGTTCTTTAGCTATCTTATAACAAATGCCCATGGAACGCCTAAATATAAAATGGATGCGAAAGTCCGGTCCACAAAATATGTCTTTTTTTGACACAGGCTATCTTCCTAATTTCACGGAAGAGATTTTTATAATAAAGAAGTAATTTTATAAAACCTGTAGTATATAACAAGCTTTTTGTAAAAAGAACTATAAGATTTTAAGATAGTGGTCGGTTTATGGGTCAATCACACAAGCAAATGTTTTTAACAAATAAACTTTTCCGAAGGTATGAGCATGAAACCTAGATTTTTAGAAAATATATTTATCCATACGAATGTAAGGATTCATTTTAAAGACTGAATGAAACTAAACTACCACTAGTTGAGAAATATTATTAAAAACTCGCCGGATCAGGAATTAGAGTAGAGGATTACTAGTATGTACAACATGTTATGAAACATTTCAAATTTATTTCTCTTGGCGATCTTCACGACTACTACGTAAATAAAGATACTTTGATTTTATGTTATAGTTTTACAGAATTTATATATGTGTATTAATAATTATAAACCAGACCTAGCATATTATTTTAGCGCACCCGGACTAACTCACGATGCCAGTTAATAAGTAAGGTAGAATAGAATAAGAATTGCTAAGCGATTATGATATGTTTTAATGATTGAATCTGGCTAGCTTATATAAATAAGGAGCAGTAAGTATGCTACCTAATAAATATGCTAAAGCAAATTATGAATATGTAAATGAAGTTAACTTCGATCAAACAAGAAATAATTTAGAATACGATACATCAAGGTCACGGTAATTTATTATGTACCTAAACTCCAACAGTTTATAAATCTTTGCCATGTATCAGCCAATGCCCGTAACACACTTTAAATGGGCAGACGAAGAAGAAATCGAATATTGGATGTCTTTTAGTGATGAAAATGCATTTGGAGGAATTTTAGAAATATATATAGAAGTACCAACAGATTTGTGCGACTGTTTTACAGATTATTTTTTGGCACCAGAGCAACTATTTTCTAGTGAGGATGATTTATTTTCACTACAAAAGAAATTGATAGAAGTTAAAAATGTTCAAAACCTTCAATATCTAAATTATCATGTACGTTAAAAAAACAGAGGAAGATATGTTATTCACTATCGTAATTTTAAAATGTATGTTCAGTTAGGAATAAAACTAAAAAAGATACATAAAGCAGTTGTATACGATCAAGAACCCAGAATTAAAAAAAATGCATAAAACGTAATACATCTTTAAAACACAATGAAACCTATGACCTTGAAAGGAACTGTTTTAAGTTAAAGAATAATGCTATCTTTGGAAAACAAATGGGAAATTAAAGAAAATGTAATAAATAGATACAGTATTTTAAACTTCAAAAGGAAATTTAATTTCTGAGATGAAGATATGGTATTAGATAGTTTAAAGAACAAGAAAATAAAATAAGCCAAACCATTTTATGGTGTCTTTACAGCACTAGAAGTAAGTTGCTGATGTATGACTTTTACTACGACAAGCTAAAAAACCATTATGGTGACAAAATTAAACTTTTAATGACCAATACAGATTATCTATGCATAAGTGTTGAAACAGACAATTTCTACATCATATGAAACAACATGTTACAGATTAACGACACAAGCGTTTACAAAAATGATAACAATTAGGGAACACAATTAGCTAACAAGAAAGTTGCTGGATTGTTCAAAGATGAGATAAATGGCGTGGCAATACACGATTTTTGTGGCCTTAGAAGTAACCTATATGCATTTAAAATTGACAAGAATATTCAGAAATATGTTGCTAAAAGAAATCTAAAATTATGTATGTTGTACAAAGATTATTCGTCTATCCAAACCATAAATCTTCAAAACATTAATTTAATTAGATCATACCATCACGAAATATACAATGTTACGATATATAAGGTTGCTTTTTCACCATATGATGATAAACATTATTTAGCTGATAACATAAATGCTTTACCGTATAGTTATAAGATTAACTAATAGATTAATCTTATCTCCTTCTACCTTTTTGTAATGCAACGGATATTTCAGTCTTCTTAAAAGTTTATTTCTTTTTAGCTAAAAAAAAAAAACAACTTTAAAACTATTGCATCTATAACAACGGCTACATATTTTTCATTAAAATGTTTTCCATAGACATTTTATCTTTTGAGTAAAAATTACTATAAATCAAGCATTTTCACGAAGATCTTGTGGGGGTAAAAAATAAACAAGTCAACACAATTTTCGTTTTTTTCAAAATTAAAATTTTTAATAATGAGAAGAAGTTAACTCCAACATGAACACAAACTGACACATTAAATATGAACATATTTACAAGGTTGACAACGTTGTGGAGTCAGACTTGACTTACAATGATCTAATTTGCCATCGATGCACATCCGGTTTCTGTGCTAAAGAAAAGAGATAGGTATAATGTTCACAAAACCATTTTTCTATTTTATCTTCATTTCTAGAGTACTCACGATCAAAACAAGTCACTTAATGTTTTAAGGGAAATTCAGGACTTGTAATCTCACATTACTGAACTGAGTAGATACAGCATTTCTTCTCATAAAGTCAATTATGTCGTCTTCCAGAGGAGCTAATCAATAAGAATCAAAATATTCCACACTGTGATCGTTGGGAATGTACACGGCTATCCAATGGGTCCCTGGTCGATGACAGTCGTCTGTGTTGATGACATAGGCTTGAACGTCTTTAAATTTTCGATGTGGGAGTTCATCGTTAGCACATATGACTGGATTCCAAGAAGCTGAGTACAAACTGTGAGTCAGAAGGTAATGAAGTTCCCAGGTAGCCATTTTTTGTTGTTTTTGTTTAAATGAAGTTGCCAGAAATGTATTCGTCTTTTCACAGGTAATGATAAGTCAACAGTTAACACTTGACTTTTTCCTTGAAAATATCTGTAAAGTAAGTCGATGAACGGGTAGTCTCCGTACTCTGTTGCAAGAGAGTTTTGATACATTTCATCTCCAGAGAAGTCAATGAGGGTATGGAATGGTCACGCAAGTCTATCTAACACTTTTTCAAAATCTTCTCTTCTGAGATGAGTATCCATGCCTCCTCCAAGTACTCTTTCGACCTGTCTTATGAGCTCATCATCAAACATCGTGTTGTTTCTGACTAGGGTGATTGATTTGATGTCTATAACAATGTTCTCCTGCTAGGCCTGTGATTCTTTCATCAAAGACACGAGCAATACAGGACACTAAATATTCTTCTTGTTCTGGCCTGTCCATTTTTACATCATGACTGTATTTTTTTCTTCTTGTTCACTTGTGGTCTGTGACTGATGCTGTTGTTATTGTTTTGGATAGAAACCACTCTCTTAGTCTATTTTCATAGGTTCGTGTTCCATCTTTTCTTTTCTTCTAATAGTCCAGGATTACTTCTCTCAAGCTGTTGATTTCCAGAGTATTGTCAAACTCTGCATACAAGATGACGTTCCTGTGTTTGCCAGAGATACTACAAGCTGAAATTCCACACAAAGTTGTCCCAATTTTATATTGTCGAAAAGTCCTTCGTCGCTGCCTTGGTCTGGGATGAAATCAAATCCCCACAGAGTATATCCTCCTGCAAAATGGTCGTACGAAATAATGTGGCTGTTATTGGTACCTAACTGTCCGTGGCTTGAAACAGTGTCAAAAAAGATTTCAAGTAAAATATTTCTGGGTAGAGTTAGGTTCAAATGGTCTGGTCATCTCGGGTGACTTCTATCTTGGACACGTTAAAGTGTTGCAACTCGAAAGGGCCGCATTTCTGACGATGCCAGTGAGTAAACGTTCTGGTAGCTGTCCTTGGAAAAATGATCTTTAATCTTAGATGGGAGTCTAGAGGCAATGGTGAAGGTTTTCACTTCCACTCATCGTAGAGGATACTTGATTGTCGTTCTGCTCAGAGTTTGACTGATGTAGTTTCCCACTTTAGATAAGACTTCCACACGTCGCACGTAATGTCTGGCTTCTTTGATGTTCGTTTTGTACTCGTTATCATTGGCCATCAGATGGAACACGATACTACTTCGAATCAGTGCTCAGGGGTACATCTGTTACATTCAACAAATACTTGTCTTGCAACCACATGTCCAAATGAAAACGATCCATGATTTTGCGTCCTTGTTTGAAATTTTTTTTCGACGGTCGTTAAATCCAATATTGTCAGAATCGTCATCCGCAGTCAACTCTGTATCGTTGAACTTCTCCATTGTGTCAGGATTCCATAGTACGGAGTCATCCAGATATGTGTTCTTGGCTCCTTGTCGTGCGTCAAGAGATTTTTTCAGGTAAGCTCGGTAAGGGTAAGCATCCATACTACTGCTGACTAGTTTGTTAGTGAAGTACAAATCCACTTCCGTGAAGAACGAATGCATGAAATTGTTGACGGGTGCTACTCTGGCATTGACACCTTGATTGATGTTATCCACTTTATAATGTTTGGTTGGTTTGTAATCTGAATTAAATTTCGATAGGTGCTGAGGTGATCAAAAACAACACAGGATGAAATTCTACTCATTGGGATTTTTGCATCGTTGGTGAGATGGCAAACAAAACGAGTTCTGACTTGGAAACATTCGCGAGAATCTCGGTGCATAATTTTCCTTTTTTCCGTTAGTAAGCAAAAACGTCCAATTCCCTGACAGCTGCTGTTCTTCTTTTCTTATTCTTTTTCTGCAAATGTCTATGAGATCGGAAGAGTTTATCCACGTCTCTTTCTGTCTTTTCCTTGCTGTGGCGTACAAGAGGAAGTAATGCATTGGTCAGAAGTATGAAGCAAATTTATACGAGTGTTTGGGCGACCCAAAAGGTAGTTTCCAGTTTGAAGCAACACCTTTTTCTTGGTTTAATGACAGCTTCTTTAGGAATTTGTTTGTCGCTGATTATGTTTTGAAGAAATTCTTTTCCTTGAGTCAGAGCTGCATCTTTTAAAGCATGCAATCCTTTAAGATGGGTACTACCGTAAGAAAAGCTGATTTTAACATATTTCCTAAACTATATCCTCGTTGTCGAGCGACTCCTTGGCACACAAGAAAAATCTGTTTTTACAATTCACTGGAGAATCGTTTTCGAAAATGTAGTTTCACCGTGACTTTTTCTTTGTAGAATATAATATTTTGTCCAAGATCTCTTTTTATAGTTATATTGACATTGTCAAAATACAATTTACTGACAGGAAGATAATGAGGATGTCCGAATTCGCGGTGAACGCGATACGTGTTTCCTCCTTCATCGTAAGCAGCTATGGCAGAATCCACATTGAAAGGAATGACTTTCAGAAACGGAGCAGCCGTGTTTCCCACGACGTTTTACTTGACCGCATACGAGTACACAAACAGTAAATGTAGTCCTTCGTTCAATTCGATAGGGTCGCAAAAATACTTGTCGAATCGATATTGCCTGTCCAGTCAGGCTACGCCTGCTACCGTAAGTAGACAGTAGACGGTACTATCTGAGACTGTTATCCCAAAGTAGACAGCTACACCTGGCTCACTCTGGAAAGTCCATTTTGGTGGATCAGGCGATCGAGCAGATATGGTCATCCCCCTACTTTGAAGGCATATGGCAAGAGATGTGTGGACAGCGCAAGGCATCAGCTCAGATGCAGTAGGAACTGATGGCCATCCACTGCATCCAGACTCGTCTCCAGACGCCTCGACATTGTCGTGCCACTGGATTCAGACAAGCTTGGACTAGAGAGTGAAGGTGACTCAGCGCAACTTTCACTCACTTAAATCAACCCATGCACAAGTCATGACATTTTATCCCTCCATCCCCCCCCCACCAGATAGCTTAAAGTCCTGCTAGACTACGCCTGTTACCTTCAAGTCCTGTGGCGATGGGAGGGCTCCAAAGCAGCAGGGAGATGTGGCTGCAGACCTGCACACAGGCGGCTCAGAGCATAGGGTCACTTTTCACTGGATCGAAGCAGCAGTGGAACTCGGCAGCCCCCTGGGCTAAATAGCAGCCTTCTTTAGGATCACACTCCTCACCTCCGTAACATAAGGAAGGGGCTAGAAAAGGTGCTCTCAACATTGCCTGCTTCACCCTGGAACGTGCGCACAATAGTCAGCAGATAGACCAGTGAAACTCGCCTAGCTGAGGAAGGACAACTCACCGAAGTAGAAGCCGGCTACACCTTCTTGTGGAGTGGCCGAAGTAAAGGAGAGCGACGTGAAGCTCGTGTTGAGTTTGCCATCTAATCACAGCTAGTCAAAAAGCTCACAAATCTACAAAGGGTGTGAATGATATACTAATGCAAATGAGACTCTAACTGTCTGGAAAATGACATGCAAGTATCATCAGTGCCTATGAACCAACCATGACCAACTCAGATGAGATGAATGACAAATTTTATGAAGACCTGGAGTCTCTTATCGCGGAAGTACCAAAGGCATATAAGCTCATCATCCTTGGTGACTTTAATGCTATAGTTAACACATATCACCAGAGACGACCAGGTGTCAATGGCAAAAATGGATTTGGCAAACGCAACAACAACGGACTCCTACTGATGAAATGCGCCGACCTCCCAATCACCAACAGTCTACCGCCTGACAAACCGGAACAAGACGTCTTGGATGCACCCACGCTTCAAGCATTGGCATGTCTCGTCAGGAAAAGAGACAGGCAGAATGTCTGAGAGACGAAGGTCATGAGAAGTTCAAAATGCTGGACTGACCACAAACTCATAGTCTCCAAGCTTAATGTACAGATTCAGCCTAGCAGACGACCACAAGGCAAGAAAGGTTCCCCAAAACTTAATGTCTCTATAATGACACAGTAGAATTTGAAACAGGCACTTGTTGAAACCAACTAGATACAATTGATACAAACTCAGAGAATGTCGGGGAAAACTGTGCATCCTTCAGAGACTCTGTATAATTAACTACATCAAAAACCCTCGGTCCCACCACACGTAAACATTAAGCTGGGTTTGACGAGAACGATGCTGCCATACAGACTTCGGAATGCGAAACATCGGCTAGAGAAGGCCTGTTTAGGAGAGAGCACTTCATCATCTAAGAAGGAAGCCTTCAACAACATCAAGAGGACTGTCCAATGCAAACTCAGAAAGTTGCAAGACTCATGGCTGAGCACTAAGGCAGATGAGATTCAGTCCTACGCAGACAGGAATAACATGAAGAATGTCTAAGATGCTTTAAAGACAATCTACGGGCCGTAGTCATCGGAAACATCTCCAGTACTGAGTGCTGACAGCAATACATTTCTCACTGACAAAGAAAAGATACTACAAAGATGGGCAGAACACTTCAACAACGTCCTCAATCAACAGTCATCTATCAGTGAAGAGGCAATTGAGGAGGCAATGGATCGACTGCCCTAACTTGCTGATCCTCCAAAGCTGACTGAAACTGAGAAAGCAATTGACCTGGTGTCAAATGACAAAGCATGTGGATCAGATGCAATACCAGCAGAAGTCTAAAAAGCTGGAGGCTCACAAATGGCACATAAACTGACTGAACTCTTCCAGTCAATGTGGACTCAAGGAACTATACCCCAGAAGTACAAAGATGCATCCATTTTCCACTTGTACAAGCGGAAAGGCAACAGACAATACCGCGACAGCCATCGAGGCATCTCCTTGCTGTCAATAGCCGGCAAAATCCTCGCAAGAATTCTGCTGAATCGCCTTGTGCATTACACCGGTCAAGGACTCCTCCCTGAGAGTCAATGTAGCTTCAGGAAAAGACGAGGGACCACATACATGGTGTTTGCAGCTCGTCAACTCCAGGAGAAATGCCAGGAACAGAACTCCAACCTCCCCACGTTGAAGAGGCAGCGTAAATCTCAGAACTGCAGCACGTCCTGTGTTGAACAAGGACACCCAAGCAGCATTTCCTGTCAAGTGTGCCACAGACAGTTCAGAGCACAAATTGACCTGATCAGCCACCCGCATACTCACAGAAACAAAACCAGTTAGTGATGACATGGTCATCTTCAAACTCGAAGGAAGAAGAACAACAGAATCGATCCTTGTTGTAAATGTCTTTCATAGGAGCGAGAGCGGTGTATCCATCCAGAATACGAAAAAAAAAAAAAACCGGGACAAAAGTAATACACATCGTTTTGCCGTCAGAAAAATAAACTTTTATGGTACTCGATCAATACCATTTCTCTAGTGCTTTGCCAAACTGATCGTTGAAAATAGCTGAAAATCGTTTCGACAAGATGTTGAGCATTAACTGATATCCTGTTGAAGTTCTCATGGTATAGATGTTCAATTGATGATTAGTTGATGATGCTTTTTTGGATTCATAATAAAGAGGACCATTTTTGTCCAAGTGTTCTTGAACTTGTTCGTTCAGGATATCAACGACGAAAGTGTTTTGACCTTCGTTGATATTTGTGGTTTGAGTAGGGTGAATGATTTCTACCAAAGCTACTTCCCATTGAGCGTCCTGATCCAGTTTTATGGACTGAGGTAATTTAGCCTTATTGTTAGGAAATACATCCATATAACTGTCACAGGGTAAAATTTAAATAAAATTCGATATTCATAGTTCGATGTTCTGGTTTCCGAGGAGTCACGGAAAATGATTTTCCAAATGTTCCAGAAGAGAGCTGCTACAATAATTGGAAGAGCGGTACCTGGCGTTGGCAGCAAGGCAAGCGTTGTTGTTCTTGTTACTATCAGTATATTTCAACGACGGATTGGGAAGAAGATAACCAATACAACTGTTGAGTAAAATAGTCCAGAATTGTTTATCTTCTTGTTGTCAACTCAGATTTCCAATGGTTGCTCCGATGACACAAAGCACCACAAAGATTTTGCAGAAAAAGACGATTAAATTTGTATTAGCACGTTGTCCACACCACACCCACAGAGATTGCTTTTGTAGTTCTTGAAGGGAGGAAATCTGAGAAGGAGAGGTAGTTGCTGTGTTTAACGGCATGGTGGTATCTTCTTTTTTTAGTCAATAACTTGTGAAGCTGCATTCGAATAATCGAAACTAGGTGGATATCCTTTCTAACAAGCTTTCACTTCTTGAAGTCGACGTTCTCCCATTTTACGTGTTCTTCGATTGAGAATGTTTTCGATATCGTACACGGCGTCTTCTTGTTTGGTCACTCGTTGTAATTCCGGCGAATAAAAAGTTCCTCTTAACACTTCTCCGCTCATATCTTCCAATTTATAGACAGGAGGACCATGTCCACGCACTTGTCCAGTGACACAAAACATTTATGTCGTCCAGTTAGGTAAATAACCTTTGTCAAAAGTGCATTTTGTTTTTCCAATGCGAACCCAATCTCCGGTCTTTAACACTTCTTCATTTTTCTGGTTGGTGGCGTTCCAAACAATCGATCAAACGCCATCACTTCGTCTTCAGGTGTCACTTCTTCTCGTGCTCATCTGTACGATGGTACGATTGATTGTAAGCTTTGACTGAACGTAGTAACACGTCGATGTATTTGAGAGTGTGTTGGTGTGTAACATATTTTCACATGCCTTCTTTCAAAGTTCTTTGAAAACGTTCCACGACACAATCGTTCTTTTCAGGATTTTCAGTGGTGAAAAAATGAATGCCTTTTTTTCAGTTTTGTTTCTTCAAACGCTTGGTTCAGAAATTTGGTGCCTTTGATGTCGACCACTTTGTTTCAAAACCAGTTTTAAAGCTCGCACTAACTCTGAACTTGTTTTCGAAATCAAAGAAACTACCCAGGATGATTTTGAAGACACGTCAATGACACAAAACAAATATGTATAACCACGATTGTACGCCGCTATACGAGAGACATCTGCTAGCCATTAATGTTCGATGATTGCTAATTTGGTTTGAATTCTTCAAAAGTTTCGTCGAATGCGTTTGTTCTTGTAACCATTGTTGCATATCTTGCAGATGTAAACTTTTGGGTTTGGTTTTAGCGGTACGATACAATTTTTGAATTTCTCTGTAGCCAGCAGCATCAGTAGGATTGTATTACATGCTGGTTACAAGTACATCGATGATCTGGTTTGTTGTTTTGTTTCCGCTCCTCAATAAGGCACCCACTGTTCGATACTGCTCTTAGGTTGTTCGTGTGATATTTGTTTGGATTTCGACCATGCTTGACGTGTACGACGAGCAATAGGAAAAGTCATCGGTTGTTTGATTACTTTTTTCACTTCTTTCCTTCGTTCTTTCTTTTTCCTTTCTGCTGCAGAAGAAGTTGACATAATCATTTTGACCCAAGCTTTCATTTATTCTTGTCTGGAAGTACGGGAAGGTGTCGACAATGTGGTTGTCATACTAGGAGGAGGAACTGACGGAGTTTGAAACATTTCTCGTGTTTGTTCTTCTTCCATCCATGTCGCTGTTTCTGTTATCATCTTTGTTGCTTTTTGTTTTTCTTCGCTTTTCATGACATTTTTAAAATCTCTCAGGGAAGGTTTAGCTGTTTCATCTAAAACTTTCTGGTGAAATAGTTGAAGGCGCTGCACCAACTGTCCGTACTCCTGCGATGTTTCTATTTGTGACAAATCTGTTCGATCCATCAACGATTGTAATTTTTGTTGTAAGTGTGACATCTCGGTGAGATTAGGATTAGGAGGTAAATGGTGTATCCGTTGTTCGTACCAACGATAGAGTTCCATCCATCCTTTGTATTGAAATAAAGTTAATTTTCATCCTTCCATAAGATTCAAAGGTACAAGTGTGATGTCGTTTGACAAAAGTTAGTACTTTTTATCTTCGTCTTTTTCCTCATCTCATCACTCCTCCTAAAAGAGGTCCAGCAATCAATCCTAACAATGAAGCAGTCACTTTTAACAATGATCCTATCAGCATGAATAGAAATCCTACTCGTTGAACGAGCATTTAAAAAAAAATTTCTTTTACTAATGGGCATTTACTTTTTTACCATTTGGCTAAGAAGGTGACTATGCTTTCCTAATCGCTGTTTCTGTATCTTGGACAAAGGTACAGTTCCTTTAAACAAGGAAGGAGTCCAATTTTTTTTCCTGTTTAGGGTGAAGGTTTCTTGGGATGATGATGGTGTGAACTTCTTGGTGACATCTTTGTTTCAGGTGCAAAAACACTGAAGTGAATATTATTCTATACTTCTTCCTTTATTATACTGGAATTCGTCTACACAGATTGTCGGCACGTCGTATCAATTTGAATCTAGGTACTACTGGTGCTTTCAACAGACTTCAGTTCTTGTTTGGACAAATCTAGTAAACTTTGTAAACACATCTGTTCTGTCTTGCATCTTTGTCTTACGAGAGGGAAGCAGCTGCTAGAGTAGTAGAAGAAGACGTCGCCCGAGAAGTAGAAATTTCTTTTTGAAATGGGTTTTCATTTTGTCATCAGATTAGGAAACACTGGTCTGAAATCTGGTTTGGTAGGCATCATCATGAAGGAAGAAGAAGTGGCAGTAGAAACCGTCACCGAGTGAGCTTTTCTTAAGAACCTGCGCGTACTAGTGACACTACCCCCTCTCCTTCTTGCAGATGCTTTTTCTTGGGACTTTTCTTGGAGTTTTCTTCTTCTTCTTAGAGTATGAACTTGCTGCTCCACCTCTCTTCTTTTTGGCCTGTCGTCTTTTTGAGGATTTGGCTTTGTTTTAGCTTCGGCATTAGGATTCCATTTTAAAAGTGAAAAAATAATGACACCTGGTAAAGATCCACTTCCACCGGGTTTCACAAAAGTTTGTTTTTTGGTTTGAGTATCGATTCTTGGATAAGATAGTTGCGACAAAGCTACTTTATGTTTTTCAGAAAAGCGTTGTGTTTGATATCGTATATGAATGATGCCTTGTAGCAGCTGACGTCCTGTCATATTAAACCACCCTAACACTTCTTTGAGAGTAGATTCTAACAAATATGCAAGAATCAATTTGGCAGGAGGATGAGATTGAAAGGAAGTCATGTTGAATACTGTTTGAAAGAAACGAAGTGAGTGATGGCTGAGCCAAAGTGTTCATAACTGTTTTGTTAACACTTGCACTTCAGATTTGTCTCTTGGACTTTTAAACAACACCTCATAATGGGCATTGAGACTGATGGTGCGATGCACTTTACTTTGTTGAAATAAATTTTGAGTATTATAAATAATACTGGCATTACGATGATGTCCCTTACGTGTAAACTAAAGTTTAATTTCTTCTTTGTCTGCTCCTAACATGTTATCCAAGATGACAAGATTTGTTACTAAAGTCAGACACAAACCCGTCGTCTTCGCGAGGAATGCTTTCTACAATGGATTCTCCTTGACTTTCTTGGAGTAACAATTGTCATTCTTTGTAACACTACACAATATGTTATGGAGGACGGATCGTACAATTGTGATTTATGTTCGATCAAACGTTTGACAAAACGGTTTTGCCTGAGCGACTTGGTCCAGTAATCAACATGTTCAAGGATAACGAACAGACAGTGCCTCCTAACGAACAGACAGTGCCTCCTAACTTTGACGATCTAACTTTTCGTCAATCACTTTCAGAATGAAGAATGCCGCCATAATAATTGTGTTTAGAAATCTGAGATACCATCAATGACACAAAGACATTGTATACATTGTATGCATGTTTCATCATGTTTTCAAAGTCAGTGTCCAAAATTAAAACACGATTAGCTTCGGTATTGAAAAAGTGTGGAAAATAACCTTTAGCCTTCTCTGTCATTCCAAACGGTGTAGGTATTCCACTCCATGGCATGGCTAAATAACTCAAGGAATCCGTAAACTGTACGTTTAGTACTTTCATGCAAATGAGTTTGACTCCGTTCATTGTCACTGTTGGAAATTTTGTGCCTTGCTCTGGATAATATTTTTTTTTTAAAAAGTGTCGTCGGTAGGATCTAAAATCCATTCGGCAAAATCAGCAAGAGTACGAGAGCCGTGAAAGATCTTTTCTCGTCCTGCTGATAAATATAGGTTCTTGTATACACTTGTCACAAGCACGATGAGTTATGTAAAAATTTGGGATGCGAATTCCTATCTCTTGTGAACATTCAAAGTCAAAAAAGATAAAATCCACTTGTTTCTTTTTATTCTTGTTCTGGTCTTCCTTTAATTATTCTTCGAGTTGATTGTAATATCTTTGAATGCAACACTGATGATTGAAGTCCACAATTTGGTCACAAAAAGGGCATCTTTTTTCCTGGACAAACGTGTGACATTTGATTAATCGTTCGAACAAGATGTCCACAAGTGGAGCACGCTCTCAATAATTCGAAAGCACTTTTCTGTTATTGCGATGGTTCATTCAATGTTGTCCGTAACAGGATGGACTGACAAATGTTTGCTTGCAAGTGGAGCAATAAATTCTTTCTTTTCCTTCAGGAATGCAAGGTCTGGAAGCTAAACACCCACGACATCTCTTTCCCAATGAAAACGTTGCTCCCGAGTGGTAAATCTTTTGTCGCATTTCTCGCAATAGTAATTGAATCCAAGAACTCTTGGAGGTGATACGTGTGTCATGTGTAATGTCATCAAAATGCTGTTGACGATGATATACATGAATGTATTTTCCGTCTGTGAAATCTGGTCCTCGAAACAAGAGAGCTCCACGAACGACTTGAGGGTATCCTTTCAACGTGTAACGAGGTGCCAACACGTCTTGAAGTTTTTGTATTTCAGGAACTACATACACGGTCTCTTTAGAAATGACTGCTTGCTACAAGAGAATTTCTGATTCTCTCTGTTGCTGTGTTTTGTCCGAGTTTTTAATCATCTCCTATGTCTGTCAAGAGAAAGGATATTTGACTCCAGAATTTCCACAGCGTCAAAGAAAAGGACAAGAGAAAAGAGACACAAAAGTAAAGATACCTGTTATCAGTGTCACGAAAACGGACATTGGTCTTCAGAGTGTCCCGAGAAAAGAGAACAAGGAGAAACAGGAAGAGCGTTTTTCAGAAACAGAAACAGAAGAAGAACCCATACCCGTACAAAAATTCAAGAAGGCAAGACAAATTGAAGAAATTGAAGGAGAAGGGGAAGAACCCATGCTAGTAAAGAAATTCCAAGAAAAGAAACAATTAGAGAACGAAAGAAGAAAATGGACTTTTCCACTGTTATGAATTTTCATTGTGATTTTGATTTCACGAAAATATACCAAAAACGTGTCTCTTTGTCTAGATTTGTTTCTTTTAGTATGGATAATATACTCAAACACACGCACACGCATACATTGCATCATGAAGGGATTTAAGTTTTACTTGATTTGGCAATGATTGAGTAGTATCTCTTTTCTAAGAGATATAGGTGGCCCTGAAAAGGACCGTTGGTGCTTGGTTTTAGTTTTTAATACCCCCACCCCCAAAAAAAAAAAAAATTAAGAACACATCACGGCTGTAACTGTCTTAATCCTTTTCCACGACCAAGTCCTACTCTTGCTGCTGTTGCTGCTATGGTAATGGTAATAGTAACTGCTGCTTGCTTCTCAGTGGAGGTGAGAGTTGATGTAGTCATAGAAGGTTTAGAAGTCTTGGATCGTGAAGGTCTCTTTCTTTTGGGTTGAGCTAAAGAAGTCTGACACATTTCTCTCTCTTCCTTTTGGGTTGAATTTGGATTCTCTAAGCTCGTGATCACTGTCATCTTATTTTTTTAACAATATTTAGGATTAGAAGCTAATTGTTGCAACATACATTTTCTAAGAATCAGTTATTAAACAATTGACGGGGGGTGATTCTGAGCACGCTAGTGGCAACTTGTCATTCTTATTCGGGATATGTTGGCTTTGATATCTGTTCTCCAACATTGCATTTCATGGTAGAAAAAAACGGATATTAAAACACTAAAAATACCAAGTTATTGCACGCTCGTTTGACCTTTTATAGGGTGTTAGTATATTTGATCTCTAAGCCTCATATCGCAGGCATTTCTCACGGTGGAGTTGCGAAACTGAAAAGCAGAATGAACCCCAGTAGCTACAAGTAGTCAACATTTTACGCTTTAGTAACTTTGATTAATTTTAGTGTTCAGAAGGAGTTCAGGTTATAAGGCGAACCGATGCACAAATGGACCGAAGCATGGACGCACGGAACAAAAGCACAAACAGACGGATTGACATGAGCGATACCAATATATCCGCTGATGTCCATGTGATGCTGTGCTTATGCAACTGCAATTGTCTCAATTTGTGACATACAATGCAATGTCAGCAATAAATCTCACAGGAACTGTAAATGTCGCAATTTGATTCTTTGATCAGTAACGCTGTTTTTAGAGATGATATCAGTGAAATTACAGGCAATACAAATCAGTTAATGCCACAAATGCCAGTAATTTTCACTTTTTGACACTTGCCAGCGTGTGCGAAACTTTAGAGAGTTAAATGCAGAGGGTTATACTTTTCTTTGTAATCCATTCGTTATTTGAAAACATATATAAAATATGTGGAAACAATCAATGGTAACCAACAGAGATTACCATTGGCAATATGTATATCAATGTCTGCAAAGACAAAAATGAACTTGACTCACAGATAAACAAAAGAATTAACAAATATGTAGTTACACTCTCTCCCCCACCCTCATATATATATATATATATATATATATATATATATATATATATATATATATATATATATATATACATATATATATATATATTGTTACGGAATTATATATCATTTTGCTTTTAATAATGGTATAGTTGATTAGTTTGTGATCTCTGTTCTTAGACTAACAGCTGTCGTCTTGCCGTGAGTACTCATACGGTAATTTGAATCGATATTTCACTGAAGCTTTAGTCGTGTCATGTGATACAGCGCCTGAGGGTATGAAGTTCTGGCCTAGATTCTGTGATTCATTTCAGAGTCAATACATTATTTACTGTTAATAATGTCAGGGCACCAGCACGTTGGCGATGTCACGCATAACCTAGTTTCTGATTGGTTCGGAGAGGGTTGTAATATTTCGAAATAACCAGTTGTTTATCAAAGACGTAATGGGTTTTATTTCGATTCTGCGTAGTAAGAGACTATATTATACTATTTATAGCAGCATTTTAGTATTCTTCATAGCTACACTGGATTGAGAGGTCATAAACGAATTTGGTTCTTTTTGTATGTGGATATTCTACTTTTGTGAGATATCAGTATACAGTACATTCTGGATTAGTACTGTTTTCTTAGCTCTGTGGAATTATCGGAAACATTTCTAGAACTTGTGTTATTCCATATTCACAAGGACTATTTGGAATTTATAAAACTTGGATATACTTGATTCTTATTAACACATCAGTACAGCAAAGGTTTCATTCGGAAACTACTTCATTCGAAATATTTGGATTAACTTCCGGATCAGTGAACTTTAGAACAATTTAGGACTTTTAACGATATTCTACACTGTAAGTTATTTTAATTCCTTCACTTTAATTGTTTGTTGAAATATTTTAATATTTTAGGAAATTAAATATTTGTATTTTAAATCTTGAAAGCTTGTTTGAGTCTTTTCTTTTGTTACATTGCCCCTAGTCGTAACAATGTATATATATATATATATATATATATATATATATATATATATATATATATATATATATATATATATATATATATATATATATATATCGAGAGAGAGAGAAAGTCATAAGACGCAAGAAATATAAGGATCTAATCATAGAATTGAGAGAGAATAAGAAAATATGGAAAATTAAATCGGTGAAGGAGGTATACAAAATAATCAGAAGCATAAATATACAAAACAATAAAATTGAGATCACATTGTAACACATAAAATGGCCAGAAATATGGAAATGCTGGGGAACAATACAAACAAAATGAAATATATAAAATATTCTTGTATCTAAATAATGCATAGCTGACAAGGCAGGGGAAGTGGAAAAAAAAAAAAAAAAAAAAAAAAAAATCACTTTATATCAATATGTCCTAAGTGCCAAGATGGACAATTTGCAAAAACACATATGATTTTGGAATGTATTATGTATGAGAAAGAAAGAGCTTAAATTAAACTAGGTATTATTAAAGAATATGGAAACATCAAACCTGATAACATTTTGTGTCTTAAAAAGATGATAAACTATATAAATATATAATCAACTAACAAACTTTATTGTTAACATTATGGATACAACTATCAAATTCAAACAACATCGATTATATATATATATATATATATATATATATATATATATATATATATATATATATATATATATATATATATATATATATATAAGAAAACAATACTTAATTTTAACTAATACCTTATGAGTACAATGTAGTACAATAATACAACTATAATAAATTAATAATTGAGTAGTCTTGTCTGCCGTAAACGGAGGGAGAGAGGCAGCGAAGGGAAGGGGAAGGTCAGGTAAACCCTCCCTTATAGGGGAGGGTACCTCGATAGGGATTTGACTAACCACTCCTCAGAGATCGCATATCCCCCCTTCAGTAAGAGAGAGAGAGAGAGAGAGAGATAGAGAGATAGACAAGACTACTCAAAAATAATAGACTAACCAAAAAATAAGGAGAACTCGCAGGTACTAATATAATTCTAACAACACAGATAGGGACAACAATAAACAAACAAATAAATAAATACAGGGAAGTTTTATGATCCTCAAGAGAAAAATGAGGACTGTGTGATTCCAGTGCTATCAGGCTCACGCGAGGTAGTACGGGTCACACCCGAGTTTCTGAAACGAGGGCATAATACACACTAACATAACGAAAACATAAACACGACTGGGGGGGGGGGGGAGAGAAACAATATTATAAATACTAAAACTGCGAGTTTAAACTAGTGACTACAATCACACATCATGCAAGCACACACAACAAAATATAATATTCTTTGTCTACCTTTGTATTTTCGCCATTTTTTTTTAGTACACATACATTCCCCCCCCCTCCATTAAGACTTTAAGACTCGAACTAATAATAATAACTTAATAATAATAATAATAATAATAATAATAATAATAATAATAATAATAATAATAATAATAATAATAATAATAATAATAACTTAATAATAATAATAATAATAATAATAATAACTTAATAATAATAATAATAATAATAATAATAATAATAATAACTTTAAGACTAGAACTAATACTCAAAACTGAAGCTGATTAATAAGTCAGTTACTGTCGAGTGTGGGGAGATGGGACATTTATGCTTACCTCATAAAGGGGTAGGTACGTGTACCGGAATGGCCCTCTCTCTCTCCCACACAGACAGGAAATACTTACAAGAAATAAGTAAAAAATAATACATCATATAGAGATTGGGGGTTGAACATAGTATTGCCTCTGGGACGGAAAGGATGAAAATATTAGATCCCTTAAGAGCCGTGGTGCCAGGGTGGCGCTCATCCAACTCACTGTCTCATGCTAAAATTGTTCAACCCCCTACCTTTTTTCATACCGTCATTGAAAACTTTCGGAAAATTAGTTTGTGTTATCTTTTTGTCTTATTTTATAATAAATAAGTAACAACAATAATAACAATTCTTATAATCAAGCCAGTCCATACAAATATACAGGGGTATAGCATACGACAAAACATATATAGCATACACATATATAGCACACACTGGACGAATATAGATCCCTGGCAAGGATCACTATATCCTGCAAATATAATATGGCAAGGAAACCAGCGGAAATGTGTAATGCCTAAGGAGGGGGTACAAGCCCTAAAACCAATCTCATTTAGACTAACGGAGCGAAAGGAATAGGGACCCGGAAACGGGAACCTCGACAAGTACGCTATATCGAAAAGAATAAAAACATGAACCCTGATAAAAGCAATTAAATTAAAACTTTTCTTCGAAGTCCTATTTGAATTTTTTATACCTATAACAACAGACCTTTTGGGGAAACTTACAGATATAAAATTCTTTATCAATCTTTCGGCACTAAAGGGTGTCACCTTAAAGGCCTCTTAGCTAAACATATCTAGAGGTCCGAAAGGTGTCCACACAAATAAAATAAAAAAAAAAAGTTATTGCGGTTGGGTTCATTTTGGTATTTATTCTGAATGTGGACAAATGTAACCTACGTACCGTGCAAAATATTTGGGGGAAAATGTTTTTTTTTTCGTTCACCACATTTTTAAAGATTTTTTTTTATGCGAGTGCATCCATGCATTTCTCAATTAGGTTTCTTTTTATCGATATAAAATATACCGGCTATCTCCACTACCGAAAACTGAGGCAAATAAGCAAATAAATGAAAAGCCGCATGGAAACTCCACTGTGCTTCCAAAACCCCAGTGTGACCTCATTCTTTATTTTCTATTGATTACCAATGTTAAACACCCTGCAGATTATGATCTAATTTGTGGCTTAGATCAATTCAGGAGCTTAAGCAATGCTATTACACGGAATGAGGAAGCGCAAAAGACGAGGTTTATCGGAATGGAAAGCACTTTAGTGGATTGAAGTTGAATATTGACGACAAACGAACCATATAACAATCTCATCATCTTCGATTTACCTTCCTGCTGACAAACTCAGTCAACAGCGTTTGCATTAGAGGTTTATTATACTTTCAGTGTCAGGGTCAGTTAGAATAAGATACGGTTTTGGAACCAAAATCTTTAACATCAACTAAAGTACAAAAATGATAACGAAAATCTCCATATTTAAAAGAATGTATATAGTTATTTGTATACATCAGGTACTTAATTCATTTTCATTGTCTTTTAACACGAAAACGTTTTACGCAGAATAGTGAAATACACTGTTTTCTAACGGTATGTACAATACTTACAAAAATGCAAACATTAATGAACGTATTAGGCTATTCCAGTTGGTTTTATTCCTAGGAAATAGGATTACAATGTAAGGGGATAAGATTTAAGACAATTTGATAGCATTTGTGGGGTTACGAGCGCGTTCATATTCAACAATTCATGTATACTAAAAACAAATCTGTAATCCTTATGTTTTTGCATTTTAATATAATTGAGAAATAATAACAGCGTCACATTGTCAAAAATATTAAGGTAATGTAGGTATCATAACTAAAGTTCGTGCGAAGATTGTTTTTAATGTACCGCAGTTTCCATTTTCTTATTTGCATCTCTTTCGCAAAACTTCATAATAACCTTAACTAATGAATGATGTTTTTGTTGATTCAGCGATATGTCATAATAAGACTAACGAGCTTTCTTAAAGCAATTCCTTTTTAGACATTACCATACGATCGAATAAGCAATTCGTTTTTAGACATTACCATACGATCGAATAAAGCAATTTGGTCATGCATCTAGCTTGTAACAAAATGAAACTTAATAAGAAAGCAACTACAGTCGTCCTCTTTGTTATGCAAGGGAATACATAGCGAAATCAAATGTTATCAAATAAAATTAAGGCAGATTTTAAAATATATTTTGAGAAGATATATTTTACTATATCTTGCGGTCTTGCATTCCTGCGGCATGTCGATATACAGTTATGTAGAGTCACTGCATTTGAGACGGTATCCGTCAAAAGAGAAATAGCTTCACAGCCAGAATAACAGTGTTCAAAGAGAAACAAACCATTGCCACCACTATCTTTAATTCTTGAAATATTTCTACCATCATTTCACATGCAAGAAAGGAGTGTCTTGGGCGTTATAGGTCCTACGCGTATATATATATCCATTATTACCAATAATACTTCGGTCCAGTTCCCTTGGCACTAGACAAAAATTCACGTGTTCAAGGGAATTAAAACACCAAACCAAACAAAACCATTACTAATTATATTTTCATAAAGAAAATAATAAATCGGTATAAAAACGAATGTTCCATGATCTAATTGTGTGAGTCCTATTTTCAATTTCTCTTTCTTTAACATTATAAATTATTTATAGAAGTAATTCTTGAAATTTCCTTTAATGGATTCTGCCCAAATACTTGGGAAGATCGGTTAAAATTACTACGTTGCTCTATATACAATAAAACCCTAGGCAAGGAACACCTCAAAAGTTAATGATAAACAAGTCATGTTTTGTGCTTTTTGTGATAGAGCCAAAGAGTCCAATCAAACTGGAGGGTGAAAAAAAACCGGATTATATCCCTTCAGTGATGAAACTTGTAGAAGAAAACAATATTTCATTCTGAAGTTGGTTTCGTTCCATCAGTGAGTTTGAACCTATTTGTATTCGAACTAATCACGTCTGCTTTAGGAAATGCTGCTGAACATTTAGTCTCAGAACGGCACCTCTGACCAATAACAGTGTCACGGAATTGTATGATTTATATCAATATGTATATGTGATCAAAAATGTATTCGGGTTTCGTTTCCGACTAGAGCGTTACTCGAGGGTTGTTTATTTTTTCGGCTCTAGTTATTTTGAAATACTGAGCGCGATTCACCCCATGCTGCACGTGCAAATTGCCTGCAGTGAAAACCTAAGTACCTAGCTGCTGCGCATATCTGTCACAGCTAGGGTACATATAGAGAAAATTCTCTATAAACAAATTACACTACGACGAGTCTTGTCAGAAGGCTTACCTCTTTACGGGAGCAAATCTTCAGCAGTAGAGGTATGTGAAATTTGAGATAGTATTCTTTATCACTATTCGTTTTATATGACATAATTGTTTCATATATTAGATGTTTTAGAATTTATTCTAAATTCTACAGAGAGTCAATACCTAGGTCATGCAACGCCATGATATTAGAAATACTATAGTCTGGTACAAGTTAGCTATTTGTTTTAACTGAACAGACGGATTTTATTTAATTATACGCAGCATGCTTTGAATGATTAATGTAATGTGTAACGAGATGTAATTCATGTGCGCGCATGCGCAACATATATCAATGCAAAAGTACTAACCGTGTCATATGTACTACACGGTTTAGTTGTTATACTTTTAGCTGCCTTATATATGGTTTGGTGTTGTGGAGTCGCAGAACTGTGTGGTTTCTTGTGACGTATACGCTGTGTCTGGTGACGTTGGTTCGGAAGAGTTTACTGGTTTTCTCGATGCGAGGGACCAAGGCTTCTCGACCAGCGAGGCTTTGTTAATGTGAAGGCTCTCGAGGGATCCTTCAACAGACTTGGAGGGGTGGACCATGCGTGGTGGCTCCTTGACCATTGACTAGAGCGGGTGGAACCGGAGATACATCTTGGACGTCAAATGGGCGCCCACGATAGTTATATATATTACGTGTTCCATTTTATTGTTATTCTCACTATTGCTATCTTAGCAAAATTACATGTATTCGCATTTAAATATCGCTATATGTGTGATAGATTCATAATTTCATGCATTCCCATTTCAATATCGTTATATGAACGACAGATCCATAAATTCATACATATTCCAATATCGCTTGATGAGTTAATAGATTGATGAATAAATGAGTATCATATTGATAAGTGCATAAATCACATGCTTTGTTCACCCTTGGTACTTAATAAGACCTTGTTTATATTAGGGTGTAGATAATATGCTCTTATTTGTTGATTGGTGATAGGCTGTTATTCACGTTTGTTTAAAATTCCATTCGTTAAATTCATCTTTGATTTTTCTCGTTGAGTTACTTGTTGTTGATAGTTCCATATTAGGAACTTTATAATTTTCCTTATCTTTTTGTTATAATGGTGTCAGATTTGTTCATTTTTAAATTGCGTTTATAAATAAACATCTTATTAACGCAGTTGCTTTCGGTGTCTTCACTAATCCAGTCCCAACCCGGCTTCATCCTGTGACAAACAGATCATAAATCATATCTTCTTCTGACGAATATATCCAGATAAAATTATATAACGTGGGAATTCGGGGAAACATATGTAGAATACTAGGAAATACATATTAAAGTGTACAACGTGCAGTCGCGGTTAGCAAATGCTGGTCTAAATGGTTCGATATCAGGCAAGGAGTTTGACAGGGGATGTCCTGTCCTCTTTTTTGTATTTGGTTTTTATAGACTTAGTAAAGACAAATTAGGGTGCAACATTGGAAGTTTCGAGTGTTACTTGCCCTACTCTTACATATGACCTTACATGTCTGTCAAATTTCCCACATAACTTAGCTAAAATGTTAGAGATTTTATTCTTGAATATTCTAAAAATAAATAGCACTACAAAATAATCGCTACAGAGTCATATATTGTTATTTTTGGCAAAAGAATAAATTATAATTGTAAGCTATCCATAACATATGGCGAGGAAATATTTAATGAAACTGACTCCGTTATTCACCTAGGAATATTATAGGATAGGCCACGTTGTTCTATGAACCGTACAAGCAACCCATTTGGTCTTGCAAATGTACCTCACACCTAAACCCAATAACAGACGCCAGTTTATATACGAAAATAGTGATTCCAACCTTACTCTACAGCTGCGAATATTGGAATGATCTTCAAAAACGCGACCTACTGGAGTTCAACAAGTTGCAACACTTTATAGCAAAAACAAATAATGGATCCCCTGAATAAATGCGCTCAGATATGTGCGAATCAATGGTGGGGTTGATAAGAATCACAGCTCATATCCTAGGTAAACTCTGCCACCCTGCCCAGTAACATCATCTCCAAGCAAATATTGGTCATACGTCTTCACGTGTATTTGATAGCATCCAATCTGTACAAACTGGTTTTATTCCAGATATTTGGAATTTACTTTAGAAGAATGTGCTTACAGTATTCCTCTTGAACTTCAATAATCAATTACAATTGTCCCTAACAAATCTCAGTGGAAATAATTGGTCAGCAAGACTATATTTGAAAAGGAAGAGACTGCGTGGCGCGACAGAATCAATATATATCAGGATTTTTTTACGATTACGACTCTTACAAGTACAAATTCGACCTTTCATTCTGTACTACATTGCGAAGAATGATTACAAAAGTTAATTAACCAGGTTTATAGCATCCCTATGGGTATTAAAACCAAGACTTGATAAAATGTGGTCAGCAATATACCGACCTACTTCAGCATGTCGTCACAAAATGTGTATTAACAGGACAAATTGCCAAGGACTTTCACAGGTACGTGTTTGACAAGTTTGGACCTGAGCTACACATAGAACCCAACCAAGGTAACGACGAGTAACAGTTGTGAAAAGCAAAACTACCCATATCAACTAGTACCAAAACTTTTGAACCTATAAGACTTCATTTTAAAAAGAAAGCCTTATTCATTAATGGACCCAAATTGTTATGATAAACGTTCTTGAGATTTATGTACACCAGTTATGTGCCACTATGCATGTTTGCACTTACTTTCTAATTGTTGATATCCCATTTATTTCTTCTTTATCTGTATTAATTTAATAGGTATCATTATCATTCTGAAATGTTTACTGTAATCATCAATGTAAATAGTTAAATTTCTTTCTTTCTGTTCTATTATTTTTATATTTGTAAACTGAACTCTCCATAGAGTGGAAATACCAATTGATTTTGACTGAATGATTGTCTATAACGTAGTGAAGCCGTTGTGTTAAACAAAAGAAAGACAAAAAATACTAACGAATGTTATACGAAACTTCATCAAAAACAACGTTGGCAGTTATAAAAGCTTTGACTTTTTTCTCTTTTCAATGACATTCTGGAATTGTTTCATCTGTGATCCCTAGCTTTCATATATCTTGTGTTCGACCAACCAAAACGTACTCTTTTCTAGAAAAAGATTAGTCAAATACCATCTGGATTAATTTTGAACTGAACTAAAACTTCATGTGTGTTTCAACTTATAGTTTTGTTTCAGATGAAATGGAATTATAATTGAAAATAAGTCTAAATCAAAGGGTGAAAGGTAACTTCAAATATAATTAAGAATAAGTCTGAATCAAAGGGTGAAAGGTAACTTCAAATATAATTAAGAATAAGTCTGAATCAAAGGGTGAAAGGTAACTTCAAATATAATTAAGAATAAGTCTGAATCAAAGGGTGAAAGGTAACTTCAAATATAATTAAGAATAAGTCTGAATCAAAGGGTGAAAAAGATAACTTCAAATATAATTAAGAATAAGTCTGAATCAAAGGGTGAAAGGTAACTTCAAATATAATTAAGAATAAGTCTGAATCAAAGGGTGAAAGGTAACTTCAAACATAATTAAGAATAAGTCTGAATCAAAGGGCAAAAAAGATAACTTCAAAGAAGTATAAACTTGGTAGATAAATAGGAAAACGTTCACAAGAATTTTGTTAAAAAAAGCATAAAGACTTGAGATGGAGCAGAATAATCTAAACATCAATTGAAGACGAAAAATACAAAGAAACAAGTGAATATATTTAGTAGGCGATGTTATAATTATATTTGTGCTTATTTTGTATATAAATGATTTACAACAAAAACCTAAATAAAATAACAACCAGTAGAAACCCTTACACACCAAAAATAGACAAATCTTCCCATTCCTGAGATGTTGTAAATATTTTAGCAGATACATAGAATGGGGGAAAAAACCCCACCTGAAATTGACCATGAGGGGACACTAAATGATGTTGAGGCTTGAACTACTACTGTTATTATAGATGCAGGAATAATATTTGCTACTACTGTTATTAAATATGCAGGAATGATATTTGCTACTACTGTTATTATAGATGCAGGAATGATATTTGCTTCTACTGTTATTATAGATGCAGGAATGATATTTGCTACTACTGTTATTAAATATGCAGGAATGATATTTGCTACTACTGTTATTATAGATGCAGGAATGATATTTGCTACTACTGTTATTATAGATGCAGGAATGATATTTGCTTCTAGTAACATATTGCAGCAAATGATTAAAATAATACTGTTTCACCGGTTAGTTTTAATTCGTCAGTTTTGTTTGTTTGAGGTTTTGTGGGTTTAACGCAATTTTTCAGTACATGATAGGCTATATATGGCGGCCAGTATATTTGATGGAGGAAGAACCCGGGAAAACATCGGATAAAACCACTGACCCACAGGAAGGTATTGGAAAGCTTTATCACATATGCACGTTGAGCCCTTTTATTAGTCAGATAAAAATGTGATTACTTTTATTTCTTGATTCTTACGTAAAAGGTAGATTATTCAAGAATGCTTTATATATTCAAGTAGAATAGTAGAAAAACCGCAAAGCTAATATATATATATATATATATATATATATATATATATATATATATATATATATTAAAATTATAACAGGTTCAGTAAGTATTTTTGAATTTGATTAAAGCAATAGCATTCATTATTCCGGCATCTCTGTTACAGTTTATAATCGATTATCTTATAGCACATTCACTGCCAACAAATACAATTGTAAGAAAATGAATACTAAGGTAAAGATATGTTGAAGAAAAAATAAAAAACCATCAAAAATAAACTCCCCCCTTCCCTACACACTTTCCGTCTCAAGAAACAATAATTTTAATTTCAGATTGCAGTAAATTTCAACGAATTTTGACAGAAATAATTTAATCTCTGATACAAGGGTATAAAGGGGTGCAGTCAATGGAAAGTGTCACACACAGAGAACAATGCAGTGAAAAGTTTAAGATGTTGTTGTTTTTTTATAGGAAGGAATCAATTGAATGAGAAGCTTGCAACAAGCAAAAGTGAATACAAAAGCATTAATTCATAACATAAAAATGGAAGCTTTCTTACGATAGAAGGACGCACTGATAAAGAAACATATCTTATAAATCCGGTTGATAATAAAGATGGTACAATATCTATTTAATTTCAGAAAATATATTTGTTGTTGATTATTAAAAGGTTTCCAACTCACTGGAAAAGAACATTTTATACTACATTAGCGACGATAATGAAACAAACATTGTTTTAATTCTAAATGGTTTATATAACCGTCAAATGTACATGAGCAGAATTAAAGAAGATATGGCAGCAAATATCTCTGGTCTTCTTTTATAGAAGTACGAGTATGTTTTGAACTTTTAATTTTGCATTCTTTATTTGGATGCTAGTCAATATAGTGTAAATGTTGTAAGCGTTCAATGGTACTTGTTTACTCTTCAACCCATACCTAGCGATCTTAGTATTGAATTAAAAGGCTTTGATATTTGACGGACAAGAGATAATACAAATTTCTTTTAATTGCTACTTTTTGAGAGTAAAGGGACAAATATTGTTAGTTAAATTGTATGATTATCCCCAATTTGTGTCACTAGTTGTAAGATATCTGTTTGGTATGACCTATTCCAAGCAATGATTGGTTTGAATTACATCACATGACTATTTCCAAACAGTATAAATAGGATTAAAATGAAAGTTCGGCAGATAGTGTCCATAGTTACATATCTCCACTAAAATATCACTCCGTTTTCAGGTAGTTATGATTAGAAATGTACTAACTCAGATTAACAAGAAGCTAATATATAGCTATAAAAATAAGACAAATCAAGGAATTTTAATTATTTATTTATTATCAATAATAAATATAAAAATAACTGACATATCTTTTAATCCAATTAACTGCTGTTGATCCCGGCGTAATACAAAAGGTGTTTTGTATTATATAAAATTGAGGTAGCTTTCTCCCACCACACTAAGAATTTAAGGTTTCTTTTCAAACTACTTACACTGTAGGCCATCCATTTCTTGTAGTTATGAAGGTCAGCATACAATAGTATCTGTAAATACTATATATAATTACATATTCTTTTCTTTTTATTTAGTAAATATTTTATAATGATTACACACAAACACACAATCAAAAAGAGGTAATGAAATTCTGAAATTATTATTATAAATATGTAAGTAAGTACACACTCTCCCCCCCCTCCCCATCTGTTACTGAAATCAACAATTACATAGGTCACTGATTTCTGGATAATTTACATAACTATTTACAATATACTGAATATTTTCATTGCGTTGCGAAGATCGCCTCGATCGAGCGCAAAGGGGTTTAGAAAAGGTCTTATCGAATTACGAGTTAATATTCAAGTTTTTCTGAGATCTTTATCGTCTGGATGAGTTAGAAAATTTTGGCGAATAAAAAAGTAATAAGAAAGAATCCACCAGGAAATTTTTTTTTTTCACTTGTGAAAATACTGAGTTTGTCACCCACGAAATGAGATATATCCGTTATTCACTCGTTTCAAGCAAATATCTTCTCTCTCGGTCTCTCTCTCTCTCTCTCTCTCTCTCTCTCTCTCTCTCTCTCACACACTATATATATATAGTGTATATATATTGTTTTTTGTGTGTATGTGTGTGTGTGTGGGGGGGGGTCTGGGTGGCCGAGTGGTCTAAGGTGCTCGTCTTTACAGATCACATACATCTCATCCCTGTCCTTCTGGTTTCGAGTCTCAGCTTGGCCAACGTGGGTACGTAAGAAAGCTTTCTAGTAGCTTCCCGTGGGTTGCTAGTTCTTCCCGGGTTCTTCTTCCACCAGATATACTGACCGCCATGTATAGCCATCTATATGTGCTGAAAAATGGCGTTAAACCCACAAAATCAAAACCAAATATATATCTCCTGTAAATAAAACAAGTTCCCATGTAAAAGTGTTCTTTGTATTACACTAATCGAGGGAAATATGTTTTTGTTTTTCATTTTATGCTCAAAGAGCATAACATTGATTCTTAAGATATATTCGAAAAGGTATGTTGGCAATTATTGCATATTTATCAATATAAAATTGAATATATATGGACAGAAATTCATATTTCTTCGCAACTGTTGGCCATAACATGGCTCAGATTCATAATAAACTTGCCGAAGATTGATATGCTTTAATTAATGGACGCTGTATATGAGTTTATTTTAGTATTAGGCTTATTTTGTTCAGCTAATCAGAGAGGGAGAAATAGCGTTGGCCTAAATAATGAAATAAAGTGTGTACATCAAATTAAGACATGCACGGATACAACATGGTCTACACCTCCATAACTTATTTACTTTTAAATGCATGGTCCTTTATTTTCCAGTAGCTTTTTTTATAACCATAGATTTTCTGCAAAGGTAAGATTGTGAAGAAATAGGTGTTTTAAAAGGTTCCATTATGTTCTCTGGGAAGAATTTAAACATTTCAGGCGGGAATACTATTCAAATACATGCTCAAACATCACTCTCTAGTCACAAAAGTGTTGCTTTTCCAATGGCTTTCCGATTAGATATCGAACACAACCCAGCTGTCATAACACTACCCACCGCTATTTCCGGATAACGCAAGCTATTTGTTGCTGCCCACTCCTCACGCTATTAGCAAATGTTTGTTTGGGATCATAATAGGATTTAAAAGTCCTAAAATTGTTCTATAGTTCACTGATCCGGAAGTTAATCCAAATTATTCCGAATGAAGAACGTTCCGAATGAAACCTCCAATGTGCTGGAGTGCCAACAACAATCAGTTATATCCAAATATTATTTATTCCAAATAATCCTTGTGAAGATGGAATATCACACAAGTTCTAGAAATGTCTCCGCTAATTCCAACGGAGCTGAATAATTCTTATAGTTGAAATAGCAGTACTAAATCCAGAATGTACTGTATAATAATCTCTGAAACAGAATATCGCACACAAAATGAACCAATCTCGTTTATGACCTCTCAAGCTGACGAACTATGAAAGAATGACGAACGCTCCAATTACATCCTTTTATATAGTTTCTTAATCTGCGTCTTTGAAATACAAATAAAACCCAATTCTTAATTCCGTCTTAAATCAACATCTCGGTATTTACGAACTTATTCTACTTCTAGTAAAAAATAATGAATCACTCACTGAACTGCGAAATCCAGGTCAGAACATTGAATGCAGGTCAAAAGGACAAATCACGTCATATGACTCATGCTTCAACCGACAATATTGATTTTACCGTATATGTGCACTCTGCAAAACGACACCTATTGGACTATTATACAGAAGTCATAAACTAATAAAACTATACCATTATTTAAAGAAATGACACATAATTCCGTAACAATATATATATATATATATATATATATATATATATATATATATATATATATATAGATAGATAGATAGTTAAGGATATTGAATTTATAATATGTGTTCATGAGGTAAGTTGTACTTTAGTCATTTTGTAAACAACATATTTACTGCATTTGAGTTCAAGGTCAGACTTGTTTACCTAGCATTTAGTACTTAGATTGGAATTTTCCATATCTTGATATGAGAAAAATCAGGTACACCAGTAAAATTCCATATAGAGCTACTCATATTCTAGAATATTATGTCATTTGACAAGTCTTATATTTATACAGCATTTGGTAAACAAGATTCCATACTAAACTTCATATTATTAAGACCAGTCTATTAAGGAATTTATTTTAATAATCAGGTGTTACAGTTGTGAAAAGCAGAGCAAATTCAGAGAGAGGAATTATTTATTTGAAATATTAATTGGTTACCAAAAGTGCTCATTCTCATTTTGGATTAATACTTGACTTTGGGATTTATGTGAATTCATTCAAAGATATTCTGGATTACATCATTCAGGCATATCAGGACATTCAAGATTACTGGCACATCAGAACATTCAACACTACTGGCACATCAGGACATTCAAGGCTAATGAAATGTATTCGGAATATTCTATATTTAGGACTTGTGATTATTACACTTAGAATTATTGGATTATTTGGATTTTAATTCAAGTTAGTGTAAGTGTCGTTTGAATTTTCATTTTAGATGTCTAGAAATAAATTGATTGTTGATTTTAAGTAGCAAATCATTCTTGGTTTCACTTTCTTTCTGTTACATTAATTTCAGACCTAGAGTCGTAACAATATATATATATATATATATATATATATATATATATATATATATATATATATATATATATATATATATATACACACACACATATATAAAGCTCTGGCTTTCCATCGCAATCGCGTAGCAGTCTCTCGATCATAACAAGTTGGTTTGGTGTTTAAGAAAACGATTTTCTGAGCTGTGTCACTTTCTTCTGACTGTTGAACCTCCTGTTGGCTCGGGGATGTAGAATACAATGCGTCCTTTTGCATATTGTAAGAAGCGACTAAGTGGAGACAACCTTATTGTCGTGGGTTGCGTCCTGTGTTTGTTTGAGGAGAGGATTTTTGCTAATTGAGTAGAGGAGAATCTTGTTTGTTTCCACTCCAATACAACGCTACTTAAGCTTCAACTTGAGCTAGATGGGCGTTCAGAAGGGTCCAGTCAGATCAATTGGCTAGTCACGCCAAGCTTCAGAGGTTATGTGAAAGACAAATTCAGTCCTACTGAAATCCATACTTTTAAATGTCACCATTGTGATTAAATAAGCATAGTGTTTTGCTTAGAAGGTTCTAAACATGACCTAGGAGGGCGGTGGCAAGTTTCAATCGAGTAAGGTTTCTTCTTTGCTCGAGAATTTCAACCTGTGAGTCCTGATAATCTGCTACGCTCCAAGAAATTTGTGGAGATACCCATTCCGGCATTTCCATACAAATCTGTCAAGTAATGTAGAGGTGTCGTGCAATCAAGAGTTGGATGGTTGCATTGAGACAGTGATGCTCGAAAATCTAAGATTTTATAATGTCTTCCAAGTTCAAGGAATCAGCAGTCGCCGTAATGCTAGTTGATTCCCACAATGTGACGTCCGATTGCACTCCTTTGATCACGTCAATTAAAGTCCGAATTGTGAATATTCCAGTTGATCCTGCCATCCATAATCCTTTGCGGTGCTTTAAGCTGGCAAATATATCTACATCCCAATGATGGCTGCAAGAGAAACTAGTCTGCCCCTAACTGAGCAGAAGGGTCATGATCGATTGTCCTGTACCGAGAAAATCTTTTGTGCGATTTGCAAGGGTAAACACCTCTATTACTCTGATACAGCCCTAAGTAGAAGCAAGAGAAGAATATTCAGTGAGTAAAGCACGAGAAAGGACTGAGCTTCTCTGATGCCGGCAAATCATACGCCAGTGCAGCTAAGGTAGAGCAAAAGCCTTACACATATTCCATCTGAGTCCAGAAAGACGTTACCTGGTCACAGAGCGAGACTAGGTTTACAGCCTTGACACCTCCAACACATGTGAAAGTAAGAAACCAAACCGAGAGTGAAGCAGAAAAGACAATTGTTCCATCTCAAAGTATTACAAACAAAGAACCAAACCATACGAGTGAAAAACCGGTTAAATCCAGCCCACAAAATGAGCAGCAAACCATTAGCTCCAGTAGTCATAGTAACTATGAGACACATATGAAACCCAGGTCTACAAAAAAGAAACAGGTGAGATCTGGCACACCAAAAGAGCAAGTTATAATACGCGCACCAAACCGACTAAAGAGTGAATTAAAGAATCTTCCAGACTTCTGTAAGGATCTGACGATTCTATCAAACTCTGACTATGTTTGGAAGTTTAGAGAATATGGACACTAGAGTACCCCTTGATACAGCGCCAGAGAAAACTTCCAAAAGTCCCGTTCTCCCATTACTTCCAGAAATATGTCACACACCATAATACAACGAAATTGCTGAGGTTAAAGGGCAAATAATGACGAAATAAGTCTTCTTGTTAATGAACATGACTCAAAAATGTCTTCCTTCAGTTTTTAAAAGAAAGCGATAGAGTTAATCTAAGTCTTGCATAACCCACAAAAACCTTTCAAAAATACTGATAAGGCCACTGAAAGAGTTCCCACCATCACATACAATAAAACCCCTCATAACCAATTTATTCCCAGTACTACATGGCTATGTCCGTTTGTGTATCCATTCTATTGAACAGTTACCAGCAATCTTTTGTTCTACTTGGTGACTTTAACGGTCACCATACACTTTTGGGGCCGTAAATATGTGAACGAGATAGGGAAGAAAATAGAAGACGTTGTTTAAAAATAGAACCATTGCCTATTCAGTGATAAGGCGTATACCTGTACCTCAGGGCAGTATCATACGAGTCACTCTATTGAACAACAAAAGTAACAGTATTGTGAAATTCCTTAATTCAGGAACTGACTTCTTGTTATATGTCGACGACATTTTGAGCTGCTAATGATCAATGAGTATTCATTTGATTGAACGTAAACTACAGATCAGCTGAAACAGATTTAGAAATCATCAGAAGAAAACGGGCTAAAACATTGTAATCTAAAACTGTTTGCATGCATGTCTGTCAATTAGATTGAATTCGTTATGACCCCAAAATCTGTCTTGGTGGTAGTCTTATCCTGGTTGTGGAGGAGATCGAATTGTTTTGGCTTAATTTTGACCGTAAACTAACTTTCAATGCACATATCAGGTACCTCGGGGACAAGTCCAGTCTTGGCAAACACAGATTGGTGAGCGGATCGTAAGGTCTTGCTCATTAGTAAGATCTAAGCTTGACTATGTCTCGATCGTGTTTGGGAGTTGGTAAATTTTATCTACAGATGCTTGATCCAATACACAATCAGGGTCTTAGACTTTGACTCGAGCATTTAGAACCTCGCCTTCAGAAAGCCTTTATCATGAGGCAAATCAACCATCACTTTATCTAGTACGAACGAAACTGGCTTTTCTAATACATCTAATCCTGCATATGATGTCGTCTCGAGGCCCAGATACAAAACTGTGTACGTTTAGATACCAACTTTAATTGCACCTTTTGGCATACGAATTCGTCCTCACCTAGAAACAGCAAAAAAACAAAAAAACAAAAAAAAACAATGTTGGAAATACTGCAAAATTCTATGTTCCAAAATCACCATCTTGGTTATCAAAACCCCACAAAATAATATCTGATCTTTGCCAATTTAAAATATCACCAACAAACCCCTCCTTCTGCAGAGTAAATTTAATGGAATCGTGGCTAGTGTTACAATT
This sequence comes from Margaritifera margaritifera, assembly GCA_029931535.1. Taxonomy (NCBI): domain Eukaryota; kingdom Metazoa; phylum Mollusca; class Bivalvia; order Unionida; family Margaritiferidae; genus Margaritifera; species Margaritifera margaritifera. The sequence continues at coordinate 4,474,053 of JAQPZY010001614.1, forward strand.
TTTTACAACAATGATTTATTATACTACATATACAAGCATGATTACAGTCAGTAATATTCTACAGAAGGAGATTTACTTCTCCTAAAACATTCCATAACTTAGATAAATGCACCAATTTGATGCTAATTTGCATACCCTTTCAGGAAGAAGGATAACACTATTGCTAGCCGGAATTTGCTTATACGACCTACTAATCAGAATGACAGAACGATCAATAAACTTTGCATTTTCTTTAATATCTACATGCGATGATGTCCAATAAAGTATATGGTCAAATCTATCCGCTTTATGATAACAATGCGTAATCAAAACATCTTACGTTGGTAAATCGCTGTATTTAATAACTTTCATCGTGCAACAAATCACAACTTTAAATTGCTTCTATAATCTGCGAGCGAAGAAAGTTCAGTAACCCTCAAAGGAAAGGAATTTGGCCCGCAGAGTACTAACTATCAATTTTCGCAGCTTTCATTTAGTACCAGTGGCATGACCTTAATAGAAAGATACAGACAACAAACACTGAATTCCCAATCAAAGTATGAAGGAGTCATATTATTCTTGAGAGAAAGATTTTTATGCGTTCAGGTAGGTGAAGATGAACCTTGAAAATGTTAAACAGGGAAACTAAGTAACAACAATGTAACTATTTAACTAACTAACTGACTGACATACTATGTAACCAATTCAATTAATACGTAACCAACTACCCAACTATGTGACTAAATTAACGATGTGCACCTGGATATATTCTTGACTGAGAGACTGATTGATTGACATAATGACAACGATCAGAATATAAAGTAACCATACACATAAGATGAATTCTATTTAGAACACATATTTGTCATGAATCTAAAAAGTGAAAATAGATCTCCTTGAAGTGGGTTCCTTGTAGATAGATAGATTAATATTTTATTCTCTTTAGAGCAGAAGATGTTGCGCTCAATGCCAATCACTCTCAAAGAATCTTTACAATATTTGTATTAAAATGTTTAGACATATATTGTAATTGTCACCTCCATTCCATTGCATATACTTCTTTCCGCTTAGGCCAACATACTGGTTTTTGTATTTCAAACAATACAATACAGATATAGAACTTTGTGTACCGTATGAAATATGTTTCTTAATTTTAAAATGTATACCTTCTTTCAAGATTTGTACCATATATGAAATAATTAGATAATCACACAACTTACAACCGCTACGCTCACACTTAAAACAGCCATGATTGTCTATATTTAGTAGCTTGGATCTCACTAAAATATCCACTATATCCTTACTGAGTTTATAACTGTAAAAAACAGTACATGTTCCAAAAGCTTCAGGATTTTAAAAATTATTTTTAGTATTTGTTTGCAAATCATACAAATTTTGTCTGGCATGTATTGGTGCAGAGGCTGAACGTCTATTGAAATGAACAATGAACGGAATTATTTCTTGTATTTTGCAGTGAGTAGTTATCATTCTTAATGACCCAGATTTTATTTTTTAAAGTTCCTGATTTTGTAATCTTTTTGTTGTAAGTTCTGAAAAAAGCAACGAATGCTGCAAATTTGGCGAAATCGCAGTATTTGGGATTCAACAAACCTCCTGAACGTATGCCATGGATGAAATAATTTTTACGTAGCATTTGATGAGTGTCGGTTTCCTTTGTATCCGGTTATCTCCCTTTGCAAAGCTAGGTCCCTTGCAGATTGCTACATCTAAATAGTATACACTTTTCCTACTCATTTTAGTTTAATTATATTGATGAGTGGTGGTTATTTATCCAATTAGGACACTCTTAATTCTTCTTTTGAATGGATCAAAATTAAGAAATATGACCAATAGACCTAACAGAAAAAATGGTAGCTTTTGGGTCTGAGCAGTTATTTTTTTCTCCCATTAAGCTGCATAAATGTTTGTACAAGATGGAGCAAACTTTTTCCCTATAGCTGTACTTCTGTTTTGGAGATAAAATTCTTCATTAAAAAAAGTCATTCTTATCAAGACATATTTTTTAGTAAATCTACAAGCAGCCGAACTATGATCATGCTCGATGTTAGAATCAAGGCTATAGCTACTGTAACCAGAATACAGTTTTTAGGGGGTTTACTTTTACTCTACTTTTCGAAAACAAAACTTCAATTATATCTATTTAGATCACATATTATCCAATTAGGACACTCTTGAAGCTAGAAAGTGAAAATAGATTTCCGTGAAATGTGTTTCTTGTACATAAAAAGTTAGATAGATATCGAAATGAAAAATGACAAGAAAATATTATTTTGATTCCTCTAACGTGTACTGGAGTTTCACAGTTTTATCCAACGGTCGTTTACTACAGCAAATATGGCGTTGTCAGTTTGCCGTAAAGATTCATATTTTCAGTTTTAGTATTATATACAAGTTTAGGCAGGAGAGCAGGACAAATACCCTAACACATGAGATGCATGCTATCTTTATTAACTATGCCATAGTGCATGTCATATGACTTTCAAAACGTTTTACACACAATCGTATATTTTTGTCATAAGAACACATTCTCCGCTATAGTAGCGTGAAATGAAATACTAACGAGGGTATTTGAAAAGTTCTGAATATTTTGTTATAATGTTTTGTTTCTTTGAACCTGTCAATAAATTTAACACTGATCGATGGATAAAATAACGTTATTTAAAATGATCTTGCAGCTGCACGTGCAGCACGCCATACACTTGCAGATATATGCGTGTGACGTAACATAGATAAATGACAGTGGCGTAAAAATGTCGGAGAAGAACAATTCAGCTACTGAACAAACAGTATACTGTAAAATCCGGGCGCTATTATGGTATTTTACTACTGATATCAAGGCCGACTTGGATAAAGTTTAAGGATGTAATTCTCTGTCATATCATTTGCTGACGGCTGATCAAAAAACAGACTCGGAATGAAATCGCTAAACATCTACTCGTAAATATGAAAGAGTGACCACATACGTTTGAGTGAGATTGTCACAATTTGTGAAACATGGATTTACTTTTTTTTTCCTCACCCGACTCCAGCGAAAACAAAGTTTGGATCTGAGGAAATGAGCAGAGACCACAAATTGCTCGACGTAATCGGACTTCTCAATAGAGTTTGATACACATTATTTTTCGATGCAAAAGGTCCGCTCGTCCAGGTACCCGTGCCTGACTCTGCTAGTGTCACTGGATTTTTTGTATGCCTTCAGAGTGTCGCCAAAAGTTGTGCAACACTACCGAACTACCCGTCGCGCACCCATACCCGAGGTATCTATCTACTCCATGGCAACGCACCGGCGCTTAAATCAGCAGACGTGACAGACGTATGAAGGAGCACAGCATCCAAACATTGCCGCGTCATCCATACAGTCCTGATTTAGCCCTCGGTGATTTTTGGCTTAATCTCGTCATCAAAGATTCGCTTAGGGGTGCACAATTTGAAAGCCGCCATGCGGTTGGAAGTGCGGTTTTCCATTGTATGAACAACATACCAAAAAGTTAATACAAAATGGTATTTAATAATTTAATACTCAGACTGAGCGTGGAGGTGCATTGGTAGTTCTTTCAATTGATGCATTGACGTACTTTTCATTAATAAAGAAGTCTGTTGCACTGCACACTAATATTCAGAACTTTATAAATACCCCTCGTTTTAAATACCTTTCGTTCTGCATTGTGAATAATTTTTGTTACCTTTGTATAATATAAAAAAAGATGTAATAGATCAATTTTAATGAGGTTGTCCGCTCTACAGTTTTGCACTTTGCATAGGGTTTGATTTTTGAAGAAAATAAGAATTTCCCATGATTTCCTCACTGCTTATCCTGGTTATTTAAAACAGACCTTATATATCTTAGGTATTGTTAAAATAACTATTAATTCCCTTTATTTTGGTGTATAATTGATGGGTGTAATTTGGGTTATAGTGTATACAACTTGATCTTACTTCAGATGTGCACCTCTCAAAAGACTGCTAGCTCCGCTTGGTCATTTTCACTTCCTGGACATCAAAGGTAAATTAGAAAAAAACGAGCCAATAACTTTTTTTTTACTTTATATATATATATATATATATATATATATATATATATATATATATATATATATATATATATATATATATTATTTATTTGTTACCCTTTCAGAAGCTGGTATTGTATACTCTGGCAAAATTCATTTTCTATATTTTAAGAACTGCTAAAGTTAGTGTACTTTGGACTAGTTCAGGTTAATTTTTCGCGCACATGGGAGCAGCCATTTAGATCAGCTGTCTGCCTTAGATAGTGCATAGTTTTCATAATTACCACATGTAAAGAAATCTCAATCAGAATACATGAAACAGCATATAGGTATGCTAATATTATCTCCACTGTGCATGTTGCCAATGCAAACAACTTCACCTTATCCCGGTCCCTTTCTCTGAAGTACATAATAACTGTAGAGCGGAACCTATACTTAACCAAGCGAAACAAAAATAGGTTATTGTAGGACATTTATTAACTTGGTATAATCACTAATAAATAATACAGTTATATCACTATACAACGGGTTCTTACGAAACACTTTTTTGCCTGTTCGGTCCAAATATTTCACCTGATGAAATGTTTCCAAATCCTATCAGGATGCTAATGTATAAAAGGCATATGGCATCTTATTAGGATGCTAATGCATAAAATGCATATTAGGATGCTAATGTATAAAAGGCATATAGCATTGTATTAGGATGCCAATGTATAAAAGGCAGATATCATCCTATTAGGATGCCAATGTATAAAAGGCATATGGCATCCTATTAGGATGCTAATGTATAAAAGGTATATGGAATCCTATTAGAATGCTAATGCATAACAGGCATATATTAGGATGCTAATGTATAAAAGGCATATATCATCCTATTAGGATGCTAATGTATAAAAGGCATATATCATCCTATTAGGATGCTAATGTATAAAAGGTATATGGCATCCTATTAGGATGCTAATGTATAAAAGGCATATTAGGATGCTAATGTATAAAAGGCATATATCATCCTATTAGGATGCCAATGTATAAAAGGCATATATCATCCTATTAGGATGCCAATGTATAAAAGGCATATATAATCCTATTAGGATGCCAATGTATAAAAGGCATATATCATCCTATTAGGATGCCAATGTATAAAAGGTATACGGCATCCTATTAGGATGCCAATGTATAAAAGATATATGGCATCCTATTAGGATGCTAATGTATAACAGATATATGGCATCCTATTAGGATGCTAATGTGTAAAAGGCATATGACATCCTATTTGGATGCTAATGTATAAAAGGCATATGGCATCCTATTACGATGCTAATGTATAAAAGATATATGGCATCCTATTAGGATGCCAATGTATAAAAGGCATATATCATCCTATTAGGATGCCAATGTATAAAAGGCATATATCATCCTATTAGGATGTCAATGTATAAAAGGTATACGGCATCCTATTAGGATGCCAATGTATAAAAGGTATATGGCATCCTATTAAGATGCTAATGTATAATAGGCATATATCATCCTATTAGGATTCCAATGTATAAAAGGTATATGGCATCCTATTACGATGCTAATGTATAAAAGGCATATGGCATCCTTTTAGGATGCTAATGTATAAAACGCATATGACATCCTTTTAGGATACTAATGTATAAAAGGCATGTACAATCTGATTAAAATTGAGATCTACTCTGTTATGTCGGAAGTCTCAGTTTTAATCATACTAAAGTCATGTGATGATTCAATTGGCTTGAAATTGCCAAATTTCTGTTGGTAATTCGTGCTAAAATTTGCTGAAAACTGCAGCTTTAAACCGACGTATGTGACATAACTTTTCAATAGGAATTGATCCCTTATAACCGTGCTTTTATTTTTTTTCTCCAGGTAATTGACTTCATATTGAGATGCAAATAACAACAATAGATGATGAAGAATTTTTTTAAAACAATTGTTTTTAATTGTTCATCAGTTGTATCATAATCAAGGCACCTATATGCGCTCTACATTTTCGCAATTTGCATAGGGTTTGATTTTAAAAGAAAAAGAATTTCCCATGTTTTCATCGCTGCTTATCCTGGTTATTTAAAACAGATCTTGTATATCTTTGATATTGTTAAAATAACTTGTATTTCCTTTGATTTTGATGTATGATTGATAGGTGTAATTTGGGTCATAGAGCATACAGCTTGGCCTTACTTCAGATGTGCACCTTTCAAAAGACTGCTAGCTCCGCTTGGACATTTTCACTTCCTGGACTTCAAAGGTAAATTGAAAGAAAAAAAAAACAACAAAAAAAAAAAATTAATAAAAAACATAAACAAAACGATCCTATAAACTTATTTACTTTTTATATATTTTATGATTCATTCATTGCACTTTCATTTTCCCTATTTTAATAAACGCTAAAGTTGGTGTCCTTTGGACTAGTTTCGGTTGGAACAGTCATTTTATCGGCTGTCTGCTTTAGATAGTGTATAGTTTCCATAATGACCACCTATAAAGAAATTTCAATCACAGTACATAAAAGTAGCATAGAGGTATGCCAACAATCTCTCCAGTGTGTATGTTGCCAATGCAAACAACTTCACCTTAAACGTGTCCCTCTCTCAGAAGTACATACTAACTGACTAACTGTAGATCGCTACCATAAGAAACTACAAAATCATTATTTTCTGCAAGCAATACTATGCACAGTTAATAGCCAAGAAAATTAACCGCAATGTAACTTTCTATAAATAATATTATGTTCTAGTCTGACACAATTTTACAACTTCTCCTCATTATTTGCATGGTGGAAGTTACGATAAAATATTTTATGTATTTTTCACTTTTTCAGAAGTGGAGACTAGTTTGAGTGTGTGTATATGTCTACATGTCGTAGTTTTGCAGAGAACTTTATTGATATTAAATGTTCTTGCCATCTTGTAAAAATTGAATGAGGAATAAAAATAAAGCATTTTCAAAAAGTGCAGACATTTCCTGTCACGAATTGATAGGATAAGGCTATGAAAGTAGTTTTACTTGATTTGTACAGGTACTTTTGTCCATTAAACATTTTTTGTATCTGTTCAAAATCATTCAAAGTGTCAGTTTATTTTGGTGAATTTGGAATTTATTCGCTTTTCGTTCTCCACCAAAAAATATAAAATCTACATATTGTTTTTCGAATGATAAAAAGTCCCTAAACCTTGTTATGTTTTTAAAACTTTATTGTTTCTCCTTCACAATGTTAACTGAAAATGTTTTCTGTTATCAGATTTAATGAGTTCTTCACAGTCATGTGGTGTAAAATCAAACAAAGGATATACAGATATACTAGCTGGTAAGTATATGATGTAAAGCTGGATGTACATTTTTTTTTCTTCGAAATTTGCAGAGGCATACATACATAGTTAGTTAGTTAGTTAGTTATATAAACGCCCTGTTGTTCTCTTGACGATACTGAGGTACAATACTAACATTTGTATTAGAAAAAAAGTTCACATTCTCATCATTTGATTGAAACAAAAACTACCAAGACCACTTCTAATGAGTACACCATACAACGCAGACGAAAATGAACTAATTTATTGTCTTACTTATTCCCATCAATCGTGCTTGTCTGACAAAAGTTAAACGTGGTCAGAAATCAATCATTGTTGTCTGTAAGACTTTTAAATTAAATGGGCTTTTCAAACGTAGGGCAAATGCAGCTTGATAGATGCCGACCTAATATATTTAAAAACGGAGCACTACGAGGACTGTTGTTTACTAGGCTGATTAATTATTTATACTGGAGAATATTTACTTTGTCTAAGCGACACCTTTGTTGTTTTTAATACATAACATTTTGCCTCGAGCTGAATCAGAGGGATCTCATAATTACGAAATGCAGCTGATGACTACAAATTCAAGCTTTGTTTTTTCCTTGCGCGGAAGATCCTATACTCTTTTCTGTTTCTAAGTATAGAAAATTATTGGTGTATAAACAAATGACAAGATAAACAAGTAAACCCACTGCACAGAATGAATGGACGGTTCAGTCCTTTGCTTTTAAAGGGCAGCAATTTAAAAAAAAAGTTGTCTGCATCGCGTTTTCTCAAACCCAAAGATGTCAAACGGAATCTGACACTTAAATACAATAATGCATGTTTTCCAAAATAAGCACAATAAAGGACAGCTATCGGGCTGAGCAAGATTGTTGTTTTCACTCGTACTTATGTCTGATGCAGCACGTATTCAATGGATATTAAACTGCACTGACTATATATTTGGTATTACTACGGATATAATCTAAACTGTCCTTCGTCTCCATATCCAGTACAGCGCAATCTTACACTTTTGACCTATATGACACACGTTCGAATGTTTTTGTTTTTTGTTTTTTCTTGAAGCAGCTTCGTTCATAAGTTGCACAGATAATCGGGATGAAATTATGGGAATAAGTCAAGTATATGCCATCTTCTACCGTCAGCGGAGTCAACGTAATCAGTATTTAAATAACTGTAATATACGGAAAATGCAACGCATCGAGTTCGTCCAAAATTGGTCACTCAGTGTAATATATGGTTCTTGAGTCCAACCTTTTCAACGCTAGTTGTACTGCTGCGTTTGCATTTTATATTTGTTTTTTTTTTTACAAATGTTATATGTATCACAATGGAACTTACACAAGCGCGAACATATTTATTTTTGCAGTTTGATCTCGTTTCCGTTTGATGCAGTTTTTTAAACCTATGAGCAGGCCCTGTTCAGCATTTGACATATATTTCTGTTTCGAATCTGTACAGCTGCTGCATATCGCCTTGTGTAGATTCCACAGTAGGATTACTAGGAAAATAAGGATAGAAAATTATTAATCTTCTAATTTCTAGCGAATTGCATTTACTGAGGCCAATCGATAAAGCAAGATACTACTTTACCTAGAGACATGTCCACGAAAAATATAAACAAAAAAATGCATATGAACTGTCTTCTCAATAATTAGATTAATGTCGCCAAGCCTTAAAACTGCATGGGGTGAACAGTAACAATATTAATATTGTTTCAAACACATATGTTTTATTTAAAGATAGCATCTCGTCGGCATTTCCCAGACTTTCACAAAATGGTCTTGCGACTGCATTGTTAGATTATCTTAGTTTCGAGGAGCCATTATTTAACAAATCTTAGCAGAGATCAAGTATTTTCCTGCCATCATCTCTTTTATCAAAGTCGATTGAATAGTGGAGCATCTTAGTTATATTTTCGTTAGATGAAAATCTGAATTCAGTTGACTGTAAGTTTAATAATCCTCGAATGTGGTGTGAATATGAAGCACCGTTTCATGAGGACTTTGTCTGTTATCCTCACATGCTGATTCTGAAGTATTACTTCTAAAATTTTTTTTATAGTATTTCACTACAAATACTGTCATTTTCCCAATTAAAAAAGATAAGATTCTTTCAATACAAAAGTAACCCTGAATCTATTGCTTATTTGACGAGAACTTAGTTTTGCAAATAAAGTGGAACACAACTTCAAAACTTATTAAATATGAAAAGAAAAATGATGGAAATGCTTGAAAGTTCAATGATTTATATGCAACAAAAATGTCACAAGATAAACAAAGAAATGAGTGTGCTTTGCTTTGCAAGATATATATAATGACACAAAAACTGATAACGGCGCAAATACAAAACAGTTTTCCAGCGTTTCAAATTAAACAAGCTCTTCTACAGGGGAATAAACAATTTACATCCACAAAACGAACACCAAACACAAAAGCCAAGAAAAAGTCTTGACTTCTAAATGTTTAAATGACGGGGAAATAAACAAACAAAGGATAAACAATTGAAGAAAGAAGACAAAATTAAAAAAACGGTCTAAATCGGGTAAACTACATATCTATGTTATGCTGCAGTCAGCCCAACAAAGTTGTGTAAAAAAGTTCAAAGTGTTTATCGTGCGTATAACGCAGAGGACCAAAGTGTTTTGACTTAATTCCAGGCTTTGTCAAAGGACTGATACCTTGCGCAACGATAAATCAATGCCATCGTCAACATGTGCAAAGGAAATTATATTTCGGTAAAGTTATGCATGGAGGTACTAAGGAAGTATGTCAAGAGCATGGTATAGCGCAGGATAATGGGAAAGAGTTAAAATAATAATAATAATAATAATAACAGATTTTTAGGTCTAAGTTACGCGACCATAGGAACTTCTTGAAATATGCCCTTCAGATGTTCGGACGATTCAATCTGGTTTCAATGCTTCCGAATTATCTGTTGTAATTTTGGGGCGTCAGGGAACGCGTTTGTTGGTTTTCTTGCTTTATATTTCAGGAGGGTTCCTCTATCATGGAGTGTAGTTTTGTTAATAGCCTCATCGATGTAGCTATTTCTGTATCATCTCCTTCTAAGGTGCCCCTTGAGCTCTCCAAGTCTCTTTTCAAAGGTAGCCGGATTAGAGCATATGCGTTTGGTACGAACACACATACCGTAAGGAAGATTTTTTATTACATGCTGGGGTGGCAGCTGGTTGGGAGTAGATACTGGTGAGAGTCAGTTGGTTTAGGATATAGGTCAGTTTCTATGTTCCCCTTTAGGAGGGTCGATTGGGCATCCAAAAATATGTTGGACCTGTTTGATGACTGTGACGTAAATTTAATCGTATGATGGAATATGTATACACGAATAAATAATATTATCATAAATTGTAAAATTCTCTAACCTGATTGATAACATTATTTATTCGTATTTAAAAATTATGTTAATGTTATCAAGCATTCTCCTATAGAATCAAGGGATAGCACAACGCTCTGTTTGGTGTATATTTGTAATTCTCTCTCTCTCTCTCTCTATATATATATATATATATATATATATAGCGAGAGAGAGAGAGAGAGAGAGAGAGAGAGAGAGAGAGAGAGAGAGAGAGTGATACATGGATAGATAGATAGATAATGATAATAAAATAAAGAACACTTGCTTCAGTCACGAATGTTAAATGTGTCACATTTATTCCATGTTACTTTTTCTAGTATTAACATAATTGAGACCCATGTTCACCCGCAATTTGTTCGATTTGCTTTAATAGAAGAATGTTTTAAATAGCCAACTACACTAACAAATACATAACGCGTATTGTTTTGACATTTCTTGCACGGTCTGGTATCATCAACTGATAAAATCTTGTCCAATTACTACCTTAGATCGATATATTATTTTCACATCTCCGTAATCTTTGGTAAGGGTATTTTTTCCATACACAATAAAGCTGCCTTTTGCTCGGGAAGCTGATCGCTCAGAAAATATGCGATCTGTCTTAGATGTGGTCGGGAAGCTGATCGCTCACAAAATATGCGATCTGTCTTAGATGTGCTCGGGAAGCTGATCGCTCACAAAATATGCAATCTGTCTTAGATGTGCTCGCTTCACAATTTACTGTTATTATCTTAACATGTATTTTTATCCGCTTAGAAATGTGTGCTATGGAATTAGTAGGAAAAGTCACCAATCCATCCAACTGTGTGATATTTAAAGAAATACATTTTTAGAACTTTCAACTACAACAGATATGTGAGATTTTGGTGTTTTATTTAAAATATCTTTCAATCACTTTATCTCAGTTCTTGAGATATTGTCAAAACTATTAGCAAGGATGAATAAAATGCATACGTTTTGAGTGCATGATGTGAAACAAAAAGGATTTTAAAAAAAGGAAGTTTCCAAAAGATACAATTTTATTTTCAGTATCAGAGTCATATTATTGAATGCAAAAACACATAGAGGCGAACTTTACTCCATATCTCGTCACTTCCAACTTTTGTGGAAAATATCAGAACGGTTCTCATTGGAAACTGAATTATATAGGCAATAGAGTATTTCACTTTACGATAAAACCGACTTTCTATAATCTACCTTATTTTAATTGTGTACTTTCTCAAAACCTATCCCTAAAACCTCGCATAAAACATGGACTTTTTATTGATATATGTTCATCATTTTCTGTTGTAATATTGTATATAGTTTTGTGTTTCCTTGGATACAGAATCCCATGATAGATCGACCTTTTACCATTTTTTCCAAATTTTTTTCCGAATATCGAGTAGAAAATTTCTATTAAATGACAATCCATATCACCTTAAATTTGATACTGCTTTCGGGCTATCTTTCTTCAATTTGAAGTGTGTTTCTGGACAATTAAAACATCCTTCCCTAAACGCTACGTCAATTCATTCCTAAAAGTGAACGGGGCAATCCAACACGGACTCTCAGTACAGATAACAAGAATGTGTTTGGACACTAACTGTACAAGAACATCTTATCTCTGCTTGTAGTTGAAAAACAAATGCATTAGGCAGACACATTAGAAATGAATAATGTCCTGAAATCTCAGACTAAAAGTGGAAAAATGAACATCCAACATTGATATTGCAATTCTCCAAAGTAATATACACAATGTGCTGAATAAAACACTCAACCAGCCTGAGAGACTTAAACGAATCATTTCAGTTCCACCACATGTTTCTTACAAACGAGATAGTAATCTGCGGAATATTCTGTTCAACAGGAAACTTAATCTGGAATTTTACTATACAGAAGAGAACTGTCATAGACCTTTCGGAAATGATTGTGGGGTTTGAAAGTGTTTAACGAAATTCAACCTTTTTCTTATCGTAGGACGGATATTAGGGCAAAATTTAAGGTTATGTTAATTGCCACTTACATGTACTCATCCACGTAATATTTTGTTCAAATGAGAAACAAAGTATATGTCTGTAATCAACATGATCCATCATACCAAGAGACGAAATCAAAACTAACCGAAAATGTACCCCCTTAACACACACAGACAAAATCGTCCAACAGTAAGATTTAAAAAGCACGAAACCTAATCCGATTTTTTATTGACTTAGATTAATTAATTGCAAAAATGACATAAAATGAAATCAAATAATAAAGGAATCATGTTAGATTAACTTACAAAAATGCATATTATGTTTCTTATTGGAGTAATGCGAACAATAATGATATTTAACGTTAAAAGCAAACAGAATTTGTTATGTTGTCACCTACCGCTAGTGAATGAATGTCAGTTTTGTAGTATAATGCGAACGAATAAACACTTACAGGTCGAGCAAGTATTTAGCCACCAAACATGTGGCCCCAGTCTTTTTTTCTACAATTCCAATGATCCAGCTTATTATTCAAAGGTACTCTCCGCTTTCATAAGTATCTGCCAAGTTTTTGTTTCACTGTTTCCTTCATTCAGTCCATAATTTTTATCAGTAATTGAATAAAAATATTAAAATGTTCCTTTTTTTGGTTCCATGATTTGCAGTTAATGCCTGTTTGAAAATAACGTATGATAGTATTACGTAATGGGGTTTAACGGCACGTTAGCACATTACTGGCAATATGGTGCCTATTCAAAGTGAAGTACAAAAAGATGTTAAAGTTTGTAAAGTGCATGTGCAACCAAAGATAAAGGTAAAAAAGTAAAATCCTTTAAATATATCGTTAAAATATGTTATATAAACCACATTCACTAGAAAAGTCCAAGATTTTCTCTGGTGGTACATAATCATAAAGTTTACAACTGAGTTGAGGTGTCACAGGGTGGAAGTCGACACATTGGACAAGAATGTGTTCTACTGGCAGAGGATGCCCTCTGGTCGAGGTGCACACTACAGTACGTATGCTTGAGTCAGGTATGTGTGTCTGATAAAATAAAAATGGTTTCATAATGCAAAATATATGGAAAAAGGTAAGAGTGAACATATTCTTTAGGTACAAGGTATGTTACACAACTTCAGATCGGTTGAATAACAAACACCAAGCAACCACCCCCCCCCCCCACCCCCCCAAAAAAATAAAATAAATAAAAATACAGACCATTTGATCAGTTACTTCAGCAAAGTACATCTATGGAAAACACTGCATCGTACAAGGAAAAAAAAAAAAAAAAGCTGCTCATATCGATTTACAGACATTAAGAGACAGCTTAATTTAAAATCCAGATAAAAGATGATCTCATCTATAAAATTTAGTACAGTATGAAATGATAGGTAGAAAAACTCTCAGAACTCATCGTATGATAATTTCAATAGAAAGTATGTATTATTAAAATTAATTTAATTTAATTTAATGTACCAAGGTTAGTTTTTGTTTTCTTTGCAACTTTCTAAAATGCGCATACAATTAAAAACGTACTATGTAAGTCATAGCTTGTTTTGTGATATAAAATGTGAATATAAATAACACTTGCAGCGAATTAAAACATTTATGAAATATGTATTGCAAGGAAAGGTACTTTACCGTGCGAAAAATCTTAATCTCGGTCATGGTCAATATGAACATTAATTATTAAACTTTTATATTCTGGCTTAGAATCATCATTTGAATAATCACTTGCGGGTGTTAAAGAAAGCTTGCTATGTTAAAGTACGGATGTTATTGTCAACAAGGGATAATAATTTAAGATTCCGAAATAAGTTCTGCAACTTTATGACAGGTTTTTGTTATTTTACGTAATTACCACGAGAAACTATTGATGTAGTTGTTTTATTTCTAGAAAATACTGAACATTTGAGAGCAATCCGATGGGAAATCATATGTCTGAGTAGAAGTACTTAATTTTAATGACAAAAGACAATTTTACAAGAATACAATTTCGCGATGACGCATATAAATAGATTCTTACTAAATCAACGTCTGCAGTTCAGAAAGTTTTCAATGAAGCAAAAGAACGATTTTATGATTACAGGAAAATAAAAAAATTGTGGCAAATAATGACCTCTCTTGTATCTTGGCCCAGAGAAGATACTGTATAGAAAAAGTTTTAAAAAAAACAAAAAAAAAACAAAACAACAACTCACGATTCTAATCAATTTGAAGCGTTATAAGAGGCATACAAATTCATATATCTCACCGCTTTTGAATAAAATAATGTAGCATGTGTGAATATGACTGTCAACATTGTAGACGTATGTAATTAGATGTGATTGTATTTGCCTACATATGAGTGCGTGTGTGTGGCTATACAATCTAAGTAGTTTAATAACAAAACTCTTATTTTAGGTTCCTCAATTTATTGCAAAAATTATTAAATCACACTAACAATAACAGAAGTAAATATGCAAGTGAAAAATATGTTTTGCATTAAAATAATTTAAACCATCATTTTGATTTAATATATTGGCACAGTAGTGAATACCACAGTAAAAAGAAATTAAACTTTTTGTTGGATAACTAAAACATAACTTACAATAGTTGCAATAAATAGAATTATAAAATAAGAATGAAAATCTCAGATCAACAAACCTACATATATGTGCAATTATACTTTACTTCAAGCCTTGCTATATATAATTCACACTGTAAGTTTCTATTCATGAAGAACTGATTAACATTTCACTATGTTGCTTAATAAATTACACATCTAGAAGATTTGTATAATAAATATGTATTTGAAAAATATCCAAGAAGTTGACGCAACTGAAACAGAGCTTAATGTTTTTGACCACTAATTATTTTCCAATCAGAGAACCAGTCTATTGCTGGGGGAATAAAAAACAGAGTTCTAAATATTTTGAGATGCACCCATAAATATCGATTATTATCATTATATGTGTTTAGAATACCACCCAAATTAGTGTAGTGTATACGTGGTGTCTAAGGTTGTCAATACACAAAAATGCACACAATTGATGGTCGGTATAGGTATCGGACCACTAATTATTTTACAGCCAGAGATCCAAGCTATTGGTGGGGGAATCAAAATAGAGTACTAACTATTTTGAGATGCACCCATTGGCTAGTAAATGGATTAAAAAATTTTCCATTATACATTTCATAAACTTCAATCCATGTACTATAGTTGACAACAAAATATTTACTTTTATTTTGATATCCTGTATTTAATTTCCTACTGACAATATTGCATATGAACTCTTAATGCGAGGCTAAGTTATTAGGTGCAGACCAGGGAGTTCCCTGTTTAGCAACATGAAGCACATAAAAATGCTGCAAAACACCTATTTTTAAAGGTTTAAAAAAATTTCTAACTCTAATGAATGGAAGGATGTGTGATTTGTATGCCCAGCTTATGAAGAAATTAATTATATTTTTTTTATATATTAACATTAAATTCTACGGGCAATAAAATGGTGGTCCGATCTCTATAGGGGTGGTGGTAGTGTGTGTATCCATGACAACTATGTGCATTGCTGCATTTCTTTCAGTGTCATTAGTTGATTTATGAGAAATTACAATATATTGAATCGTTTCTAGAGTAATTTAGAGCAGGCAAAAGTTAAAAATCTAAAACATTAAAGATATAAGCCTTACGGAGATTTACAGCTGCCCAGTAATTACTACAATCTAGGTCAATTGTCACATTTTTTACATCAATCTCACGAGAGAAGTTTAAGTTCTAATAGACCCTCTATTGACCATGATTTTTCATAACCAATATCCATTTGAACAGTTATATTTGCGCTACAGGCAGAGTTAACAACTTCTTGGCATGTATAACATTGACCATAGTGGCAGAGTTTGGTTTTGGTCACCACATTAATTGCCTTGTTAGTTTTAGTTACATTTTCTACTTGAATGTAACAGGACTGAGTTGCAGGGTGGAACGGTGTTTTCCCAACTCCTAAATTCACTGCGTTATTGCACATATTGCATTAAAATACCAATAATATTTTCTGTATCACATCACAACGAATTCAAATTTCGCATTTCATCCCAGATTGTTGCCACATCTTTCCTGTATGTGCTCTTATCACTTCACCTGACATGAAATTCATAAATATATATTACATTTTTTGTCACATAGAATATAACATTTATCATATGTTATGTTGCACTGTGCTTTTTGAATGGCTTACTTTCTAATCTAATTTACAATTCTCTACGCCAGGGTGTTAGTTGGAGTGTATAGGTTACCTCCCCTATACCATCTATCTGAAGTTTAACATGGTACATGTCTTTTAAAAATAATAATAATAATAATAATAATAATAATAATAATAATAATGATAATAATAGTAATAATAATAATAATAATCATGAGTACTTTGTACAGCACCTAATCCTTAGAAGCTCTAAGCGCTTTACATTATTAGATAACACATTAAAACATATATAAAGACATGATTACAAAAACAAACAAAATTAAATTAGAAAAAAAAAATGCTGAAAATATTTAAGGTAACGAAGCATTATTAGTCTTTAGGTCTGTTCTTGCAGTCGAAATAGGTGCGTTTTAAGAGCGCTCTTTAATGAGACCACAGTGAGTGTCTCTGTGTCTAAGTTCAGTGGGCAGTTCGTTCCAGATAGCTGGGCCCTGCTATGCAAAAGAACGTTGTCCGTATGACTTCGTTTTGATAGTGGGAATAATGAGAATACAAGTGTCGGAAGAGGAGCGTACGTATCTTGTTGGTGTATACACATGGTGAGATCACATAGGTATTTTGGACTGGGGCCAGTCAACGAAATGTAGCATAGAAAACAAATTTTTTGTTTGATTCTGGATCGAATGGGTAGCCAGTGTAGGGTACAGAGCAGGGGGAAGGTGTGCTCGGTTAGTGGTACTCTAAGGATGATCCGAGCAGCTGTGTTTTGAACCTTTTGAAGTTTCTAGAGTAGATACTGAGACGAACCAGATAGAACTGAATTACAATAGTCCAGTCTTGAAAGTACTAAGGAACACAAAAATGTTTTAGTGGCATCAACTGAAACAAAATTGCGAATGGAACTGATGCGTCTCAGCTCAAGATATGCAGCCTTGCATATGTTCATGACATGCTGGTGAATGAGAAAGTCTTTGCATTGTAATCAGAATGGCTTAAGTTTTATCATCATTCATCTGCAGCTTGTCATCCATGACTTCACATCGGAAATGCACCTCTCTACGCCTTGGATGGTAGCATCGACTTCAGTTGGGTGGCTAGATTTGTATATTTGGATGTCATCAGCGTGCAATTGGTGAGACACCGGATGACGATTTATGACACTTGAGAGCGGCTGAGTGTATAGAATGAAGAGAACCGGCCCAAGAACTAACCACGTGGGACACCAAAACATAGATAAACTGGGCTGGAGTGTTTTCCATTTACGGACATAATTTGTGTCCTGTTCACTAAGTAAGACTTGAACCATAATAAGGCTGTATCGTGAGTGCCAAATTTATGCTGGAGACGGTGAAGTAATATATTGTTATGTATGATGTTTATATAATATTATAAATATTTTAGGAAATTATAAATGTTTCTTCACTTTAATATTTGCTTAAATCTTAATGTTATCAGGAAAAACATGTTTAACTAGTGTCCTTGAATTAGGTTGTTTTGATCAATATGTT
Source organism: Margaritifera margaritifera (assembly GCA_029931535.1). Lineage (NCBI taxonomy): Eukaryota > Metazoa > Mollusca > Bivalvia > Unionida > Margaritiferidae > Margaritifera > Margaritifera margaritifera. The sequence continues at coordinate 4,492,400 of JAQPZY010001614.1, forward strand.
TTCTCAATTTGAAGGTCAAGGTTGAATTTTGTTTACAAGTAAAATTCCAATAAGATGACACATGTTCTAGAACATTCTGTCATGTGACCAATCTTTATATATGCCATGTTTGGTGGACATTTATTCAGTTTTGACATTACCATCAGTCTTGTAAAGAGCTATTACAGTTGTGAAAATTCATTCCAAATTCTAAGAGAGGAATTATTTTAAATATTCATTGGATTATAACAGTGCTCATAAACTTTTGGATTTTGGATTTTTTAATTGATGATTTTGGAATTTAAGTGAACTTATTCAGATGTTTTGGAATACTTCATTTTGATATCAGCACATCAAGATTACTAGTACATCAGGACTTTGGAGACCATTAGCACATCATAACATTCAAGGACACAGCCGTGAATTCGGAACATTCTATATTTAGGACTTGTGATTAGAACAATCATTCTTATTGGATTATTAGGATTTCAAAACACATTACTGTAATTGACTTTTTGATTTTTCATTTTTAATTATCTAGTAATAAATTGCTTGTCGATTTTTACTTGATTTGTTGGTTTCACTTTCTTTCTGTTACATTTTTCTTAGACCATAGAGTCGTAACAGAAATTGGGGGCCGTTCCGGGATTGAATTTCTTTAAAGCATATTAGAGATATTAAATTTATCTTTGAAATTCATATTGATTTTGTCTCTGAATTTTTTTTGTCTTTGGTAAAGATTTTGAATAGAGAAATTTGTTTTGTGTGAAACCAACAAGCATTTACAATGGCATCTAATGTTCAGAATTTCATTTCAAAACCTACCCAGGAGGGGTTAGAGTGCATGAGAAAGGATGAGTTGCTCGAGCTTGCCAGAAAATACAGTCTATCTGAGGCAAAAGTATCATTGACAAAACAGGAGATAAAGATTATTTTGATTCAGTATTTAGTAGGAAAGGGAATTTTTGATAGCAGTGCTTTAAGTTTGAAGAGAAAGCCTGTATCTGGTTCTGACAGGAAATTAAGGGAATTAGAGTTAAAGAACCCAATTGATTTACAATTGGCAAAGCTTCAGATTCAGAGAGAGAGAGTAAGAAGAGAGGCAGATACAGATGGAGAGAGAGAAGGAAGAGAGGCAGATACAAATGCAGAAAGAAGAGAGGCAGATACAGATGGAGAGAGAGAAGGAAGAGAGGCAGATACAAATGCAGAAAGAAGAGAGGCAGATACAGATGGAGAGAGAGAAGGAAGAGAGGCAGATACAAATGCAGAAAGAAGAGAGGCAGATACAAATGCAGATGCAAAGAGAAGAAAGGGAAATGCAATTTAAGTTAAGAGAATTAGAACTGGCAAACAGAGCACACTCCACTCCTTTAAAAACAAGTTCAGGTTTTGATGTTACTAGATATATTAGGTTAGTACCCCCTTTTCAGGAAAAAGAAGTAGATAAATACTTTCTTCATTTCGAGAAAATAGCTGAAAACTTGAAATGGCCCAGAGAGCATTGGACTTTGTTATTACAAAGTGTACTTATTGGCAAAGCTCGTGAAGTCTACACTTCACTGTCAGTACAACAAAGCACTGATTATGATGTGGTTAAGGAGTACATCTTGAAAGCTTATGAGTTGGTACCAGAGGCATATCGACAAAGGTTTAGGAATTGTAGAAAAGAAACTGGACAAACTTATGTCGAATTTGCAAGGGATAAAGAACAACTATTTGATAGGTGGTGCTCAGCCAATAAAGTTGATCAAGGTTATGATAACCTCCGACAGCTCGTATTAATTGAAGAGTTCAAGAGGTGTATCCATAGTGATGTTAAAACCTATTTTGACGAGCAGAATGTGGAAACTTTGGAAAATGCTGCTCGTATTGCTGATGATTATTCCTTGACTCACAAAATTTCATTTGGAAATAAGTCGTCCTCTCAGCAGTTTTCTGGTAAAAAAACCATTTCAATCTCATTCGAGTACTTCCAAATTTCACAACAGAACAACTGTTAGGAATCAAACATCTGATAAGACTGATCAGAAATCCTTATCTCTTCCTACGTGCACTTATTGTAAAACGAAAGGGCACGTTATTTCTGATTGCTTCAAGTTGAAAAATAAGCAACAGAGTAAAGACAGAGCTTTTCCAAATGCTCTTATTTCTACGAGGTCAAGGTCACGGTCTTGTATTGAAAGCAATACATTTGTTGGGTCAAACAAACCCCAGTCTGATTCTATTTTAGAGGCTTATGAACCATTCATGTCAGAAGGTTCTATATCACTTATTGGTGATTCTGCCAAGCCTATCCCAATTAAAATATTAAGGGACACTGGAGCTTCTCAGAGTCTTTTATTATCAGGTACTTTGCCTTTGTCTGAGGAGTCTTCTTCAAGTGAAAGTGTTCTTGTTCAGGGAGTAGAGTGCGGCTTTGTAAATGTTCCTCTTCATTGTGTAAATTTGGCATCAGACTTAGTTTCTGGACCTGTGACTGTTGGGGCAGTGACTTCTTTACCCATAGAGGGTGTTCATTTATTACTAGGCAATGACCTAGCTGGAGATAAGGTTGTGGTTAATCCACTTGTAACTGACAAGCCTTGTTTGGATCAGAAAGTTGATCCTGTCGAAACTGAAATCCCTGATTTGTACCCTGCTTGTGCAATTACTAGAGCTATGGCAAAAAGAGCTCTTGAGAGTGATGTTGATCAGGATATTATTCCTTTAGCTGACACATGTATTGGTCAGTCTTTTGATGAGGTCACTTTTTCCTCAGGTATTGATCAATCAAATGGTATTGATCACAGTGATCCTCTTTTGGCAACTCATTCTCTTTGTTCTAATCAGGATGACAAACGACAATCCCTTGTCGTTGAACAGGAGCAAGATCCCGAGATATCTTGTTTGTTTCAGAGGGCTATTAGTGAAACTGAAGCCACACAAGTTCCAGTGTGTTACTTTGTGAAAAATGGGGTCCTTATGAGGAAATGGAGACCACCTGATGTACCCGCTGGTGACGAGTGGTCAGTGAGCTATCAAATTGTTATTCCTAAGTCATATCGACAGGAAATTCTTAATTTAGCCCATGAAACTCCTTTGGCTGGTCATTTAGGAGTCCGTAAGACTTATCACAAGATCTTGAATCATTTTTATTGGCCGAAACTCAAAAGTGATGTTTCTCAATACTGCAGATCTTGTCACACTTGTCAAATGGTAGGAAAACCCAATCAGAAGATACCTAAGGCTCATCTGCAACCTATTCCTGCATTTGATGAACCATTTAGTAGAATAATAGTAGACTGTGTTGGTCCTTTACCTAAAACCAAGTCAGGCAACCAATACTTGTCGACCATCATGTGTACATCTACAAGATTTCCAGAGGCAATTCCTCTGAGAAATATAAAAACTAAAACTATTGTGAAAGCTTTGGTGAAGTTTTTTACACTTGTTGGCCTTCCCAAATCTGTCCAGTCGGATCAAGGGTCAAATTTTATGTCTGGAATTTTCCAACAAGTTATGCATGAATTAGGCATCCAACAGTTTAAATCTTCTGCCTATCACCCTGAAAGTCAAGGTGCTTTGGAAAGATTTCATCAAACTTTGAAGAATATGATTCGATCATATTGCTTTGATACAGAAAAGGATTGGGATGAGGGTGTTCATTTGTTGTTGTTTGCTGTTAGGGAATCAGTTCAAGAGTCGTTGGGTTTTAGTCCCTTTGAACTAGTTTTTGGTCATACTGTCCGTGGACCATTGAAATTATTGAAAGAGAAACTTCTTTCAAATGAAGATTCAAAGATTAATCTTCTTGATTATGTTTCTGATTTCAAATACAAGTTGTCAAAGGCCTGTGAAGTAGCAAGAACTAATCTTCACAACACCCAGTCAAAAATGAAATTAAGGTATGACAGAAATTCACAGGAAAGGAGTTTTAAACCTGGTGACAAAGTTCTGGCTCTCTTTCCCATACCTCAGAATCCTCTTCAGGCTAAATTTTATGGTCCTTATACCGTTGAAAAGAAAGTAAATGACTTAAATTATATCATTAACACTCCTGGGAGACGGAAACAGAAACAACTTTGTCATATAAATATGTTAAAGGAATATTTTGACAGAGATAGCCCAGTTAATTATTCTGTTAATTTAGTTGTACCTGTCCCACACAGTGAAGATATCAACGATGGAGTACGATCAGACTATAGTGACTCTGGTATAACCAATCTTCGGAATTCAGAAATATTGAACAACCTAGACCAGAAACTTTCACATCTACAACAACAGGAAAGAAATGAACTAAAACAGCTATTACATGACTATGAGCACTTGTTTCCTGATGTTCCAACACGAACAAGTAAAATTTATCATGACGTTGACATTGTAGATTCTGCGCCTGTGAAACAGCATCCTTATAGGATGAATCCTCTCAAACAGAACTATCTGAAGAAAGAAATTCAGTATCTACTGGAGAATGATTTCATAGAACCAAGTAAAAGTAACTGGAGTTCACCATGTATTCTTGTTCCCAAGCCAGATAATACATTCCGTATGTGTACTGACTATAGAAAAGTCAACAGTGTCACCAAAACTGATTCATTTCCAATCCCAAGAATGGACGATTGCATTGATAAAATTGGAAATGCGGAATATGTCACCAAGTTTGACCTTTTAAAAGGATTCTGGCAAATTCCACTGACGGAAAGGGCAAAAGAAATTTCAGCATTTGCAACTCCAGATGGACTTTATCAATATAAAGTTATGCCGTTTGGAATGAAAAATTCGCCTGCAACGTTTCAACGTCTGATGAACATGATAACATTTGGTCTTGATAATTGTGACGCTTATATCGATGACGTCATTATCTACAACAACACCTGGGAAGATCATTTGGAAACCATTCGAAAATTCTTTGATTGACTCAGCGATGCGAATCTGACAATTAATTTGAGCAAAAGTGAGTTTTGCCATGCTTGTGTCACATTTTTAGGACATATTGTGGGACAAGGTCAAGTTAAACCTATAGAAGCTAAGGTCAAAGCTATCTCTGAATTTCAAGTTCCAATTTGTAAAAAGCAACTGATGCGATTTCTAGGTATGGCTGGATATTATCGGAAATTTTGTTCCAATTTTTCCAAAATTGCTGAACCTTTGACAAGTTTATTGAGTAAGAAAACCAAATTTTATTGGTCTGACAAGTGTCAGGAATCTTTTGACAAGTTAAAGGCCATGCTTAAGAATGCACCAGTTCTTTCTGCACCAAATTTTAGCCAATCATTTAAATTATCTGTTGATGCAAGTGATGTAGGGGTTGGTGGAGTATTGATTCAGGAAGACAAAAATGGTGTGGATCACCATGTGTGTTATTTTTCTAAAAAACTAAACAAGCACCAGAAAAATTATTCCACAATTGAGAAGGAATGTTTGGCTTTGATATTGGCTTTACAGCATTTTGAAGTGTATGTTACCTCAGCTCTTTCTCCAATTGTTGTGTACAGTGATCACAATCCCCTTACTTTCATCAACAAAATGAAAGATAAAAATCGGAGATTGTTGAGATGGAGTTTGATATTGCAAGAATATAACATTGACATCAGACACATCAGGGGAAAAGACAATGTGATTGCAGATGCACTCTCACGTGCCTAGAAATGTAATATTGCTTGATGTAATTAAGTCCAGTATCATAAAACATGTTCTTATGTAATTTTGATTATTATAGTATTAGATATATATTCAAAAGAAAGCTTTATTATATAAATCTTTCTTTTTCTTTATGAGGGGAGGTGTTATGTATGATGTTTATATAATATTATAAATATTTTAGGAAATTATAAATGTTTCTTCACTTTAATATTTGCTTAAATCTTAATGTTATCAGGAAAAACATGTTTAACTAGTGTCCTTAAATTAGGTTGTTTTGATCAATATGTTTTCTCAATTTGAAGGTCAAGGTTGAATTTTGTTTACAAGTAAAATTCCAATAAGATGACACATGTTCTAGAACATTCTGTCATGTGACCAATCTTTATATATGCCATGTTTGGTGGACATTTATTCAGTTTTGACATTACCATCAGTCTTGTAAAGAGCTATTACAGTTGTGAAAATTCATTCCAAATTCTAAGAGAGGAATTATTTTAAATATTCATTGGATTATAACAGTGCTTATAAACTTTTGGATTTTGGATTTTTTAATTGATGATTTTGGAATTTAAGTGAACTTATTCAGATATTTTGGAATACTTCATTTTGACATCAGCACATCAAGATTTCTAGTACATCAGGACTTTGGAGACCATTAGCACATCATAACATTCAAGGACACAGCCGTGAATTCGGAACATTCTATATTTAGGACTTGTGATTAGAACAATCATTCTTATTGGATTATTAGGATTTCAAAACACATTACTGTAAGTGACTTTTTGATTTTTCATTTTTAATTATCTAGTAATAAATTGCTTGTTGATTTTTACTTGATTTGTTGGTTTCACTTTCTTTCTGTTACATTTTTCTTAGACCATAGAGTCGTAACAATATATTGGTCTATTGTGTCAAATGCTGCAGACAAGTCAAAGAGGGTGAGGACTGTAATCTTTCCACTATCCAAAGCAGAGAGAAGGTCGTTTTTAAAGTAGTTTAGAGTAGGCACAAGTTAAAAATGCATATAATTACGGAAATAAGCCTCGCGAATGTTTACAGCTGACAAGTAGTTACTACTATCTGGATTACTTGTCATATTTTTTTACATCCTTGTGAGATTGAAGTTGAAGTTCTAATAGACGCTCAATTGAACATGATTTTGCATCACCAATATCCATTTGAACAGTTATATGAATGGAAGGATGTATGGTTTTGATGCGAAGGTAATGAAGAAATTCATTTTATTTTTTAATATATTAACATTAAGGTCTATGGGAAATGAAATAGTGGTCCGATGTCTTGAACTTGACTCACTCATTTTAAGATCCCGTTTGGTGAATGTCACTGCATTTAACTTGCTTACATTTTTCTATTGACGGTAGGCTATGACTTGAAAACTCCTGGCAGGTACGAGCGCACCTGAACATCTGCATCGATCTACTTGGCAGCATGCTTGAAAATAGATATAAAAAAGAAACTATTTGAAAGCATTATGCTATAATTTCTATTACTCTTACACCACCGGACTAGTCAGCCAGACCCTAACATGAATAAATGCAGAGATATGTGAAAACAGTTTATTTAAAATCTAGCACAGTTTTGATACATTCAAGAGGGTAATTTCCCCAGTACAGTTTCAATATGTCATGACAAATGAGTTTCTGCTTGCCCAGAACATCCAAATGTCCCGGGTAATTTTAGCCACTCATCTTCTTCACCAAATAAGGTCCTTCGTACGGTTTCTGTAGTTTCGGACCAATCGCTTCACTTCTTATCGTGTGGAGATACTATACCATATCACCATGCTGGTAAATATCATACTGATCCTTCTGTCGCTTGGCCGCTCCCTGAAGATGTTGACGATGTAGAATGGGATCTCTCTGCATCTTCTTCTTCAGAGACTACACATCTGACTCGATATGATGATACGGTTTCATTTAAATGGTTGGTGACGCTACCGAAAACTTCAGCGAGTAACCTTATTTTACGACCCAACATCAGTAAGTTAGGAGCCATTTCATTGTTCTCTTATGGTGTTCTGTGCATGCACAAGTAATGCAAAAAAGGTTTAAATTCCATTCACTTGCTACTTGGAATGATTTGCGCTTGTCATCTGGGCAAGCGTCTTGTTGAACAGCTACACTTCACCGTTGCCATGGGGATTTGTTGGTGTTGTTTTGGTCTTTCTTACCTCAAGAAGTTAAAAAATTTTTGCAAAACTTATACTTTCATAATTAGGACTCCGGTCACCTGTGCAGATCAATGAAAAAACCACACCTATTTATAATTTCAAAAAAAACCTGGCTGTTGTCTCAACTGTTTAATCAGGCAGAGGAGACATCTCCACCCATGTAGTAAAATGGTCTGTAACAACTAATATGTATATGTTTTCTCTTAATGTTCTAGGAAATGGTCCAAGAATATTCGTCGCCAACATGTCCAGAGGCGCATCCTACCGTGATGAACCCTAATGGTTTGGACCCTGTGATTGATGCTTGGGGATTTGTTTCCACCACAGATGTCGCAAATGTGCAACCCCATGATCCACGTTTTCTCTCACTCCATACCATTAGAACCTCTGAAAGATGTTCTCTTTAGTCGTCTTGCTCTAAAGATGCCCCGAGAACAACCTATTATGCATCTGGTACATTACTTCTCTCTGCAAAGACCTAGAAGTAATTGCAAATTTGAACATGAACTGTCCATTTATTGAACTTTCTGAAGACAATATTTTTTCAAATCAATGCCATTCCACTGAAGTACATAATGGCATGAAGGCTGATTTGCTGTGACAAGTCCTTATGTACAAGGCCTGTTATCATTGCAGCCAGCTTAAATTCTAGATGTAATTGCCTCATATCAAATGTACTTTAATTTTGTAACCATGGAACTTACGATCCCATAATGGTATCGATACGAGTGATTGCTATACAACATTTATGTTTGGTCAGCTTAAAGCTACACCTAATGCAACAAAAGATGTTCTTGATAAATCATTGTATCCTTTCCACAACTTCTGTTATGGACCCTCTGCTTAGCTTGAACCCCATCTTCTTCAATCCAGCAAACTGGACAACTTGATAACTCTACAAAAGGTCAGAACATCATGCACATTTGATCTAGTTAAACTTTTGTCTTGATTCAGTGCAATTACATTCTGACTTTTATCGCACCTGACCAATGTGTTACTTTGGTCTCACCTGAACAGATTTTAATCCCAGTCTTACCTGGTTAACTTTTAATCCTGGTCTCAAATCATCAAACTTTAATAATCCTAGCCTCACCTGGCTGACCTTTAACCTTGGTATATCTGGACCAATTTTCCTGTTAATTCTTCATCTGATACCTTAGATGACCGTTGTGATGTGATTCCTGTCTGACCTTGATGTGGAAAAGGAGGAAATTTCCCCAAGCTGAAAACCTCCATGATCAATACCTGAACTTGAATGCAGAGTTGACTGGTATGGTGCGTTGTAATATGCACTTTGTCCACAACTTTACATTCTACAAGTGTTCGTGGTTGGTAATTGTGGTCTGCTCTGGATCTTTCCGACTAAGCAACCACTTTTACTCTTGATGATTACTTCTTGCTGTGAATTTTCTTCCCATCAGGTAGTGTTTAAAATATTCATAGAACGGTCAGAATATTTTTATCTGTGACACAGTACTTTCTATCAGATTTTTACAATGACCGACTTGCAGAAGCGATGTCGCTTTCTTTGGCATTCTGAATCTGGGACAGGACTACAACTATTCCAGCATCACATGGGTCTGTGTTAAGTAAGAAAGTTCCCTTATATCTTAGAAAAACCATGACTTCTAGACCTGTTACAGCTCCTTGCAACTGATTGAAAACTACTTAGCACTCTCTTGTCTACTCCAGAGGGCTATCTTTGTTAACCAAGTAAAAAATGGCTTTACCCCTTTGAGAAGTTTCGAAAAAAAACTTCTATAGCATCAACTGTGCCATAAAACAGTCGTAGTTCAGTCCCATTTTTGTGGCTCCTTCCATTGGAATATTTTTGCAACATTATCTCCTTGTCCCAGGAAACTGACTTCATCCTTGAAAAGTCCATACTTGTCAGGTATCAACTTTAAATCTGTCATTCGTATACATTGCAAGACGTCTTTGAGTCTTAGTAATTCCATACAATATGATGTCATCTATATAGATCATACAGGAAAAATGCTGAAAGCTTTTAAATGCAAGCTCCACTACTCGCTGTAAAGTTGCGAGACTTTCGGTCTATCCCTGTGGCATTAGCATGCTTGGTCACAAAGGCAATCTTAAAGATGTCTTCCTACCTAACTGAAACTTGAATTATCCCGATATGAGATCTAAAGTACTGAGAAATATCACACCTGCAACTGCATCAAGGCATTCACTGACTCTTGGTATAGGAAAAGCATCTACTTTCGTCACAGCCTTACTGTAATCTACGCATGGATGCACTCTACCGGTTTTCTTTATTACCAACAGAACTGGCAATGCCCACAGAGAGTTGTGTTTTCAATTTTTCTCTGACTTCTTATTTTCATTAGCAAATGCCATCGGTACTCTTCTGGAAGTCTGCTTTATATATTTTGTATTCCCTGTGACTACTGCGAGATGGGTGGATCCTAAATCATTCTCATCACATCTTGGGAATTAATCAGAAGTCTTGCTAATTGTTTCCTTGCTACTATTTTTCTCTTTAACCTGATTTTCATCTTCAGTCTCTTGACTACCAATCTGGACACTTATATTGTTTAACATCTCGTGTTTCTCTCTTCTTGTTTCTATTCTTATATGTATCTTGGAAGTCAACCGCTTGAAAGGGACCATAATCAATGTCTTTCGTTCTTTATTTGTAAATATTCTTGTTTGGTCTCTTCATCACGCTTGCCATAAATTGTCCCACAAACTCGTCAATTCCGCTGCATAATCTTCGACGTTCTCGCCATATTTCTGGTGCGGTGACTAAAGTGAATGCCATATGTTTTTGAAGTTTAAACAATCCTAAATCGACTGGCTAATTTTTTGTATATTGCTTCACAATCTGCACGTATCCTGTGAGATAAATTGCCCATGCACAAATTCACCTACATCACCTTGTAACCTTAGAAGTAAATCTACTAAGTTTCTTTTCCAAAGTCCACCCATTACGATTGGTAACCTCTTCAAATCTATTGAACCATACCTTCCAGCTCTACTTTCCACTATGGGCTGGTAACTTAGGCTTTGTTGTGTTTTTCTGGGTCCTTCTTGCTGCTATGATAACTTGCACTGCACGTGCAGTGTGATTCAATATCACTCTCTGATGACAAACTTCTCATCTGTATATTTCTTCAGGTAGGTCTTGAACTTCTAGCGCTTCTTTTCGTGGCTTGAAATGCTTCACTTGGTGCCTAGACATTATCGTCATCAATTTGTCCAGTGTTCTCGACAGTAAATGTAGTCTCTTGGTTTCTTCACATTTTCATGTCTTCTGCGTTAATTCTCTGCAATTCTGCTTGCAGCTCATCTGCAATACTATTAAACTGTTCTCTGACTTCGATACTTTTTCTTCCATTGCTTTAACAGCCTTGTCGCAGTCTAAATCCTGTGTAGGCTGGTTTCATACATAATGTGTCAAGAATGTCACACCATTTACTGCTTCTCTAACTTGCACTGGATGTGCAGTGTGATTCAATATCACTCTCTGATGACAAATAAACAGTTTCGCCGACTTGGATAAAGTTTACGGATGTGATTTTCTGTCATATCCTACAATTATGAGGTGGTTCATGGTTTCAAACATAATTTCAAACATGGTCGCAAATTTATGGAAGATGATCCACTTCTAGAAGACAGTTGTCTGCGATTGTTGAGCAGAAAGTGGCTGCTGTCAGTGAGCAATTGATGAAGATGAAGATGCTCAAAACACAGTGGAAGATATTTCTTCTATGATGGGCTGTTTTTAATATAATCAAGAATCACTTGAAGCTCAGAAAGATTTGTGCAACATTGGTCCTGCAAAGTGTTGATCAAAAACAGACTTGGGTTGAAATTGACAAATAGCTGCTCGCCAAATCGGAAAATGAAATTCTCTCAGGTGATGAAACATGGATCTACTTTATTTTAAAAAACCCTACTCAAAAGAAAATAATAAAGTCTGGGTCGGAAAATAACTAGCTGACACCCCAAATCGCTAGACGTAGTTGGTCAAGAGAGTTTTGTACGCATTAGTTCTCAATGTAAAAGATTCGGTCGTCCATGTAACTGCTCCTGACTGCTAGTGTCACTGGATATTTTTATGCTTCCAAAGTGTTACTAAAAGTTGTGGAACACTACCGATCTATATATGGTCTAAACATATAGTAAATCTGGTCTTCTCATTCGTGCGACATGTAAGGCATATAATAATAAAATAAAAAGCTAATGATACATAAACAGACATGGCAAAAGAGTAAATGGACAAATCAGAATTATTACAAAGGGGTATATTGTCACAGAATTGTGTAACTACACATCTTTACAAAAAGGTCTATAAAGGGCTTGTGTTTACTAATGTTTGAACATATTACACGTTTGCAAGTACTTGTTCTATTTGACAAAAAGGAGACACTAACATGAAGAGTTTTACATATCGGATTTCACATGATCCCCCATTTTTAACTGAAAACAAAATGAAGCGAGTTCAATAAGTCAATTTTTGCAAGTCTCGGCGAGCAAATGGCTGAAATTAGTCAGCGAGTTTCATTTTGTTGAGCACAAATGTAAGAGTCTCTTTATCACATGAGAAAAATACTAATTTTTCTAATTTAAAAAAAATATATTGCAGTGAAATGACTTCCAAGTATAGTAGAATGCCTCGAACATTAATTTACTATATCATGACGTCATGTGCGTAAGGTGGAAAATACTATATGGATTAATGAGCTTAAATAACACGGTAGTCATGTGATAATACTGTTTTTTCTCCAAATTCCCTTCAAACGACTACTGAAGGGTATTTAGAGAGTGCAGAAAATTAATTTCAGGATTCGGCGCAGGTCGGATATGCTGTGTAAGATTATAATTTATATACTTTCAACATCATTAATGAAGGTCTTCATAATATACAGAACGAATATGTTTGCAGGTGACTCGATTCATTGTTCAATAATCGGGTACACAGTGGATTTCTCATTAAAACTCGTATTAAAGCATTCTATATGTAGCAACTTCATATCATTATAGTTTCTATGTTTTTGTTCTTGCTTTTTGTCATGTTTTCATGATTAGTAATCTAATTTATGTTATTGTAGTGTTTTAGTATTAAATATACCCCAGGAATGATAACAAAAATCTTTAAGAAAGCTATCACATATAAACAAATTGAAATTTTTGGCGTGGCGTTCAAAGGTCATCTTAACGTTGTTATGTATAATGAATTTATAATATGTGTCCATGATTGTATGTTGTGCTTTAATCAGATTGTGTTTTTTTTGTAAACAACATGTTTATATAGCATTGGAGTTCAATGCTGGTTTTGTTAGCAGTTGGACTGTTATTTTCATGTCTTGTTGTGACAAAAGTCAGGTACACAAAGTATATTTCCACTAGAATTACTCATATTGTTATGTGACATAGTCATGAAGGCATGCATATTTATATACAGATTTTGGTAAACAAATTGATTCCTATTTTAGAATTTCGGTTCTAAAAGATCAGTCTTTAAGGAATCTATTCTAGTTGTGTTGTCGAAATCAGATGTTGCAGTTGTGAAAACCAGATATAATTCAGAGAAAATTAATTTTATTAAAAATCCATTTTTCATTTATTTTAAATATTCATTGGAAATAATAAAGTGCTCATAGATTTTAGAACTTTTGGGGATTTATGTGAATTCATTCAAAACATTCCAGATTACACCATTGTGATACATCAGGACATTCAAGACTATTTGAATTCATTCGGAACATTCTGCATTTTTGGACTTGATGTTTGGACAATTAGGATTATTTGGACTTTAATTCACGTTATTGTAAGTGTCTTTTGAATTTTCACTTTAATGGTCTAGCAATAAATTGCTTATTGATTTTACTTGATTTTGTTGGTTTCACTTTCTTTCTGTTACATATTTTTAGGCCATAGAGTCGTAACAACGTACATGCTATTTTAAAAGTCCACCAGAGTACAAAATCAATTGTGGAACACAAATATTGTGTATAACATTTGTTTCAATGCAATACGGGAATTCAGTCATAACGGGAACTGACATCTGGAATTAGGAACGTCTAAACCGATTTCTGTCAATTGACGTAATTGCGAAGATATTCGCAATGGATTTCTGTCCATCGGCGTAATTGCATATATAGTTTTGTTTTTATACTATATTTCTTGATCAATTTGAAAGTTGGAGAGTAGTCTGATGGGAAATAAACAGGTTGAGAGATAAGCTAATTTTAATGAGTGCCTTTTTTTGAGTATTTGTATCTCGAAGAGCGATTATTAAACTGGTATTGCGCTATTACTCGGCATATTCTGCAGTCAGTATTTCAATCCAGGTGTGCATTGGTAGCTATATTATAAAGTTCTATACAAAATGAGAACATATAACGGTTTAAAGAACCAAGTTGATTTATACGATAGTACAAAAGCAGTAAGTTTGTTATTGTGGAAGGCTGAAGTTTTCATGGATTGTGTGAATGATGAATCTAAATTTACAGTTTTTATTGCAAACAGAGTATAATAATTACAATTGATGATATTCACATAGAAAAGCATGAAGAGTATGTCCAAAAACAATGCGGTATTTCCATAATGCTTCACCCATTCCGTTGGCAAATTATACAACTGGAACAGAAAGACTGAATGCATAACCAAACCTTGACAGAAGCGAGAGCGAGAACACTGCATGGTTCACCTGTAATTATTAAGGAAATGCCCCGTGGATATACTATTTGAAATTTAAAATCTGAAAAGCTCACAAAAAGAAAATACATGTAACAAACATATTTAATAAATGAAATTTTATATATATATATATATATATATATATATATATATATATATATATATATATATATATATATATATATATATATATCTTCAATTCCCCCAAACGGACTGTGTAGATACATTTTGAATTAATTGAATTGAATGGCGGATAGCACAATAAACAACAAGATGTCATCATCTATGGTGTACAATATACGAAGAAAACAGAGTAAGATACGAAATTACATATGCGTGCACGTGCAGAGCAATGAATTATTACATTATTAAGGGTAATCATATGAAGATAAAGTCAGATATGTAAATCAATCAACGCTATTTCTATGCTTAAAAAACTTTATAAATGTAACTAGCTAACTTGTTCAAACATCTAGTATTCTGGGTATTCATAAGTTCTAGATAATTAGCCATACTGGGACTTATTCTAAAATATTTATCAACATATATGCGGCTCTTATACCGTTATAAAATAAGCATATATTCATCTTCAGTGAAGTTACAAATAGAACAAATTCTATTATGAATTGGTTTATACGGTCTTGCCCATCTACCGTCTTCATCTTCGATTCCGGTGAGAGGATACTCTAAATTTAGCAATTTTGAATATCTTTTTTTCGTTGGATCTGGATCTATTTTGCTAGTTTTACCGATTAACAAGCTGCAAAGACCGCGATCTGCTGGCGCATTATGTGATGGCCGATCTGGATCTATGCAGTTTGCAGTTGGACTTGACTTATAAGTGAGAATATATGGTAATGCTGTTTCAAAACTGTATTTAAATGCTATTCAATGTAATTAACCCTACTATAATAAACGTGTTGCCTATGTATTACAGTATTTATACGAGAGGTTGTTCAAAATCAAAGGGTTAGTTAAAACATACCATAATGAAATCTGGTTTAAATTAGAAGTTCATCTAGTGAGGATGTATCATCTTGTGGCTTGTCTGTACAAATCAATGTACGTAAATACAATAAATATTGGTTATGAAGGAGAATTTTGGAAAATTAAAATTTTTACAAAGAGTATATATGCTTTGGACACAACATGTGTACTGCCTGAACTTGCATGATGAGTTCATGACTTGGGAGTCTTGTTCAGAATGCAGGACAGCTCAAGCTGAAGATTAGAAAACGATAGTATGTGCAAACACCTGTATAAGGTCAAATTTGGCTGTGTCAGGAAATGCACTCATCCAACAAATGCAGGAAACACTTTTTGCCTTTTTAGATATCAATGACAAAGAATGAAACCATTTAGTGCATGAAAAATTTCAAAATTTCCGGTGTAAGTAGAATGGACGATACATATTTACTGGCAAAAGATCAATATTTCAGAATTTGCTAAAATTTTTACCGCCAAACGTCAACATTTTTGAAGTCTTAAAATATTAACAGCCTTAAATAGGATTTGCGTAACTTCTACATTTATAACACATTTCCCCGCTTGTCTGCACTGTTTTTGTCTAATCCTCAGACTCTGAAGCGCTAAAAATTTGTGATTTTTTAAAAAAAGTTTTAAACCCAAAATAGTACTATTTGTTTCTAGGCCGCCATGGTCATCTTCTATATTTTTTTTTTTTAAAACCACCAAAATGGTTTAAGATAAAACCACAAAATTAGTACATTTTCTAGGTCACATTGGCCTCATGTTTTACCATACCAATCTCACACGAACAATATTGATACGTGCTTTTAAGCCCCTATAACGCCCGTTCCAGTTGATCTTCGTAGCGCAATAAAATATTCAGTTCATACATGATCCTACAAATTCTGGTAAAAGCTTTGTATATTAATGCATTAATATTACTAAACTGGTGCAAAATCTGGAAATCAATATGCAGATAAGCAAACCAATGATAACTCATGCTAGAAATTATATGTAAATCCTGTAAACGTTATAAGTCAGCCATTTACATTGTTTGATAACGACATTCAAGAATAAAAATTTCAGACTAAAGAGGAATTAATGTATTCCATATGTAAGTGTAAGTTACTCTAGATGTCGTTTAAACAAATGTGCCGGTAGCTCCCAGAAAGTTTCATATAATTCTGCTTTATACTTTCTTATTGCACTGTCATTATTAAATTTCACTTTGAAGACTTCAAACATCTTTTTTAAAGTTCATGTTTTGTCCATGACTTTTGAAAGTAAAATAAATTAGTTTAACTTATGCTACAATATTTGTATAAAAACAATCCGTAACTCTAGTTTGTCAGGAAAAACGAGGGCAAAAGTTGATTCCCCTGACCTATTAGAAATAATTTAAAAAAAACTGTCACAAGGATAGACTGAGCGGTAACTGGATCAGTAAAAGAGACGAAAACCCGTTATCAAAATAACAGCTTTATTTACAAAATAAAAAAGACTGAGGAGTATATCTACTCTGTTATGAGCAATTTCTGACACCTATGTACACAATGAAGTACTGAAACGTTTTGCACATGCTACTGCTGAAGGTATCCGCCCTTACAACAGAACGGCTATACATTGCCTCTTCAACCTATTGAAATTATATTGCACACAAGAAGTATAAGATCTGTCTACATTACATATATGAAATTGTTCTGTTCACGCAACGTGTTTGAAATTATGAAATTTTACTGTTCACAAAATAGACATGAAATTGTGACATTATGCAATTCATATAACATATTATCAGATCATACAACTGGTTACACAACAGTAATTTCTGGGTCAAACAAAAATAAATTACACGATAAGTAGTATCATAATGCATACTTTAGACCATGTTCGCCAATGAGGGTTGACCACTCCAGACCCCCTTGAATTCTCCCCCGCTGCAAACGTTCATGCATATGTGACGAATCCCCGTGGGTTTTGAGACGAATATCCATTGGCGACAAAAACAAAAGTCCGAGACCGCGGTTGCCCAGAGGTTCTCAGATTTTTGTGACTGATCAGGGTTACTGATCGGTTCTCGCGCGCGATGACTCCCCATAGACACACATACTCATCCAGACCCGAGCACGCTCGGTAGCTTCGCCACTCGCGACTGCGGTTCAATATTGTGACTGCAGCACTGTGAGCTCGCAAACAGATCGTTGCATTTACCAACAGATCGATATACACCGGAAACGCATAAGTGATTTACTATCAGAGAATTGAGTTAGAAACTCCACCGTTTGACACATACAGTATTGTGAAAGAATTCACATCTGCGGCTAATGCAGGAATTAAATTACCAGACCAAATGGCGCGTTTGTAACGTCACATAAAAGATTAAACTGCTATTTCGCCTAAATGATCATATCGATTTATTAAAGAGGCCCCAAAGATGCTATATAATTTTTCAAATACATATCCGGAGCATCTTGATAAATTCATCGTACTGGAGCGAGCACGACGAAAACTCGTTGTATGATATTGTACAAGAAAACTTTAAGTCGCTGACATTAACTGAGTCGCCCAGCGAAGACAGCGAAATGCCCAGCGAAGACAACAAAGACAGCGATGTGCCCAGCGAAGATCACTGCGATTAGAGAAATGCTTTCAGCATATAATATACAGATGGGATCCACACTCGAGAAGAGATATGAAAAATCGTGCAAAGCCGTAAAAAAAACCCATCAGGCCCTATGTGACAAGCTTAAAAAAGATCTATTAAAGTATGAAATACTACAAACCACAGAGCAAGCAAATATGCGTGGCACAAGACGTTTAACATTACTGGACACAAACGTAGAATGGGTGGTCATGCATGAGTTGTTGTAAAACTTAGTGATTGATCATTAGGGTTTATTTGGCCTGATCTTAGCTTGGAGAAAATTTTATCCGAGCAGAGATCTCACATATTTGGTCAGGATTTGGAAGATAGTGAACCTGTTTATTTAGCAGAGCCTGATGTGGTAAAAAAAAAACGTACTATTTGCACTAGTACAATCACGTATTATCCTCTGGATTATACTGTGTTGTCTCAGATACCAGAGCAGGAAATAAGAGAAAGGTGACATAGACTTTGGAAGAATGGAGCAACCAGGAATTCAGTTACAGGCCAAATGTTTCCTCGTGTATATATAGAAACTTCGATGGCATTGGGACGCAATAGATGCAAAGGCGTGTGCCTTGGAAAACGTGAACTTTGCAACAGAACATGTAGTTGTAAATATTGTAAATCCCACTTGCTTGCGTTACGTGTTGGAATCGGTGCTCGACCATGCCTTAAATGTGGTATCGGAGTCAAATCGCGTAATCAGCTTTGCTGGGCATGCGGATCTGTCGCCGAGTATTATTGCGAGCGGCGGCGAAGACTTGCCGACATTCACCAGGTGGAGTTTATCATGGTGATTTACTCCTCATAAAGCTTAAAGGGAGCTAAGTTCGTACGCCCGTGGTTTCACAGTTGTTCCCGTGTAATCTTAAACCACAGAGACAATAAGGCCATCAATGATGAAATCGACAACTATTTTGCAAAGATCCTAGCGGCGTTTTATAGATACAGCCAAGGAGGTTCAGGATTTAGTCTTTTCAGATACTTGGAAGTTCATCTTCATGTTTGCTCGTACAAGCCTTTCCGCGGGTTGAGTGGTATTCCAACGCCAGCGTGTATTCCACCGAGGGGAGTTATAAATGTGAAAAACAACGACAACCAGTGTTTTGCATGGGAAATTGTGTACGAGCTACATCCTGCGTGAGATCATTCAGGTTACCCTTGAAAATACCAACAGTACATGGGTGAACTTGAATTCGGCAAAATAGAATTAACTGTACAGTAAGCTTGAACGACTCAAACCTAATATCGCCGTTAATGTGTTTACTTGAAACAGTGGCCTTCAGCCGATTCGACTATCCACCGCTTCACGCTCGCGGGCTAACATTGATCTGTTGTTGTTGAGCAGCATGAACGGCTCCGACGTAGACAAAAAACTTGTCCCGGCGGCGCGGTACCATTACGTGTAGATAAAGGATTTTCCCGAATGGTTAACTAGCACAACAAGCACAAGACGAGAACGTTTCCATGTCGACCCTTCATGCATGTATTTAGTACTGCGGGAGAGTCAGCGAGAAGCCACAGCGTAGGATTAAGCCAAAAAGTTCCCGAACAAGTCCCATGCGGGTTCTGCTATACTGTCGTCCGATGTGACGGACAAACTGAGCCGCCAATGCTACATCGCGGCAAGAATTCGGTTGAGGTGTTTATTAAGTTGCTCGAGATTACAGCGAAATTGATCCAACAAAAGCTTTTCTCGCCCGCGGACATGATTATTGACCAACAATGACATTTGCGAGTTTTCCGCGGTGACTAATTGTTGAATCTGTGATGGTCCCTTGGACACCAACGAGACCAGAGTTAGTGATCACTGTGGTATCACAGCGCATGCAATATACAGCTGCGAATTTACCCTAACAAAATAAAAATTCCGGTCGTGCTTCATAACCTGGGTGGGTATGATGGTCTCTTAACCATGCAGAGAATCGGAACGGCATTGAACGCGGCAATAAGTCATTGTCAACAACATGGAAAATACGTGACATTTAGGCTGGATCAGCTGCAGTTCACTGACTTGCTGCAGTTTCTCAATTTCAACCTGGACAAACTCGTTAACAGCCTTGGGGCAGGAAGCGAAAACCGCTTTACAAGCACTCGTCGATACGGTGGCAGTTGCTTGCGCGCAAAGGAATATACCCCTACGAGTTTATGAACGACTGGGAGAAGTTTTCTGAAACTCAGTTGCCACAGACTGAGGCCTTCTATTCATCGCTGTCCCGCGAAGGCATTTCAACCAACGACTACGCGCAAGCGAACAATGCCTGGTCGGCGTTTGGTTGTCAAAATCTCATTGCCTATCACGATCTGTATTTTCGCACCGATGTGTTGCTGCTCACGGATGTCTTTGAGGCTTTTCGCAATACCAGCATGCGTATGTACATACTCGACCCCACGCATTAGTTCTCATCGCCAGGAATGGCTTGGGATGCGCTGCTGTGGAAAACCAAGATCGAGTTGGAACTGTTCACTGACATCGATCAACATTTGTTTCTCGAACATGGATTTCCATGGTGAGTCATCGTTACGTTCGCACGAACAACCCATGCGTAGACGGAGACGACCCAAATAAACCAAACAGTTACATCGTGTTACCAACCTAATAATCTGTATTATAAGGCGATGTGCAACCCGATGCCAACAAGTGAATTTCAGTGGGTGGATCCCACGGACGTAGACATCCACAAACACATACACGAGTACGTTAAAAACAGCAACCATGGATACTTTTTCGAAGTCGACTTGGATTACCCCGACAAGCTTCACCACACCCCCACTAATTCTCCACTAGCCCCAGAATCGTTGTGGTTCCCCGCGAGTGGTTTTCACTGTACCAGTTTGCGCTCGTTGACGATTCCGGGCGTAAGTTCGTTGAATGCACCAGGCTGGTTCTGAATCTGTTCCAGAAACAAAACTATGTCGTCCACGAACGAAACACGCAGTTGTATCTGCGGTTGTACTTGGTGTGTCGATCGAGTGCTGCGATTTCGTCAGCGCGCGTGGATGACCCCTAACATCCAGCTGAATACGGATCTGCAAACGGCCGCCACGAACAAATTTGAAAAGCTGATGAACAACGCCGTGTTCTGCGAAAATGAATTCACGTCGATGCTGTCGGGGACAGTGATAAACGAATACATCACAGGTTGATTTGGGTAACGTACACAGCAAGAAAGCTAAGCTAAAGTTGATGAAACCCATTTACGTTGGCGCGTCCGTGTTGTATTTGTAAAAGCTGCTCATGTAAGAGTTCTACTATGACTCGATCAAGCCGCGGTATGGTGACAACATTAAGATGCTGTACACGAATATGGACTCGTTGCTGATACATATCACAACCAGTGATGTCTACGCGGACACGGGCGCGACATCGCTTGGGTGCAACTTTGACACCAGCCAGTACCCGAAGGAACATCCGGTGTTCAGCAACATCAACAATAAAGACGTGTGGAAATTCAAAGACGAGTGCTCGGGAAACAAGATATCAACCTGGTGAACTTCTTTTAGCGTCGAAACATCAAACCATCCACGGGAAATTTTCCTCGGGGCGGGTACATAACTCTGCCAATACGCTTTTTGGCAAGCCACGCTCTGGCAACATTTGAGGTAACTTTTGCCGCGCTCGCTAACTTTTTAACGGCTG
Source organism: Margaritifera margaritifera (assembly GCA_029931535.1). NCBI lineage: Eukaryota > Metazoa > Mollusca > Bivalvia > Unionida > Margaritiferidae > Margaritifera > Margaritifera margaritifera. The sequence continues at coordinate 4,514,117 of JAQPZY010001614.1, forward strand.
CTTCGCCCTTCAAATAACCGCGGGGACTGTAGTATATGGTGGCAAGTTTCTCATCCATGTTTATTATATCGAGGTTTTACCTAGGAGTGCAATTTTAGCCTCCTTGCTTCTTTTAACAATCCAGCTGGCGATTCTTTCTCCGAGTGTAGGATTGATTGCATTCAAGTCATGGATAAGACCCACGTCGGCTTTTTGACGTGCACTGATATCGCTTGATGCGAACGTGAGATCATGTCGGTAACATGCAGCATCGACACGGTTTACAGGTTCTTCTCCGGGCTTCGGTCGGTTATTAGAATCCAGTCGTATATCTAGCGGCGTTTCAAGTCCGCAGTAATTCAATCTAGGGAGGGATCCAAATATGCGTTTCGCCAGGATATTTCATACACGGGTACCCCGTGTAGGTTCGTTAACGCAGCAGCGATATCATCGCCGAGTTTGTTTATTTTTACCTTGCACGCGAGACGCGTTCGCGTCCATCGATGGACCTAGAAGGTCCGGAACTGTAAGTAAGTTCAAAATTTCTTTGCTCCACATACGTGGTAACGCCTCAACATCTTTTGTATTTTGACTGGTACGGGCTTGCACCCCTACGTGAAGTCATTGATAATCTACGTGGTTGCTTTGCCAGACACACAGCCAACATACAACTGGCATGGGCATGTTTCTAGTGGTGGGTGGGGTGGCAAAGCCATTTTTACTGGGGGGGGGGGGGGACAAAGCCAGAATCAAAGGTGATATATATATATATATATATATATATATATATATATATATATAATGGATTTTTCCTCCGCCCCCCCCCCCCCCTTCCTGCGGACGCCCATGAAAACTGGTTATACAAACATTATTTTTCTGGGCCAAACGCCCCAGGAATAAGCCGGAATGCATACCACTGAACCCTGTAACAATGGACTTGAATCTGCAAGCGCATTATGGTACAACTATGAATGTGATGTATGCATGCACAAGAAAATACCTTGTTTAAACATTTAAAAATGCTATACGTTCAGAACTACCGTAGAATATTACATAACAAACAAATTTAAAAGTTAATCATGATGCACAAAATTGCACGTGCTACAGTAAGTCGGTCAATTGAATGAGCAAAGGTAGTACATGTCTCAATAGTTCGATAGAACTAAAACATACACAGTGGGTAAGATTCTACGCGTAGTTGGAATACTGCATCAAGACTCACAATATATTCATCCTAAAATACAAAACAACGTAATGACAGCTTGGTCCACTCAATTCATTGTCACCCTGGCATTGTCATTAGTAATATACCTGGATAAAATGTAGGTTGTGTTGTGTTTACTCTACGTGGAGGAAAAGACAGCTAGGGTAACCTTCTGAAATCATAACAATGTCGAACTAATCTACCTGCAGGAATGTTCAGCTTGTGTCGTGTGTGCTAGACAGCTAGGATGACCTTCTTAGCTCATGACCATATCAGGACTAATATACCTGAAGACAAAATTAGCTTGTGTCATGTGCATTATAACTGGAAAACCAAATGGTATCGGAGGTGGGAGGTGTAACGTGTACTATACCTTGTAAACTAATAAATATCTCATGACTTTTATTTGAAGCAAAATCAGTTACCTGTCATAAATTATACTTTACTTGATAAATTAAGTAATGAAATTTACACTATATGTTGAGCTTGCAAGCATTGTAATACACAAGGCAAAACGATTGAAATAAGTTGTACAACTTACATGTTCTTCTCCATTATAAATTAAATATTATGCATACAGGAAAGAGGTATTACATAAAGAGTCAAATTAACAGTCAAATTAAACTATTTATGCGAAGTAAATATATGTTTATACTAAGTAACGTATGCAAAAAAAGCTATAATGGTAATAGACACAGTATCAATTATAAGTCATCTTAAAGCTTTAGTGAAACTCTGACAGATTAAACCTTAAAATTTTATACAATGATGGGTAAGTGCAAATTTACAAATGTAAATGGCTGACTAATATCAGCCGTGGGATGAGTTATCATTAAATTGCTTACACGTATATTCATATACACCATTTGAACCAGCCTAGCTATAACAATGAACTAACATACAAAGCTGCGATGCCATACCTGCAAGACAGTGCGGGTAACAAAATTGTACAGATCATATATGAACTGAATATTTTAATCGCATTACGAAGATTAATCGGTATGTGTTGGTGAAAAATGCGATGGTGGCCGAGAAAATAAATACAAACTTTGTGGTTTTATTTGAAGGTCATTTGGTGTTTTTTCCGAACATTAGCCTCGTAAAATAATTGTGGTTTTAGAAGTTCAAAAAAACATCATAATTTAGTAACGCTTCAAAGTCCAGAAATCAGACGAATACAGTGCAAACAAACTGGTCAATGTTATGAAGGGTTTTGAAGTTACAAAAAGTTGATGTTGGTGATTAATAGTTTTAATACTTTAAAAAGTGTTGATGTTTGGCGATCAACATTTTTATCAACTTTATTATTTTGATGTTTGGTGGTCAATATACAGGATCCATTCTACGTGCATAATTACTTATGCACATTATACCATCTTTTATGGTGTTATAACTTTGTACAAATTAGTGGTTTCTAAGCAAAGGTAGAATAAAAATGGGTTATAATAGGAATTATTCAGACTGTTCCTGCCATCGCCAATAAGCTCTTATGGAAGTTAAATCTTACCTCTCGTCGAACCTGTTAGTATGTTCATTTCAGTGGATCTTTGAAACGTGTGAGCACATTTCAACAACGATTGCATGACCCACGTTTACTAACATACTTTTTCATGTCGATAAAAATAAATGAATGAACTAGACGTTCGTTGTATCAAATTCAACTAATTCAGACACTAAATGTCATGTTGTGCCTTGTATTTTATTGATATTTTCTTCAGTTTTTAAAAAGAGAAAGGTTTTTCTACAAGTCTGTATGCGGATAACTTGGGAGACCTCGGACGCCCAATATGTACCTGTGTATCAGTAATTTGTAATGCTACATTCATTAATTTGTTGTGCTACGAACATAGTGAAGAAAGCATGGTACCACACTGCATATTTATATTGAATTCCACACAATATCGTGGATGCGCCATAATAGTCATGTTCAGTATGAGTGAACAAGATATGGATAGTCAAGGCTATTGCAGATTACAAGATATAGATAGTCAAGGCTATTACAGATTAAAAGTCAAGGCTATTACAGATTACAAGATATGGATAGTCAAGGCTATTACAGATTACAAGATATGGATAGTCAAGGCTATTACAGATTACAAGTCAAGGCTATTACAGATTACAAGATATGGATAGTCAAGGCTATTAGAGATTACAAGTCAAGATTACAGATTACAAGTCAAGGCTATTACAGATTACAAGATATGGATAGTCAAGGCTATTACAGATTACAAGTCAAGGCTATTACAGATTACAAGATATGGATAGTCAAGGCTATTACAGATTGCAAGATATGGATAGTCAAGGTTATTACAGATTACAAGATATGGATAGTCAAGGCTATTACAGATTACAAGTCAAGGCTATTACAGATTACAAGATATGGATAGTCAAGGCTATTACAGATTGCAAGATATGGATAGTCAAGGTTATTACAGATTACAAGATATGGATAGTCAAGGCTATTACAGATTACAAGATATGGATAGTCAAGACTATTACAGCATGATGACCCTCAACCCTTTATTTAATCGATATTTGACTTTCCATATGCGCCAAAATGTCAAAGTCCGCTTTTAGTATGAACTCTGTACCATTAACCTACAAAATGGCTGTGTCAAAGATGTCAAACATACCGTGTACTTACTCCTTGTGTCTCTCTCTCGTTCTTAAATATAGATAACATAAGTTAGTTCTGTGATTTTTGAAGATTCTTTGAACGCTTTAAAAGATTTTACACCGAAGAACCCACAAACGTTTATAGAGCGTATTTTCTATGTGATGTCACTGTTATTTTCCACAAATATGCTATAGCTATTAATAAGTAAAATTTAGTATAAACAATTTTTAAACCCCAAAATATGCCTCACCATTAATTTGGTACTGACAAAGAATATATATACATAAATGAAGTCAAGTGTCTTATGGCACAAAGTCTATAAAAGTTCAAATACTTGTTTTATTCATAAGGCAATGGATGTCAAATGTTAGAATTCATCAGTGACGAGAAATGATTTTAAGACAAAAAAGACAAAATGTGTTAACATTTCTAACATTCGAACACTCACATATATCTTTTTCTTTACAAAGGCAAACTAGTGCAATTTTAAAATTGTCCCTATGGCTTACACTATTACAAACTATTTTAAAATTGTCCCTATGTGCTTACATTACAATATTACAAACTAGTGCAATTTTAAAACTGTCCCAATGGTTTACATTATTACAAACTAGTGCAATTTTAAAAATTGTCCCTATGGCTTACACTATTTCAAACTAGTGCAATTTATAAATTGTCCCTATATTTTACACTGTTACAAACTAGTGCAATTTTAAAATTGTCCATATATGCTTACATTATTACAAACTAGTGCAATTTTAAAACTGTCGCTATGGCTTACATTATTACAAACTTGTGCAATTTTAAAATTGTCCCTATGATTTACACTATTACAAACTAGTGCAATTTTAAAATTGTCCATATGGCTTACACTGTTACAAACTAGTGGAATTTTAAAATTAGCTTACACTGTTACAAACTAGTGCAATTTTAAAATTGTCCATATATGCTTACATTATTACAAACTAGTGCAATTTTAAAACTGTCCCTATGGCTTACATTATTACAAACTTGTGCAATTTTAAAATTGTCCCTATGGCTTACACTGTTACAAACTAGTGGAATTTTAAAATTAGCTTACACTATTACAAACTAGTGCAATTTTAAAATTGTCCCTATGTGCTTACATTATTACAAACTAGTGGAATTTTAAAATTGTCCCTATTGCTTACATTATTACAAACTAGTGCAATTTTAAAATTAGCTTACACTATTACAAACTAGTGCAATTTTAAAATTGTCCCTATGTGCTTACATTATTACAAACTAGTGGAATTTTAAAATTAGCTTACACTATTACAAACTAGTGCAATTTTAAAATTGTCCCTATGTGCTTACATTATTACAAACTAGTGGAATTTTAAAATTGTCCCTATTGCTTACATTATTACAAACTAGTGCAATTTTAAAATTGTCCCTATGTGCTTACACTGTTACAAACTAGTACAATTTTAAAATTGTCCCTATGACTTACACTATTGCAAAAACTAATGCAATTTTAAAATTGTCCCTATTACTTACACTATTAACGTAAGGTCTATGTCTTATATCGGAAATCTGAGCTACAATAGACACTTAATTTCTGTTCGTATTTAATCCACAGATATGCAGAGACACACAAACACACGCACGCTAAAGATATTAAGACAATCAATTAGGTACGAATAAAAACCCATATTTTTAGACACCATTATGGAAGAATAACTCTATCAAGTTTGCACGAAAATGGTTATTACAGCGACATTTGTATTTCTGCGCACCATTTTTTAGGATTTCTTGACTCATGTCGTTGATGCCAGACCGACATACTCATTTGTAAAAATTGGAATTGTGAAGCCTCCTGCAAGGTAATTTAGGATTATATCTAATTGAAAATATAGATACAGTATATTTATTGCGACTTATAGGGAAGATCTGCAAACATTTTGTGCTTAACATCGTACTAATCGTTGGCAAATATGATAACTATGTAATTTTAATATTTTGAGTTTTGGGATAAAATTCTCTGTCAAATCTGGAACAGAAACATTAGTCATAAACTCTTGTCTGAATTACATAGAAATTAATTAGCATTGTGTACCGTGTTACATGTACTATATATATATATATATATATATATATATATATATATATATATATATATATATATATATATATATATATATATATATAACCAATCATACTGTTTAAATAGCAATATTTGCAATGAGCTGGATTCTTGGAGATAGCATTTGTCAGACAGAAAATACATATGGGAAGAAAAAGAAAAGAAACAACTGACAAGGAACAGTGCAAGACTTGTTGGAGACTAGGCTGAGCACGTTCTGGACCTACGGGTCCCTTATCAAAGGCCAACTACATAGCAAAAACAGAGAGAGAGAGAGAGAGAGAGAGAGAGAGTGAGAGTGAGAGTGAGAGAGAAATCCAGTGGGTTTGTGCATATAGCTGAGTGTTCAATTTCCGTTGGCTAAATCATGAATGACTAGAGCAAAGGGAAGTAATAAAAAGAAGTGTGTCACGTGTACAATATGTTATGGTCATCTCTCTCTCTCTCTCCGTTGGTTGGTCAGCCAGCATGCCAGTTTAATCTTAGTGGATCCATCTATCTATCTCTCTGTCTGGATCATTGTCGCACGCTACGGGCGAAAATGCGTGAAAAACGACGGTAGCGGATTTTGGCCCGTCGCATGCGACGATGTCTTTGGACCTAAGATGGTAAATCTAACAGACAAAATTACCCAGGAATTGAGAGAGAGAGAGAGAGAGAGAGAGAGAGAGAGAGAGAGAGAGAGAGAGAGAGAGAGAGAGAGAGAGAGATTGTCGGTAGCAATGGTAAGTAATGCATAATAATGACTTAGATCAACTGAAAATAAATTAAAATGTTTGAAATACCTCTTGTTGCTTCGTCATTTCACTTAGCCGATTCACCACTCTTTTCAGTCTACTTGCCGGTGATTGAATGCCCACGCGTTCACTGTTCGAGAGGCATGCCATGCGATGTTTGCGGTGCTCTACTTTCTTCGTTTAATTAAACTTTCATGTTTAAATCATAAGCGAGTCTTTTATTTATTTAATCAATATGAATGAAAATAGCATCTCATAAAAAGAAACAAATATCCAATTTCCAAAGAGGATTGTGAATAGCTACGATTGCTGTATACATCTCGTGACATATCAAAGATACAGCGTTACAGCGTATGTTATATTATACATATTATATATATATATATATATATATATATATATATATATATATATATATATATATATATATATATATATATATATATATATATATATATATATATACACACACACAAAGGTTTTCGACCGACAGAGCAATGTCGTCATCAGGCTACAATAAATAAAATACACATAAAGAGTGATGAGCGTAGAACAATAGGCAGTTGCGTTTTGGCACAGAGAAACAATACTATTTTCTTCCGCCAAATATACCGGCCGTCATTTATGTATTGGTTATTTTGAAAATATTATTAGACAAACAATATCAATACAAATATGTAGTGCTGCATTCTAGAAAACGTGCTTGAATCGTGACTTCATTATGGTCAGAAAGCCTAAATTTGATGCCACGGATACCGTTTTTAGTAAGTTTTTAAGAGAGACATTTGAAACCAGAGCCATGCGAAAACGCGACATCCGAACATTGTATAAGTCCATGAAAATTGTCAATTAACACGATGGAGATGCTTAAAAAGTTTCGGCACAGCTAATTGTGTTATGTTAACTTGTAGCATGGGTATCGCCAGAATTTTTGTATTGCTATATATTGAGATTCAAGACAGTGTAAACTGGGAAAAATCTGTGGAAAGTGCAAAATTATATTAAAGAGTGAACAAGAAATCAAAGTTTCAAATAACTTAAATTTATTTTAAATCTCTTCATGTGAAGTGAATTGGGAAATATACTTACATGTGGACGAATCGGAGCCACATGAATAATTCGCATATTCTAAAATCTGGCTGTAATTAGCGGGAGTCAGGTTCGTCGTCTCACTCGCAAATTTCACATCCGCCTCACATTCCAGACAAATGCCAAGTTATTGATTGATTATCAATCTTTCTTGGAAACTTTCAGTTAAAAATTACGCGGGACGAATGATTTTTTTTTTCATCACTAGCTAGTGCAAGACTTCAAGATTCACGTCTGCCATTTTGGGTTATTACTAAGCAGCAGACAGGATATAACGTGCAGTTCAATCATTGTCTCAACGGACACATCTATCAGAAATCTTTTTAGGGGTTTTAGTACAGCATTTATGGAAAGAGACAAATCATTAAAACGAAACAAATGACGGCGGAAGTAAATATTTTGTTTTAATACTGTTTATGAAAATACCTCAAAATGTGTTAGTTAGCAAAGTACTGAGGTATACATACCGGCAGGATTCGTACCACAATATACCGATATATACTGGTACATTCACACAAATCTATTATCTTGTGGCACAAGTGGCAAAGAGATTATGGGAAGGATGATGGTTATTGGTGATTATGAGAGTGCGAAAGGTATAAAGACGCAACTGACGAGAACAGCATAGCGTTTGTGACGTCAGAGACAGACGGATACCGCTGCATTACTATAACCTTGTAAAATTTGGATCTTCGACATGAAGCATTCCAGAGAATTCTATAAGAGAAGATAAAAACGGAATTGAATTGGAAGAATGATCAGAGAAAAGCTAAAAGATTTCATCGCACGGCGTCATGTTGTATGGCTCATAACATTTACAACCGCTCTGAGTCTGTTTGCTAGACAGTTACTAAATGAATGGATCCAGTTCAAACATTGGATGAAAATCTTTTATTAAAGTATACACATTTGTTCAGAACTGGTATTTTTGTGTAAAATAATCTTCCATATTTGGCTTTCTTGACATAAACAGCGAATTGGCAGATATTGTGAAAACCTTCAAGCCTTTAAGGTCACCTGAAAACAATAATGAAACATCATGTTCGAAAATTAATGCAGAGGTGATTCAAGGCGACTTGATTATATTTTAATGCCAGGACAAGGAAACACGTTTGATTGATGTGGGGAAGATTTCGTTCCATCGAAAAACTTATAACATTTTTTGCTGTTGACATATTTCAAATATTTGTGATCTTTTCCCAAGCTTCGTGGGGTATTTAAAAAGTTCTGAATATTAGTGCACTGTACAACAAACGTTTTAATTAGTGAACAGTACGTCAGTGCATCCTCTCAAAGCAATCCCCATGCACCTACACATACTTTCTCGGTTGATGAACCAATTATTAAATGCCATTTTGTATTCACTTTTTGGCATGTTGTTCATACGCTGGAAAAATACAATTTGAACCGCATAGCGGCTCTCAAACCGCAAATCTTTGATAATGCGATTAAACAAAAAATTACCTGAAACCCAGTCAGTGCTATATGAAAGATGTGGCAAAGTTTGGATGCTTCAGGAAACCTTTCAAGACGGTGGATTAATGCGCCGGTGCGTTATCATGGAGTAGATGCATAGCTTGGGTACGGGTGCACGGACGGGTGGTTCGGTAGTGTTCTACAACTTTTGGCAACACTTTGCTGGCATAAAAAATATCCGTTGACACCAGCAGAATTAGCCACAAGTGCCTGCATTTTGTATCGAAATAATGCGCATAAACCTCTCACAGTTCGATTACATCTAGCGATTTGTGGTCTCTGTTCCTTTTCTCCTATCCAAACTTTATTTTTTTATCTTGAATCGGGTTCAAAAAAGTATATTTATGTTTCATCACATGTGACAAACTCATTTAAACGTCCCTGGTTACTATTTTCATTTTTGGCAGATTTTTGTCTATTTCAATCTGAGTCTGGTTTTGATCAGCTGCAAACAAATACAAACCTTTCTGAACTTCAAATTATTCTTCTTTATATCAAAAACGGGGAAAGAATTATTGCCCGTGATAATAGAAGTAGCTTGCTGTATGTATCGAGCATCTTGATCAATTGCTCCCTTCAAGACAGCCACCTACGGCTCACCAATCACAGTCAACAGTCTTCCAGAAGTGGGTCATCGTCCATGGAATCGCGACCATCTTCAAAACGATGAAACCATCTCTAAATTGTAGGATATGATTACATCCCTAGACTTTAACTTTGCACAAATTCTCCTTCTCTGACATTTTATGTCACTGTCATTTACCTATGTTACGTCACACGCATATATCTGCAGATGTCCTGCCTACAGCACATGCAGCTGAAATAAGTTTATAAAACGTTATTTTGTCTATCGATCGGTGTTAATTTTATTCACCTACTCAAAAAAACCCAAAAAGTTACACTTAAACATTAAGAACGTTTCAAATACCCATCGTAAAAATTAGATTTCTTTCGACGGTTCCTTATTATCTACTCCGGTCGTCCAGGTACTTTGACTTTGCCTGACTTTGCTAGTTGTCAATCGACATTTTAATGCCCCGAAATCGTTGCCAAAAGTTGTAGAACACTACCGTACCACTCGTCCGTGCACCGGTACCCAAGGTATTCATCTACTCCATGACAACACACTGACTTCTAGCCTTTTTTTTTTAGCACGGTGACCTCTAGGAGATGTTGTCATATATCGTTCTTTCAATCATCTAATACTTGTTCAAAATAAGAAATCGAACAGACAGCTGACGCTGCAATGTTTGTAAAGTGTTTATGGTGGCGAAAATGCTAGTGCACTTTATCGTTATGTACATGAATTATCTACATTCCTCTCAATACTCATGCGTTAACGTTATTTGAACATTTTTTGTATAAAGTTGGGAATTTATTTTTGAATACAAACTCAACACTAGATTGTAAAAAAATATTTATCTCTGTCTTTTCAAGCAGCACTTCTACCGATTTCTGCGATTTTATTTTCTTGTTAGCGAATTAAAGCAGATATTATCAATCGGTCAACAACCACTGTCCTCTCTTCTATCTGCACTGGCCTCTCTGTCGCTGACATTTGCATCGCATTGCATTTATTCTAAAATCTAATATATCGCAATTTTGCTTTCCTGCCAACAGCGTCTCCGAACCCCATATTTATGTAAATAAAAGTCACATGGTTAACAACGTATGTGCAAAAAGTTTGGCTACAATACCATTTGTGTACGTTGAAGATGGGATAATATTGGATAGCTCCTTTTATGCGCATTAAAGAGATATGGTTTAAAGTAGTTCACTAAGTATGGATCAAGTTGCACAGCTATATTATTTTCTGCAGTGTGAAATACAGAAATGAACATAAATGTATATCATGGAGTATACAATAAAAAAATAATACATGTTAGCATGGAGATTAAGTTAAAAAATTCAAGGACAAGATGTAGTGTAAGAGATTCTGATATACTGAATTGGGAGCAGCAATTAGGATATGCATCTCCATGATTAGACCATAGTATTTTGTTGTCTTTGAAAAATTATCAATGTGATGACTTGGCACCGTTATATGTCACGAAGAAAGTTACCTATGTTCGTAAATGCGTAAGAGTTCAGATGTTCTAAATAAAGTGTGTATTTTACATAAGATACCATTATACTTCACGCTAAATCTTCACATTTTATAATACTTTTTAAACTTCATTGCTAAAAAAAAAAAAATCACAAAAAACAAAGAAATGTACTTCATCACTGGACAATCTACTGTGTTATCTACACTAGTGAACGTGCGTAACTCTAATTGTCCTTCCCACTCTATTGATGAAATGGCACACAATGTATGAGATAGATCGATTGTAAAACTAACGTAGTCTTTTTCATTTAATACAATAAAGGATAAGGTTTGTTTTCACTCTCAAAGAGGTGGCAAAGAAATAAGAGTAAACTTGTATGCTGAAACTAATTTTTTTATACAAAAATAAGATTACTGACGCCAGATCTAGAAACTGAGTGGAACGCACAATAAACATATGATATTTTAATTAAATCATTTTCACTCTTTCGTCTCCTCGTCTCCATAGGTTTGGTATTTACAAGTGATATTCCGACTACATGATTAGATTGAGAAAAATAAGTAGTGGTCCCAGACAAGATATATTTTCCTATCACTAGTTCGTTCATAAAAGTCGATTGACAACTGGAACGACTAACAGCCACGATTCTGGCAACCAAAATTTAGTCAACTCTAGCTGACGAGTCCGCCCACAAAAATAGTGAGTCCACACTCAATTTTCAGTACGAATCCAATAACAGGTATTATATTCTTTAAACCAAATATAGACTTAGAAAACGATATTTTGTACACAGTCCTTGACATAAAAAAGGGGCATATTGTTAAAACTTACAAGTTTAATGTTTCATCTTTACGCGAATAAATTTAAACGACCTTGTTCAACTCAAATTCTCCATGAATGAGTCCCACTCAAGTTTTCTTGCTTTTGACGTGACATAAAAGCAGTTACGTAAACAGCGCTTTGACTTTGCGTTGCCTGTAGAGTTACTAGTGCTCTTTCTTCTTATGTTGATGAATCATCTAGATGTCTAAGTAATCATGCCGTTACCGTAATGTTAACATAAAATATGTTCCTATTAAGTTGAGAATATGTATTTTGGGTACAAAATCAACCCTAGATTGTAAAAATATGTATATCTGTCTTTTCAAGCAGCGCTTCTACCAATTTTTGCAATTCCATTTTCTTCTTAGCGGATTTTCAATCAGTCAATAACTACTCTCTATCCGAACTAGCCGCTCTGCTGATGGCATTTGCCTAACGTTGCAAATGACATATAAAATCTAAAATATCGTGATTTTGCTTTCCCTGCCATCAGTGTCTCCAGACGACATATTTTCTGTAAACAAAAATAGTCATACGTCATATGGTTAAGAACGGTACGTACAAAAGGTCGGCTACAATACTACTTTGTCTACGTTCAATATGTATAGGTTATTGACTGATTATTGAAAAATATTGTTCCCGAGGGCATGTGGCGAAATATGCCCGAGCTTGCGAGGGCTTTCCACGCCACATGCCTTCGGGATCAATATTTTTTAATACTCTGTCAATAACCTTTTTATTATATACTTAGAAACAAGCATATTATTCATTCTGTTATATTATAGATATAACACAATTGAAGCAAAACATTATTTAAACATTTTATTGAACATTTTCTTGTCTTTGGTTTTATGAATAAAACCTGAACACCACGCATAATTTATTTATTTTTTTGGTTCTCGTCTCAATTTAAGTCTTTGGATGTATTCCCGTTTTCTTTATTTAATTTGGATGATAGATTTTTTTTTCTTTGGATGAGAACTAGATCTACAGATTCTCCAGCACTCGTGTCATATAGAAAAGTTACAGTCATTGTCGGCTTCTGGTGGCCATCAGATTTAGGACGTGGTCAGCGTTAGACGTTCCGTAGCCATTTTTATTTTGCCGTCGCTAGAAACAGTTCATCGAATGCGGGAACGTATTTGCCATATAAGGAAGCGGTGAATATTTTATACTTAGCTCCGGTCAATATATTGACCCGTAGCAACAACATTAAACTAATGGGACTGTTTATAAAGTATATAATTAGGGATAATATTGAATAGTTCATTTTATTTGTATTGAAAGGACGGTTTTTTAATTATCTATGAATTTTAACATTTTTTAGCATTTCAGTTAGTGCATTGTTAGGAACCAAATGTAACTTTAAGCATCACGTTTTGGAGTTGTCTGGGCTGTATCACGAAAGAAATCGTAGTTTCCAGCACATTGCCATTGAACGATGCAATATTTATCTTTGCATAAGCTTGCACGATATTAAAATAAATAACAACTGCTACAACTTTTCAGCATTAGTCAGTTGAAACATTTAATCGAAGATTTTTTTTATGAGAAAAAAGCTAATACTTTAATGTCTTTAGTCTGCATGAGAAGGGGTGATAGCGGAATTAAAGTAACCTTCCCAGATGAATATCATATTTATCAGCAATAGAGGGTCTAAAGAAATTATAGGATTCTCTCTCAGCATCGCTGTTTATGTTTTAAATAATATTTATTACATTTCAAAACAAATCCATAGAATTGCAACACAATGCTACCAATATTTAATTGAAAAAACTTAAATTTCCGCTAAAGAGAAGAGAGTGTGACTGACTGAAAAATCAAACAAAACTAAATCAAAAGAGTTTTTTTTATATCACTCCTTTTCTTACTGAATAATGTTTCTCTTTACTAATATAATATAACATGCAGTAAGTTAATGAGCCGAAATAGAACTCAAATGCTGCGAGACAAAATTGCGTTTTGTATCATCGAATTTCTCTGTCCTTAAGTTCGATAACCTCCGAGATTTAAAATTGGTCCAAGTCAACCAAAAGAAACAAATTAATCTGATTGGTCCAATTTGTTTGGCAAATATGTGACAAATATTTACACCGTGGCCTTATTGGTTAATAATGGCGATATGAAGTCACAGTTTGTGTATTGAATGTAATAAATGTAAATTAACAGTGTAAATTAAAAAAGAAATTAAAATAACCGGTGAACTAGGAGGGCTTTTTTCATTTGTAAAAGTACTGAACTTTAATTCGAACAATAGGTTATACCTGGAGTTTTATCTGTATAAACATACATTTTAATTATGTTATATGCTAATATATAGAAAAGACAGTTTCTGTAGTTGTATCTTACCATAAGCATGTGGTGTTGGGAGGATATAAAATGTGCTTGAGATTATATCAATTTTCCCTGAAGGAGGGACAATGATTATATTTGAAATACTGAAGGATTTGAAACATTTACGGTGAAATCCATTGCTCATTTAAAGCATTAGAAATAGTGTGTTTGTCGAGGCTGACCCCCCTCCCCCCTTCATTAACTCTCGTAAAGTGAGACAAAAATCATCGGGGAAAGGGGGCGACTCGCAATTCGCACGGTAGAGAACAAGTTTCGATATAAAAAAGATCATATCATTATCATTCATATTGTAATGCAGTATATGAAAATACTATAAAAAGCATCAAAATTGGAAGGGAAATCCACAGTAGCCTTTAGCCCATTATTCATTTGCTTTTACAAACGGTGTTAAGCAGTAACTTGTTCTTGATATGCTTCCAGGTTAAATGAGAAAGGGGACAACTCTAAAAAAGGGTCAGTTGTCGAAAAAAAAGTCCGAAAGTTATGGTTGCTTAAAAATTACCAAACTAAACAAAACCAAAAATATCACCATAGGTGGGGGAAAGTAACCAGTCATGTGCGCCTAGGCTTTAATGACATTTGCATTGACGCATTTATTTGGACGACATAATAGCTATGACAGTTTAGTTTAAACATATTTTTCTGACAGAAGTGAATATACATGACTAATGGATGGGAAGCAAGTTTTTGTAAGTTACTAGTTCTCTTCGGTATATATCGATATATATATATATATATATATATATATATATATATATATATATATATATATATATATCTATATATATATATAACTATTGGCAAATTAATAATTTAATATTGAAGGTCACGACAAATATAATATAGTCATCAATTAATAACACTTCATCTGCATTCACTTAGTTAATCCTTAAAACTGATGGAGTGGGAACTATATTGTAGAAATATAAATATCTGACTCAAGGAAATGAAATAACTGATTATTTAAGAGATTATTCAGTACTAATCAGATATTCAAATATATAGGAGCTGACAAGTTTGTGATCAATTTCATACAAATCACTAGTTTTACATTTGAATGCAAATTAAAAAGATATTATCTTTATTCTGTTGCTTTAGGCAGATTTGTACTAAAGGATTTATAGCCTTTTAGAATGATATTTAAAAAAATTAAGCAAGAATCTCTGAAGAGGTATTATATATTAATTATAAACATTCCCTCCAGTAATAAACAAGTCATAAACAGAGTCTTTCGTTTTAAAAGAATAATTAGATTTCTAGTAGACGTTATTTTAGGTATTGCAGGAAATTAGGAACATATTGCCTTCTGGAAACAATACTCTCAGTACAATCAGGAGACTCTTGAGGGTTGTTAACATGATGGTTCTATTGACAAGTTCTTGCGATTTTTAGTTGGTTTGAATACAAATTCTTTCCAGATAATCATTCAATTCGACTTTACTTAAATGTTAAACTTTGGAAACAGAGTATTTTTGAACGGAATAAAAGTCATTTACATGACTGTGTATTGGCATGATAGGGATTTCAATTGTAACCCAGAGACTGTGAATAAATTCCAATATATTTAATAGAAGACGGACAGACAAAATACACACGGTGCCTAACATTCTTATGTATTAAGAGGGGATCTTTTATGCTTATATTTAATCTTGGATTTATAGTCTTTAACAAAATTAGTTATTTTTACTTCTTATTTCATTTGATGTTTAGGTAAGAAAGAATTTAAACGTGCAAGTAGGTCAATCTACTCGAAAAAGTTTACATAGGTGGACAAAAAAAATTATGATGATTGTCATAGTAGAGCTAATTTATCACTAATATTTTTATATTCATTCTAGTTTAATGTTCATCTTTTTCTTTAAATGGTTGTCATAGGCTACTAGGTACACCGGAAGGAAAATAATAACTGACTTTCTGCAAATTGATACGCGAAGATGTTCATATACCGTTTGAGTGAAAAAAGGAGCTGTACTATTGATGGTCTTGCAATACTTCTGTTAATTTTTTTCTTTTATAAATGATCTCAGTCTGTTGAAAAAAGAGCACTGACGACGAAAAAAGCATTTTCGAACATGTTTAAATATTAGTAATTATAATTACTACAGCCAAAATGCTTCCGCAATAAGTGTTGTCAAACTTTACTAATTCTGGGTCACTGAGAACGAAAATGATGCTTAAATTTGTTGATTGGCTCTAGTTTTAAAGATATTATACTGGGTCAGTATATACGACACTTGACTTGGGAATGGTGGAGCATAAGTGAGTTATAAAGGGAAGGGATCTCAATTTAAACCAGAAATGACTAAAATACATCTTTGACTGGATCTATGAATAAATCTGTCACTGGGTTTGGACAGTACTTGCTTTTTAGGCAAAACAATGAATGATGCAATCTGAAGCTGGTATTGCGTCATACATGATATGAATTGCATCATGTTATTCCAAGAAGTCATGGATGATGCAATTATAACTAAGCTTACATCACTCTGCTGAAGAAATTGCCCTATATCAGCTCTACAAATCATACAGTGTCGTGCTCTCTTATTTGTCAGTGTTTGATTTTGCAAAGGGACACATTTCTGTTTAGCCAAAGTGAGCAGAGATGCCTCGTACTTGTGTGAACAATGCAGATAACTTCTGCTATGTTTGTGGTGAAGTGACTTTTGCATCACAAAAGCGCAGTATAACCACTATGGTTAAGAAAGCCTATCACCTTTATTTTGGCTGCAAAATTGGAGATCAGGACAAGAGGTGGGCCCCACACATATACTGCAACACTTGTGCAAAAAAAAAAAAAAAAAAAAAAAAAAAAGCCGGTGGTTGAACAGGAAAAGGAAATCTATGATTTTTGCAGTGTCAATGATTTGGAGAGAGCCAACAGATCATATCAGCAATTGTTACTTCTGCATGGTGCCTCCAGTTGGGAAAGGTGTGTCAAGGAAGAAATATTTGACTGTGCATTATCCAAACATTCCGTCAGCTATACTCCCAGTACCCGACGGAGAAGGACTGCCGGTTCCTGATGCACCAGAATCATTCTCACTTGAGTCAGACGAGGAAGAGGAAGAGGATGAAACTTCTAGTCCTGAACCATCAATGTCACATGGCCCATATTTTTCCCACCCTCCTCCTCTGAACCACACCTCATAACACAAGGTGAACTGAATGACCTTGTCAGGGATTTGGAACTACCCAAGAGTAAGGCAGAGCTGCTGGACTCCAGACTACAGCAGTGGAATCTCCTGGCAGGTGATGTTAGGGTTTCCATGTTCCGTGACCGTCAAAAGGATCTTGTCCCATTTTTTTTCATGGAAGGTGATCTTGTAGACTGCAATAACATCGATGGTGTGATGGCAGCCCTTAACATCGTTCATGATCCAGATGAGTGGAGACTGTTCATTGATTCATCGAAGACAATCGGTTCATCAAAGATCGAATTCCAGTTGGTCATGCAGTCCATATGAAGGAAACCTATGAAAACATGAAACATCAGTGGCAGCTTTATGGCGATTTCAAGGTTCTTGCTCTTTTGCTAGGTCTGTAGACTGGATACACAAAGTACTGCTGTCTTCTCTGCGAATGGGATAGTCGTGCGAGAGATTCCCACTACATCAAGAGAGACTGGCCACTCCGACAGTCATTGGAGCCTGGGATGAAAAGTGTTCAGCATCCACCACTTGTTGAATCAAGGAAGATTATGTTACCGCCCTTTCACATAAAGCTTGGTCTGATGAAGAACTTTGTCAAGGCCATGGACAAAACACAAGCAGCTTTCAAGTACCTCCGTGGAAAATTTCCAAGGTTAAGTGATGCTAAGATAAAAGAAGGTGTCTTTGTTGGTCCTCAGATTCGTGAACTTCTTCGAGATGATGCATTTCACCGTGCACTGCGTGGCAAGGAAAAGTCGGCATGGAAAGCTTTCAAGTTAGTGGCAACAAATTTTCTCGGAAACAACAAGGCAGACAACTATAGGGAGATGTGGAAAAGCTCTTCAAGGCATACAAAAGCCTTGGTTGAAAAATGTCACTAAAGATACATTTTTTGCACTCTCATCTAGATTTTTTTCCACCGAACTGCGGAGCAGTGAGCGACGAGCACGGCAAGCGATTTCACCGGGACATTGCAACAATGGAGAAACGCTATCAGGGCAAATGGAGCCCATCAATGCTTGCAGACTATTGCTGGACATTGACAAGAGATGCTCCATTTAATGAATACAAGAGACAAGCCAAGAAGCGCCGAGTAGACACATAATAAGGACTAAATTATGTACTTATATATACATAATAGTTTTTTTACTTTTGTTTCAATATATTTTTTATTTATATAACCCTTTTGCTGTTTTTTAAAGTAATACATACACATAACAGATGAAATATTATCATGTAAAGCAACCATAAACACATGAAAAGACCTAGCTTTACAATTATGATTAAAACTCTACTTTGTACACAATATACATAGACGTAAAATGTAAAAACTTAAATATCTTGGAAACAGTAGCCAATCAGTTGTTTTAATTGTCAGCACATCAAAATCCCTAATAAATAGCACATTGCATCTCTGAAGCAGACGACTTCGAAAATAATTGTAGACCAGTGTTATTTATTACTGAATTATTCAACAATATTGTCATTCTTTGATGGACGCCTACTTTCTGAAAATCTAAAAATGACCACGGGCTACTCATTAACGCATCATATCATCATTAAGTTGTACTTATTATTATCAGTAAAAACGGATAGAGAAGCCACATTCACGAAATAGTATGGTGTATGCTTCAGTTACATGTGAATACATCTCCAGAGATGGGTGTTTGGAAACAGCAAAACACCATAATATTTATGAGCATGATTCAATAAAGTACATTAGTTTTCAAAATTATTAATTTAGTTAATAAAATTGTAGAGAAAGACCAAATTGACTGGCACAGGCACCTCGAAAAGGTGAACTCAGCCTTTTCACGAAGTTGAAATCATGCATAAGTTAGTTTACAATTTTCTTAATACCGATGTGTCAGCATACAACATATTTACAGAATAGCTAAAGAAATGACAGTATCGAAATGAAATATCAAAACAAGTATAGGAAAATGGTTAATTAAAACTCCAAAAACCCGTAAAAAAAAATGTGTTAAAGCCACCAGTCTTGATCAGTTTTAACGATTATTGCATTTTCTGTCCTGCAGTAAGATTGATATCATGTAAGTTAACATCTTTTGCACCATTTTTATTCAATTTCAACTGTATGGTTTTCTTTGTTGTCGAAGATCAAACAAATAAGCTCCATGGCTTAAAACATTACTCTTCTAAAACGAAGAACAGAAATGCGACATTAATCAAGCTAGAAACTAAACTGATAGTCCTCTTGAAAATAAACATAATACGTCAAAGGTACAGATTCGTTGTTCTTTTTTAATTAATGCCTTTTCTAAACGCCTTGCTGTGAATGTTGGGTCATTAGATAGTCATGCCTCGTTGACTAAATTTTGATTGATTCCTAATAAACTCTATACCATCTACCAAAATCCGTGCTCACTGTCCTCTAGATTTTTTCCTTCTGCTGGTTGCGAAGAAAAACAGATTACTCAGAACTTAGTTTACATTGTTAATATGCTAGTCACATTTGACATCTAAACCGTTTGTTTCTCAAAGATATGTAGATTTATATACTCAAACAATAGAAACGCAGACACAGTTTACTTCTTTCCGTGTTCCTGCAATTTATTACTAATTATGAAGTACACAATTCCTGAAGACCTCCAATTGAAGATTATCTGTATTATCCGCAACAAGTATAACAAAGTTAACAATTTGTTTATTCTTAACACACGAAACCTTAGAAATACATTTTCAATAGAGCGCGTAACGCCTTTAGTCTCGTTAAACAAAAGTGTTTGCACTTGATGTTTTGCTTGCTGAATGTTGATACTTGAAAATGATTTTACATTTACAAGCTGTAAATTAATTTATCCATCCATCACCCTTTGTAGCTGTTAATCTGTTTTGCATTGTACAGAACGATTGATGCAATGCAAGACAAGGTGTCTTGATCATTCCTATTCAATTTAAAATTTGAATTGCTCTCCGTGTTAGAAGATCAATTAAATTAGTTCCCTTGCTCACTGGATTAATTTTCTGAAGCCAAGAAACGAAACAAGACGTAATCAATTCATTAACCCAACTGCAGTGTTTCATCTCCTTCTCTGATGAACATCCAAAATGTGGATATAAAAGAAATTCGCGGATTATGCGACAACCATGTCTCTTTAACATATTTCCATTCATTGTGTTTAATGCCACCAACCAAAATCTGTGATTTATGTTTATACGTTTTTGTTGTTCTGATTTTCAATACAAAAGTAAAACGGTGAGAGCTTTGTTTAATATTATGTATCAGCTTCTTTCATTTGAGTTCTGAAATATTCGTTTCTGAAGTATGTGTCAAGAAATAGGTTTATTTTGAAATTGTATGACGAGCATTTTCATAATCCTGTTGGATTGCATATTTTGAAACAACTTAGCCTTTTAGGGACTTGTACACATGTTAGGAACGGTAAAAGAAAGACTAGGCTTGCACATGAAATCTGGTGGAACGAATAGCAAAACAGGAAACAGTTTGGAATAAATAAATACTTTTGTATTCAGTTCGTATATTCTGCACCCCAAACAATATTCATTAACATTAATTTATATTGGTCTCTTGATACTTTTTCAGCACCGACTAATATTAGTTTGAAAATGTTCATTTTCCTGTTACCTACAGAGGTGTATGCTTCTGGATTAGCAACCGAGCACCACGTCACGTAAACGTAAGACCAGTTAATCTGGTTCCTAATTTGTGAGCTGGGAAAAAAAGTCAACCTAATGGAATAAAGATATAATTATTTTCATACATCAAGACCGATAAAATTATATGGTGTTTTAACTGATTGAAACAGACAAACACAAATCACCGATGGAACATTTTTCAGCATTATTTATCACAGCTATAATTAGTTCTTGTATTTGCTGCTTGCCCTAACTTTGTTTATATTAAATATCTGCATGCCCTAACTTTGTTTCATTATTATATATCTGCTTGCCCTAACTTTGTTTCATTATTATATATGTGCTTGCCCAAACTTTGTTTCATATTATTTAACTGCTTGTGCGATTTGATATCTGAAATATTAGCCGCCAGCACGGCAACGTGGCGTCATTTGTTTGCAGAGACAATTACTCTTACTGCATGTTGGCGGACGAATCTACCGACTATTGTGATCATTTAGTTGGAATTAAGAGGCTGTTTGAATAAGGATGCCAGTTAAATATCTGCGACAGTAAAATTGCAAATAGGATAGGATTACACTGACAATTGCAATTTGCTCATTGAAAAAATGTAGCTAACTCGAGTAAATCCTATCTTGCTTTTGGTTGAAAATTCAATGATATTATGTGCATGAAACAAGGGAAAAATTAAGAGAAAATTTCCTCAACTAGACGTATTTAAATAAATGTTTCATAATTCAAATTTGTACATAGTATGCTATCAACTGTTAGAAGACGACGTTGTTTTATATGTTGTTTGTTCTGTCAAAGTTATTTGTTCGGACACCAATTGGCGATATTGGTATTGCTATTAAACCAGTAGATACTCATTAATAATTATATTAAATTGCCAATACTTTGCTACTAGCGATTACTTTGTGAATTTGCACAAAGATTAACTCAATAAATTTGGATAAAAATTACTTTCAAAACATCTATTGAAATAGACCATGCTAAATTTTATATATTACAGACAAAATGAATCAAAATTCAAATATGAATGAATGTTGCTCATATATTGTGATCTGTAGTCAAATATAAATAGGTAAAGTGCTAAATACTTGCGTATATTTTCTTATCATATGGAAATTGACATCTATAGTACCAAAAAAATATGAACTCTATTATATTGTTGAATTTCTACTAAAACTGTCATTGTTCAAGCAATAGGACCCCGTCTTTGTACATTGGGAAATTCCGAACCAAATTAAATTTTTTCATAAATTTCACAACATTAAATAAAATGAATAAGGAACACATTCAAACCTGGTGGGAAAGGTAAAAACAAGGTATAAAGGATATCCTTACAAATTTGCAAATAAAATTTAAAAACAAATACGTTGTTTTTTCACAAACGAGAGATTTTGAAAACTGAGACTTATTTTTGCAGTCTGTTCACCACATTATTAACACAGGGTAATTATGGACATCTGGCAATGCAGACACTAAGATTGTTTTGCTGGAGGAAATTGGTAATATCTCTAGATAACAGATGTTATGTAAAGTTTTTAATACATTATTTCAATATTTCGCGCTGCATGAATTCTTCCTCGTTCGTCTAGTCCGTATCGTTTCTCTTTAATCATGCTTTAAATATCCGATGCTATGTTAAAGTATAACTATATTTTCTTACTGATTGTATATGTTCAAACGAAGTGCACATTTATTTGCTTGATCTATGGTGAATGTTTTATGGAAAATGTATTTACAACTGAAGGCAATTAAACTATATACACACACACAAATTGATAACGGCAAAAATACAAAACAGTCTCCCCGCGTTTCGAGCTAAACAGACTCTTCGTCAGGAGAAGAAACAACTTACGCCCACGACACAAACACTTAACACAAAAGCCAAGATAAATGCTTGAATGACAGGGGGAAATCTACAAATAAGAAATAAAAATAGAAGAAAGAAAGAAGAAATAAGGTTTTAAAATGGATAAACTACTTGTCTATTCTTTCCTGATATCAGTCCAACAAAGTTGTATAACAAAAGCAAAAACGCAAAATAAACCAAAAAAAAAAAAAAAACAAAAAAAAAAAAAACGAAAGGGGATTATCGTGCCTATCTCACAGAGAACCCATAATGTTTCGACCCAACACAAATTATGTTTGGCGAAAAATCAACGCCATATACAAAATTTACGTAAATGGGGGCGCTCCACAGATATTATTTACTTCTGGCAGATTTACAGGTGTAAGGTGAAGTTGTTTGTAGTTGCAACATGCACAATGGAGATACTATTGGCATATCTCTATACTACTTTTATGCACTGTATCTGAAATTTCTTTATATGTTGTAGTTGTGGAAATTATGCATGATTGAAGTACAAATCTGATCAAAATGGCAGCCCTTATGTCCTCGAAAAATCGGCCTGAACTAGCACAAAGTACACTAAATTTAGCAGGTATTAAAATAGGGAAAACGAATCTTGCCAGAGTAGGCAATACGAGCTTTTGAAAGTGCAATTAATGAATCACAAAATATATGAAAAGTAAAAAATGTTATTGGTTCGTTTTTTGACAGTTTACGTTTGAAGTCCAGGGTGTAAAACTGACCAAGCTGGAGCTAGCAATTTTTATATATATATGCACATCTGAAGTAAGGCCAAACTGTATACTCTTTAACCCAATTATACCCATCAATCATACATACAGCAAAATAAAAGGAATAAAAAGTTGTTTTAATAACACCTAACATATCCAAGGTCATTTTTAAATAGCCAGGATATCCAGAGAAGAAACCTGGGAAATTCTTTTTCTTTAAAAATTAAACCTTATCCAAAGTACGAAACTGTAGAGCGCCACCTATATTACATAACAAGCTTATATTAGTAAATGACATGCTGATCAAAGCCTTTTACCACTTTGTTTTGAACACAAACGGCGGATGATTATTGTTACTGTTGAGTTGAGAGAAATTGTAACAACGAATATTATTTGTAATGTCACATCTAAATATCAAAGACTTCTCACATGGGTACACGTTGAATCTTTTGGTTTTTCCGCATATATGATTGGAACATATCAGAAACAAAAAAAGCATTATCATGTTAAACGAGGAAAGAACTACAAACAGGTTACCTTGATACGTATTTTGTATTATGATACTATGGTATTTGAATAGGCAATTTTGGAAAATAAGGCATAATTCAGAAAATGTATCTTCAGAGGAATTTATTCTTTGCTATGATCGATAGAGCCCTAATAAATGAGGTATTTGAATAGCTAAAGCACAAAAAAGGTTAGTTACGATTTTCTTTCTTTCAGATGCATCTAATCCGCATATGACATTGAGAAATTAAAGATGTGAATTATACCAGAATGTAAGTGATCCTTTCCTGAGAGCCTATTGCCTCCTTTCAACATTAACAATCATTTTCACAGATTTTGGCATAGTATAATTTTCAGTAAGGCAAAGAATCACTAGAATAAATTCGTTCTCTCTTCGTTCTCTCTCTATCTCTCTCTCTCTCTCTCTCTCGACATGCTAATATGAGTCTTCTGTTAACATGACCTCAGTGTTTTTCACAAGCTTTGCAATTGAACAAAGCATTTAGTTTCAAAATATACCACATTCGCTGGTAGTCTAGAAGCAAAAATGCAAATGAATATACTAGACGTCTGATAAAAACATTTTGTTATAAAATTCCCTTTACTATGGTATTGCACATTGTGTCCACGAGGAAAAGAAAACGGGTTAGAAGAAACTTCTGCAAGGAATTCAAATTTCCCCGAACACAATGTGCACCAAATGAATCAAATAAATGCAGTATTTTTGGTGCACACAGTTAATTTATATTGCAGTAAAAATGCCGGAATATTTTCACTTGCCACAATAATGTTTTCATACAATAGGGTTTGCTGTGCATAAGTTGGCAACAGCGCTGGTGCTAATTGTAGCCCAACATTTTTAGCTCCGCCAGCTATTCGTCAGGGGAACAAAAGAAACTAACATTGACAAATAAACACTGAACAAAAAAGTAATGAGAGGAAAAAGTATTGACATAATTTTACGAAGAAAACTACCAGACGCAATGAAAGAAACAAATAAAATAAAGAAGACAAAAAATCTGCAGGCAGGAATGGCAACTAGATCTCTTTACTAGAAAGATCAGTTACTAAAAAAATAATTTAAAAACAAAATATAAAGTATTTATCATCGACAAGGAAAAACCCGTCGACTCGATTCCACGCTGGAGAACTAGAAAATGTACGTGATGGATAAAGGGAAGATCTCCAATTGGCTCCTACTGACCTAGTTATATATATATATATATATATATATATATATATATATATATATATATATATATATATAATGTAACTCAATGTTGTATGTTCCCAGTCATTATATTTACATCCTCCAATATACCTGGCTCCACCTATAATATTTACTGAGATTTGTATTAGTGACTACGGTTAATGATGGAAAGAAAACATCAAAGTCCATATTAGACAAAATATTTTAACAAAATGGATTACTTATTCTAGTCCAGTGCAAAGATTTATTAAGCACTAACAGGCAACAACACAAATGTTGCTGCATAATAACTATTTCGCCAGTATTACAAATATGGGAAGTGTGCCAAAAACTTAAGTCGGTAAACTCACTTAAAGGAATTCTTTGTGGATTGTTACTCATTGCCTCTGTAACGTTGTTATGGTTGGATGCAGTAAATGAGAAAAGGTGTTAATTTTGACATCATTGTATTAGTATTCATGGGGAACAAACCGTGTTACTCGACAAGGTTTGTCGACAAGGTAAACAGACGGTGTAAGATAAGTGTACGTCTCAGCATTAGCAAGATGCTGTTTTTTAGCTTATCTCTAAATATTCAAATAGTTTGTATGTACAGGTAATTACCTTTCATGTATAAGAAGCAATATGCTCTGGCAACAATACAAAAAGTATTTTACCAGATGCAAAGATGAGACGTGTCTGTAGCTGTTTTCCGAGTTCAAGGGAATCATCAACAGTGTTACAACAAACGGTACCTTCGTTTTATAAATGTGTTTCTTTCTTTCTGCTCAAAAATCTGCATGATCCAAGGGGCATTTTTGCCTGAATTTAGTATAGTAGGAAAACTGCATTTTAATTATTTGTAGTTATTTTTCCCTTTAAGAAATTTTAGCTTGATGTGCTGTCCTACACATCACATATATTTCTTCAAATATTAACATCTTCAGGAAGTCAAGCGTAACAGGACGCATACAAGTTAAATACAACAGGTATGAATTGTAAATATTATCCATTGTTGCTGCTGTTGTTGTTGTTGTTGTGTTTGGAAGGGTTGTCATAATCCATTGGAAACATGTCAGAGTATTTATATTTGATAATTTGAAAGAAACAAAGATATCTCCCTGTTTAAAGCTTAACAGTTATACTCTAGGTGTAAATTAAATGACTGTACAATGACCTGCACATGTCAATGGTCTTAACCCAATGTCGGAGGCAACATTTGTACAGCTAGATATGCTACGATCTCAAACCAACAATTCTACAAAATAAAGAAATATTATTATTTAAGAAATATTTTGCTTTCTGACAATTCTTCTCAGAATTATCCCAGTCTTCTTAAGCCAGTAAACAAATCATCGCTTGATTATACTGCCTGAAACGTTGAACCCCTAAACTGTCTGTCTGAATTTGTTACATTTCGACTTCTTATCATTCGAATACTGCCGAGAAGAGGTTTCGGAACAGCCCTTAACTTGTGAGAATGCAACCTGAATTATTGTATTTTGGGACATTTTACAGGTTATAGAAACAATTGCCCAAGTATGTATCTTTTTGAACTTTTCGATACTTGAACTTGAATGCATACGGAGATTTAGTTACAAAATATCAGTATCTATCGAACATATGTCCAGTACGGACGTATGCCCACAGTAAAGGGTAATACGCAAATTAGTCAAAATTCACATCGAATGACACATTCTTTGGTTGGAAATTTATTTAAAATCAAATTTCCTTGTCCTTGAAGATCACTGTAGTAGTAGTGGTAGCCATATGGTGCCGATTAAAAGTAAAATGATGAAATTTTAATATCAAGAATTGAAAAAAAAATGACAGGAAGATAAAGCTTTCCGAATATGCAGATCAATGAGGTATTAAACAAGAAAAGGTAACGACATTATAATGCTCTAAAGTGTATATAAAATAAATTATGAAAGTACATAATGTAACATCCTTAAAACATATGGTCAAAATTTGCTATATAAACCGCATTTCCGCAAAAAAGTCCAAGATTTTCTCTGGTGGTACATTATCATAAATGTTCATCACTGAGTTCATGTCAAATATCTTTTGTCTCATAGTGTAGAAGGCGGCAGAAGAGACAAAAATGTTTCCCAGTGCCAGTGTAAACCGGACTATGCACTCTAGTCGACTCTCACCCTTCAGGAGGTATGCATGAGACAAGTATGTGTGTCCGATACATGATTTGTTCTTATATGAGTGATGTTACTCCGCAATAAAGGGTTTCCTGTTCCGACGTTTGTTTGTGAAGTATTCATTCTACATAATGTGCCAAGTACGACGTTTGTTTGTGAAGTATTCATTCTACATAATGTGCCAAGTATTTTGCAATATATGCATGATTCCTTTTGCTGCTTTTAGGCGAGGACGAATTCGTAAGCCAAAAGGTTAAAATAAATTTAGTTTCTGAGTGAATAAAATTTGGTCTTTGGGTCTAAAGATGATATCATATGTGGGATGAGACAGTTTTGCTCTTCAGCCAGTTTGGTTCGTCTGAGATTGTGATGGTTCAGTTTACCTCAGCACAGAGGCTTTCCTAAGCGAAAGTTCTAAATGCTCCAAGACATAATTAAAGTTACTGACTGTGTATTGGATCCAGCATCTATGGAAATAATTTACACGTTGATCCATGCAAAACAGAACCATAGTCAAGTTTAGATCTTACTTAAGTCCTGCATAGTCAGAATAAAACCTTCCGGTCTGCACCCCAATCTGTGTTTGCCACGACCCGTATTAAATTCAGAGATTTTTAAAATGTATCCCTGAAATATCTAATATGCCGAAGAAACGTTAGCTTAGGATTGAATATAAGGCCTAAAAACTGTGTCTCATTCACGACAAGGATAAGAATACCGTCAAGATGGAGAATGGGGTCATCGTGAATTCTGGGTAATCGGCAGAAAATGCATACAGTTTTAGGTTTCGAAAACTTTAACCCTTTTTCCCGCCCATTTCGGAACTACATGTGTACTTAACGCTCAATAGTATGCAACCTCTTTGATCTATAGCAGATCAAAAAGTCGGCGATATATAATGACCAGTTTCACTATGTTGTTAATTTTGAAGTTGAAAAGGGTGACATTATGTTGCCCTGAGGAACACCCGCATCCTGAGGGTAGCTTTCAGAAATCGTGGTATCTACCTTAACTCAAACATGTATGGTTTTTTTTTTAAATTGGATATAAAGTTAGGTAGGCCGCCACTAAGACCTAGGTTGAATAGGTCAGTCATAATACCGTAACGTGTGTGTGGTGTCCTAAGCTTTCTTCAAAGAATAAAATAAGGCGGTGGAGCCTGCTTTCCTGGACAAAGGTGTGAATCTTTGGAATTGGTACGAACATTCTGTCCACATGTTGAACACGCTTTCATTGATTCACAAGTACTTTCTGTGACTGGAATGTTTCTTGTGATATTCTTGAATTTTCTGTATTTGATGAGGTACACACACGGTCTCTTTCAAAATTCCTGCTTATTCCGAAAGGATTTCTGCTCCTCTGTGTTGTTTGCCTCTGTTTTATTTTCTAATACTCGCCCATAATCCCTTCCATTCCGGTGTGTCTATTTTCTCCTGCATGAACTCTAGCCACCATGATTGCGCGGACCAAACACATCTGATCTTGGTCGTTGTCAATCTTCAAGATATTTGCTTTGGAAGTGGAGAGTTTCCACTGTTCGATGGAGGTAAACGTGAGTCCTATGGAGGGTAGCTTTTTCATCAGACATGTCAATCTCATCGTTTGATTGCTGTACGTGTTGAAATTTTTTCCAAGATTTTGGAAGATGTTAATTCAGGAAGTGTGAAATCTCCTGTCTGGATCGAATTTACTCACCTCCAAATTATTGATTAATCATTTGGAAGAAATACCGTAATAAACATTATTTCAATTTCAAAGATTACTTTCTAAAAATGAATGGATGTGTCTCTTATCTGACAATAACTATCCAATCACTTCATGAACGTCTAACATGTATTTTAACGCATGCATATCTGGAAGCTGTTTGTGATGATAAAGGACGAAATATCTAATACATTGGCAATTCTCAGCAATAGATCGTTAATTAACAAATCAATATCCCTTAATCTTGACCAACATACTGCTGTTGCTAACAAAGGAATGAAGTTTTTGTTTTATTTATTTTTTTTATTTTTTTAAGAGACATCAGATAGTATGCTAAAAGAAAGTTATATATCAACATATATAGGTCTTGTATGAAATGTATCAACATGTAATGGTCTTGTATAAAATGTATCAACATGTATAGGTCTTGTATGAAATGTATCTATATGTATAGGTCTTGCATAAAATGGACCTACATGTATAGACCTTGTATAAAATAAATATCTTGTAACATTGTTCTTTGTACAAGTTTTGTTTATATAAGAGAAAATCACATTTGACAAAAAGATGCTTACGAGAGTATAAACATATGTTGCAAAGAATCACACTTTAGTATAAATTAATAACTTGTGTGACATTGTACTTAAAGAGAGAAACGTCTACATTCTATGGGTACAACACCAGCAATACTACCCTAACATACATTTTAGTTGTGTCCTATAAAATGTTTCTAGACGTTAGAAGTATCAATAATTACTAGCCTCGTGATCTTGTCTGGTGAAACATTTATCAATAATACCTTGACAATCATGCATATTATAAGTTAACGAGTAATCTGGCTCTATGATACCTTTATTAAAAGAAACGTGCATTTCCTGAGAAAGTATTGTCAAGTTCCTCTAAGCCAGTATCATTTTAATTCACCATAGACACCTTCTTCTGACTCTGTTCCTCGAATCTACTAAAATTAATGACCCTGGTTTCCCTGCAATATGAATGAATGAAATTTCCAGGTTAGTAAGAGCATGTCTTCTTCCAACGGGTAAGGTTAAAACTATGAAAGTATCTATAAATATTTGGCCGAGAAAAGTTCAGCAACTTGTTAACAGAAAGCTTCATTCTTCCCATATATCTTGTCTCATTTCTGACGAATAAATCTGTCAATGTTTTCTCAATATATTTCACCCTTGCGGGGTTTAGTATTTACTTCAAATCATTGTCCAAAATGGTATCGAACATGCGTTAATACTGAAGAAAGCCAATTACGCACCTATATTCACAAAATGGGACTCGCAGTTCTCTTAATATCTCACAAAATACATGAAAACATTATCCTTTATCGCATCACAATCTGTTCTATCTGGTATGTTTGATTTTGACACATACACTTGAAAGTAGTAACATGCCAGAAATGTTTTACGAGAGTCATTTCCCTAAATTTGTTAATAAATATGCATATATAAATCGTCTACTCTTTCAGTTATTATCCCAATTAGCGAAAACAAAACTTTGCGTTTTAGACAGTTCATGTACTTCACCATTTATTTTTAAATCGTCTTTTTCGCTCACCTGACTATCACATTTTTAATTTTTAATTGTTTTTATAGTTAAGATATACAGTGTTGCGCCGCATACTTTGATCTATTAACAACGTTGTAGCCTGAGAACATACATATAAACAAATTGAAGAAAAGTATGTCTTGTAAACGACGTGTAAGAAAAGTCAAGGTTTTGAAATCAATATCTCAGAACGATGTGTCCGCCTAAAGTATTTCCAGAAACCCTTCTGAAAATTTAATATTTTTTGCTTTGTAATTTCCACAAACTGCTTAATATTCCTGAGAACAAAATGCTACTTAGTCCTAATTAGTATCAGAAACAAATATTTGTTATGAATCGCCACGTCAGTACAGGAAACTGACAATATTTCCGGGAAGAAATTTATGTGTCAGAATTTTCTTCACGAATGTTTGCTTTGTTTTTATATGCTTCATGATGTGAATAAACCATACATTCTACGAGTTGGAGATTCTATACCATGAAACTTGTCTATATATGTTTATGCGCCGATTTGTGATGTGATGTTTATGCGCCCATTTGTGATATGCTGATCTCTTCCTGATCTTCTGCCCTGGAGACATCAAACCTCAGGCATTGTTTGAAGTAAAGTGTATATAAGGTGCCAAATAGTTACAGAAATAGCAAAAAAGTCTCTATTAAGCTACAGACGAGCTATTGACCGTTGTGGGATGCGAGCGTAACAAATCTATATATCTATCAATGATGGTCGGGTATATACTTAATGAAATTTCACGCAGATTAAAAATAGTATTTAGTTTGTTTTACCGCTAAATTTGTGTCTGGTCGCCTTATTGAACATTTTGGGGGGGGGGTCTTTTTTTTTTTTTTTGATCATATTTTTTCTTTTTGACTTTCGCCCGACCCAATACCTTTGGTTTATAATTGCGTAGGTGATCCCTTCATTTTGATGTGACTTTGGCGTAAAGAACAGGAAATTGTTAGCATTTGTACATAATTCTTTCCATTCATGGTTTTGGTATGGTTCACCAAAACATGTAAGCATGGGTAGTGATGCTATGAGGAAATAATCCTAATTGGTAATGAAAATACAAAAGTGCAATAGTTCGCAACAAAAGTAATGATGGGGAGCACCATCTAAGAAGTGAAGTGTGAAGAAACGTTAGTTTCGGGGTGCATTTTAGCGGTTTGACCAAACGAGCCAATTTTAAAATTAAATAACTATGAACTTTATGAAATTATTTAATGGCTCAACTTCTCTATGGCGACATAGACTCACAACACTGACCTATCCGCCATCCACAAGTTTGCCACGCTTGCAGAACCAAAAGAAAAACCTTTTTTACTCTTTGGTCGGAACCTCGAATTCGCACGACCAAAACCAAGTCGCCCAAAACAGTCAACTAATGATAAAAGTATAACATGTTCATGGTCAGAGCCAAAACACAGCCCATATATCGCTATTTGTTCGAAATATGGTTGTGGATACTGAGACTTGGAGACTGAGAATTAATATTTTTCAACAACCGAGGAAGTGGACGTTGAAGGTTCAAGTTTTGACTTTGTCAAGATGTGCAGTTTCATTAAGTTTAAGACTTTCTATATTTTGTCTTCGGAATTCAGCAGAGTAGCGCTCAATAGAGCGAAGATTGAGGTCAATCAAACACTAAACATGAAATTACTAATTGGAATTATATATTTATTAGAATATACTAATGAGCAAAGTCTTGATAAGATATCTTGCTTGTATAGACTTTAAAGAATGGTGCAATGACTTTAACATGAATGGATTCTGAGAAACATGGACACTTTAACGAAGTTTTAATAGGTTTGAAGGCTTGTATTTGCTGAGATCAAACAGTTCAAACAAGGGTTGAAATCATGGCGGGATATCTGCTTTTATACAATACTTATATTTACGCGGGGATTTTGTAGCGATTCCAAAACTGTTGATATTTACTTTTAAGTGATTCGTACTTCAAAGGATCTCATGATATCAACTCATTGTCTTGTCCACCTTGACGATCAGCAATCTATGAAAATTATATCGAGAAAGTTGGCGTTAGGCTGCTTAAAAGTTATTCCCAATCAAATCAAGTCGATGTTGTTTGATGATTCTACGGGGTGATTTAAAAGTGCCTAAATCAAATACTTTCAATATTTTGTTTCTTTATCAAAATATTATTATGAATAAGAAAGTATAAAGACTGTGACATAAAATTCACTTGGAAAATATTTTGTTAGATTCTGCTGTGTATACAATAGTCCCGTATTGAATGCTAACATTTGTCATAATATCGATGGCAATCATACCTGTATTGCTGATTACATAGTTCCGTCATCTTGATTGTTTCTACATTTGTGTGCATCTTTTTCATCTGAACAAAGCGACGAGTCTGTACATTTTCTATTAAGGTGTACATTTGTACTACCGTGTTATATTTTTGAATCTGACTCAGATACTGTAAAGAGTAATGAGCAAACTTGTACCTTTACACATTATATACAATACTTGTACCTTTACACATTATATACAATACTTGTACCTTTACACATTGCATACAATACTTGTACCTTTACACATTATATACAATACTTGTACCTTTACACATTGTATACAATACTTGTACCTTTACAGGATGTATAAAATACAATTGGAATGAAGATTGTAAAGAGGTATGTGAAATTTATATGATGTCATTTTCTCTGAGCTGGAGACGTTAGGGAAAAACACTGATGATGTTGTTAATTTAATTTTGTTATATATTTATCGTACAGCTGTTTAAGTGTTAAACCTAAGACTTGTGAAGAAAGTTTGCACCCCCCTGGTGGGACGGGAATATGAATGCAGTGAAAGGTTACAGCACAGGCAATTACGACTATTTCGAGTTTCTAACATACAGGAAGATTTAAAGTTATATATAAGTAATAAATTTTGACACTTGTGTCAAGAGAAAAAAGAGATACATCATGACAATCAGAGGGATATCCTTGAAAACAAAGCCCACAGAAATAATTCATCTGCATATTTGTACTCTATAAAACGACCATGATCTGATGTTAGATACACAATCTCAAATATACCAATATATTTGTATTACAAATGTACTTTAAAACAATTATGGAGATAATTCTATTGATTCTGATAGTTGTATTAATGATGTTGTAATAATCATAATGATGATGGTGGTGTTGATGTCGGGTAATAAATGTATATGCTTAATAGTGACATTACGGAAAGAAGTGTCAGTAACCGAACGAAAGCTCAAATCTGGTAAAGCTTGATGTCCTACTGATATTGGAACTGACATATGTCTGGCAGATATTGAATAACCTCACATAATTCTGGGATAGTTAAAATCAACCAATTGATGAGTCACAAGCGGGTTCTCTGGAGGAATACTCTAAAATACTATTTGCATATTGCTGTCAGCTGTAGACAAAATATATTGCAAAAGCAGGAAGTAGGTTTAATTGCTTACATGTTGATTTTCATTGATTTTTCTAAGGCATTTGATACTTTTCTTTGGGATAACTTATGAAGATGTCTCTCTAGAAAGGGAGTACAGAGAATGTTTTTAAATATTTTGTAAATATGTACCTTAGTCTATCATTATATGTATGATTCAAAAATGGTTTAGCATAAATACTTCGTATGCACTGTGGGTACTCATCAGGACTGTGTACTCAGTCCTGTTTTATTTTCTTGTTCACTAATATTAGGAGGAAACAAACTTAGACAAAAAATGGAGAAGCGGATTTACAAGATTTATATTCTGTATTATACGTTGATGATATGGACAATTGTGATGAAACAGTAGTACTTTTGCAAGAAAATGTCGATGCTATTAAAACTGTGTTGTTACAATACGGAATGGAAAGTAAACCTGGATAAAATAAATATTATTGTACTTAGAATTGTTTGTACATTCAGGAATTATGAAAGATATTTTATAAAGTTAAGCAAACTGAAGGTATTGCAATTTTTATAATCGTGTCGGTTATTCTTTGCCACGAAACTAGTATGGTCGAAAGCAAATAAAGTTAGCTTCGCAATTCTAACTTTGTTATGACTGTGAGATATAAAGCTAAATTTCGATAATTTTATTACACAGACACTCTAAAATATTCGATGCTATGATAGAACTGATTATATGCTAAGGTTCAGAGATAATTGAGTTCAAGTAATCGGAAGTTATTGAAAATGTCCACGTAATTTTTTTAAATACTTGAGTACTAATTTTGCAAATTTAAAATTATAGATACCATCCAGATTGTTATATAAAGCTGTAAATAGAATATCTAAATAGGTGTCTAAATTTTTGTTCGAGTTTGGTTTGGAATTTTTTGGATATGTCGAGATGTTGAAATAATTTATTGGAAGAACTTCATACAAAAATGGCGTGTAAATTTAATCGAACCTACTAGTTATATTGATTATTGTCAATATACATCTCTGCTAAATGTAGAAAATATTTATTGATAGTGTTATGTATATTGAATTTATAATATGTGTCCATGAGGTAAGTTGTACTTTAGTGGTCATTAAATTGTAAATAACATGTTTACTGCATTTGAGTTCAGGGTCAGACATGTTTACATAGCATTTAATACTTAGATTGGAATTTTCCATATCTTGACATGAGAAAAGTCAAGTACACCAGTAAATTTTCATTAGAGTTACTCATATTTTAGAATATTCTGTCGGATGACTTATCTTTATATTTATACAGGTTTGGTAAACAAGATTTCATTCATATTCAAAACTTCATGTCATTGAGATCAGTCTGTTAAGGAATTTATTTTATTAATCAGATGTTACAGTAGTGAAAATCAGAGCAAATTCAGAGAGAGGAATTATTTATTTGAAATATTCATTGGAATTACCAAAAGTGCTCATTCTGATTTTGGATTAATACTTGACTTTGGGATTTATGTGAATTCATTCAAAGATATTCTGGATTACATTATTCAGGCATATCAGGACATTCAGACCACTGACACCTCAGAACATTCAAAACTACTGGCATATTAGGACATTCAAGGCTACTGGAATTCATTCGGAACATTCTATATTGAGGACTTGTGATTAGGACACTTAGGATTATTGGATTATTTGGATTTTAATTCACGTTACTGTAAGCGTCTTTTGAATGTTCACTTTAATTATCTAGAAATAAATTGCTTGTTGATTTTACTTACAGTGGCCTTATGAGAACACAACAACTGCTACAAATTTATAAGGTGACGCCACTAACCTATGAAGATACGCATCACATAAATGGTCAACGTTTATAATTTACAACGTTCCGAAAAAAAATAGGTTTTTCTTTAATGCACTGGTTAACGTAATTAACGCTACGTGGGATCAGTTTATATGCATTTCATCAAGCGCTTCCTTTTTCCATTGTTACTGTTGAAAATCTAGAAATTCCAGAGCAGTCAGTCGGTAAAGACAAATCTGAAGAATGCTGTTTACATGCGATTGAGTCAATAGGTTCTTGTGTAAATCTGCCTCAAACAGTCCTTTAATCACTTCTGTTAAATAAAAATGCACTACAATTAGCCGTATCTTTCATCAAGATTCCCAGGCAAAATGGATACCACGTAATTAAATTGCTAGAATGATGATTGAATGTGCCTATTTACAAATGCTTTGAACGCTTTTATCGCTTTTCCAATCAGAGGATTCTCCGCATAATGTATATCGTTTAACTAAGAAATCTGAAAAGCTTCTGACGATAAAAATGCAAAAAAAAATTAAGTAAATGTATTACCGTATCACATCTGATTTAATTTAGAGTTCAGAATAAGAAAAAGTATTTCTTTCGTTTTTAAGCTTTTCGGTGTCCTTAACAGAATTTTTTGATTAAGGTAAGAAGTTAAGGTAATATCTTCAAGTTTTTTTTTATGTTTATCTTTTCTACGACTAACGAAAATTAGCCTACTTTATTTCATAACCCACATTTAATGGCAAAGCATAAAATAGGAATCATCGCCACACATTCTTATTCTTGTTAAAAGAAAGACCAGCAGCTTTGATGTATTTTAACTCTCTCTCTCTCTCTCTCTCTCTCTCTCTCTCTCTCTCTCTCTCTCTCTCTCTCTCTCTCATAGATCGGCCTAACCGGCTTGAATTGTTGTGCATGATAGTAGTGTTGATAACTTTGTACTGATATAATTCTAACAGTCAACATTGTGACTTTTTTCATCACACGTAACTTTGGATTTAATCATTAATTGCAAAGTAACCATATAATTGTTGAACAAAATAATCTTCTGTGTTGTCCAAATTTATAAATTTATAAATAAGTCTAATAGCAAGTGCAAAGTTTTCAATAGTTTACTGTCAGTTTCCCAATATACATTTGAAAACAAGATCTTAACCTTAAAGTAAATTGGCACAAATGAGAAAATAAAAACTATCTGAGATTGAGAAAATACACGTTTTCTTTCAAATTGAATCATATCAAACTAAGCGTCCGATTCATCACCGTTATAAGTCTATGTCGAAATTCTCTATAACTGCGTCAATGAAGCAATTCGATTCTGTCACAGAGTTGATGTCTTGCTCATACAGAATTAGTGCTATGAAAGCAGTGGGTTTTCGAAATTGAAAATAAGAGGAATTCAATATATCTTGATTTGTAAGTAACTAATTTGGCATTTAGCATAAACATTGTGTACACCCATAAAGACGTTGTTCTGCAAATTACTAGTATGTGGTGAAGAAATTGATTCGAGTCGAAAAGAAAATGCTTTGTTCATAAACATTTTAAACATAAAATTAGGGCATATATACCATATTGCCGAATGGTTGTTGTTGTTGTTTATATTGTTTCATAGAATCGAGAGATCAATAAATGAAAATAGATTTAATTGCACCATTTGACAGCATCAGTGAAACATGGAAAATTTATGTCAAGAGCTAAAAGGGTAAAACCTAATTGCAGTCGGTCGATTGTTATTGCAAGGCATCTCGTGACGATGAAACGTATTTTTTTTTTCGTCCGTTTGTTGTGTTTGATGAAGTGAATAGAATCAGTGTGCTGAGACTAATTCCAAGTCATGTTCATAAAAACAAATTAGGTAAAATTAATTGACTCAAATTTACTTCTTCCCTTATTTCTCTCACATCGATAATCTTTTGTTGGCGGAGGTCATAAGGCGGCGGTGAATTAAAGAAGTACCTCTGTAAGTGCCCTAAATGAAATTCGCTTGATTAGGGCACTTTTGTCTGATTAATGATGGTTGTCATGATATGACAATCGAACATTATTTTGACCGTGGGTCAGTTTGTTCCACGATATTTTTGTCTTGTGAAGAGCCAAAGGCAATTTATTATCAGAACAATTGGCTTGCTTCTGTGTCGCATGATATAAAAGAACTGTCAAGCAACTATTGCAACGAACTTGGAATATGTACCATCGATTTAGTTTGACTAAAGGAATTTCGTCCTGAGAGAAACATTTTCTTGGGAGAGTCGGAATCTTACTAAAATGAATAAAAGTGCATGCACAGTTGCCAGCCTTACTATGATTATAAGGACGTCTTTCGATTGTTTTTTTTTATTATTTCAGTTTAAGACTACATGTTCCCATATCGTGGTAGTTTCGAAACAACAGACAATGTACAAACGGGCAGACATGCATTTCAACATTTTAATCATAAGTCTCTCTCTCTCTCTTAAACGCGGCATGTTCAATATGCGGGCGGCCTTGGTCATCGAGAGTTGTACATTCCATGCTTGAAACGTGCAGCTGAGACACCCTATCCAATTCAACAGAAAATTCGTTATCAATTTCACAACACCATTGCCCATTGAGTTTTGAACCCCACCGATGCAAGCAGTCAAGTTTAGGTAAAAACTTAAATCAACTTTTTATAAACTCTGCAGCGAAATAATTATTAATTTGTTCTCTAGAGGAAATAATGATAAAAATGTTATCAACAAAGGCGACAGCTATACTTAGTATATAAAACATAAAAAAATATTCTTTAAAGTTATTTAAACAAACAGAGTTCTAGTCTGGTAAAAATTTCAAAAATGTATTCTGTTTTTTAAAAAACCCTTAGTCTAGCATGAGCACGGTTATCCATACACATTAAAACTTTGAGAGGAAGTACAATAATTACGTATAATTTTATTCAAAGCAATTAAACTCACATATAATATGTTAGTTTAAAAGCACATTTTTTCTTGCCTACAAACTCCGACATTGGACGACATTTTCTTTTCTTACACCAGTCCATATGATGAATTCTATTAAAAAGTCAGCAGAGATGAAAAAAATACTTACGGGACTTTCACTTAGACATCCGTGTCATGGCTTGGGGGAGAAGGTCGACATTGCTGTTCACAAAGGTTGATTGATTGTGAAATCTTTGAGTATTTAACTTTGTGAAAATTTAATTTCTTCCATAGCTAAATACACAAATTGTCTAAAATCACTAAGCAACACATAAATTTTCGAGCGTTACTTAGTTGAATATCCATCCCAAATAAGGGGTATTACTATGAAAGTATAGGAAAAGGTAACTCTGTTACTATTATCCATAAAATAATAGCTGCCTGATTATTAAAAAATTCATCCAGTTTGCACAGGTTTAAGATACCAATGGGATGGACATCTCACTTTGTTTCCAGACAAGTGCCCAAGGGTCAGAAAATATTCCCTGGTGCATATATTGGTCGCACGCATGAATTTGTCTTTTAATACCCTGCAACTATACTTATGTTGAGTGGGTGAGAACCGAAATCGTTTACAAGCTATGAACCAGTGGCTAGATACCAAGAATTATGAAATGCCACAAGGTGTATATACTTGTTACAAATATGAATTCATCTTCTCATGCCAAGAACTATACACACATATCAAAGTTTGGGGTAGAAATAGCTTTAGAGTTGTCCCCAAGAGGCCAAGTCTCCACAAAACATCATGAAATGCATATGTTGGTCACATATCATCTTATTTATTCCCCGCAACATCGTCCATGGTTGTTAGTGTGGGGATTATACTATTTTGAAAGATATTATTCTGGGACTGAATCCGGGGTGGTGGTGGTGGTCGGAGGAGCAAACACTCCACAGGATAAAATTGACTGCGGATTTATTTTCCCAAAGCAGATG
The DNA here is from genome assembly GCA_029931535.1 of Margaritifera margaritifera. Taxonomy (NCBI): domain Eukaryota; kingdom Metazoa; phylum Mollusca; class Bivalvia; order Unionida; family Margaritiferidae; genus Margaritifera; species Margaritifera margaritifera. Next base: position 4,554,132 of record JAQPZY010001614.1, read on the forward strand.
CAATTCACATAAATGAATTTTCACTTCAGCTGTATTGTTCGTTATTAGGTGGGGATCTCAATAGATCCTATGATATGACCTATAGCGTTAAATCGTCCCATAGCCCCATCGATCCCAGTAATGGTACACACATTCCTGACAAACTGTTTAAATTTGAACTTGGTCCATGTAGACTGGTATACTAGTCTTTTTGTAGTGTATATGAATCCTACACACACACAGTAAAATAAAAATTCGCTGGGATAAGTGATTTATATGATAAACACAATTGGACGTATCGACCGCTGCTTAAATGTGCCAGTATCTTGTTTTAATTCTCATGATATCCTCTTTTGAAGGCAAAACTTCGCCTTGATTGCATCAGAAATGCATGGTATCTTGTAGCTAAGATCTAAAATATACTCCTTTTCATAGCGAAATGAATTGTCTACAATCCTCTGAGGATAATTTTGCAACATGTCAAATTCACCAGTCTCACCAAGCGAAATAATTGCAGAATGGATTACAAGTAAAAATTACCAGTATGGCAAACATATGCTCTTCGTCAACATGCCCATGGTTTTATGACTCTATAAATTGAGAGCAAAGATCAGTTATTTTTCATTCTCTTGCATAACATTCTTGTGTGTCAAAAGAGTAACATAAGATACACGTTTAATAACTGTTTCACTTTCAATATTCTACAAAAAATTCATTCTTCCGTGTAGTTATACAATTAAAGTTTCAAAAGAACCAGCCAGTAAATACATAAAATGAAAATGAAATATACGTTTCAGTATATGTTTGCTTCTAGCACCAAACTTGTGCACTGTGCATTTACTTTTTAAAGCGGGGAGGGGTTTTTGCTTTCATATGCTAAAAAAAGGCAAATATAATTCCGCATTTGTGTTTTTTATTTTTAAAGAAAAACAAGGGCTACGTGATCCTTCTTTCGTACATATGTAATGTCGCACAGCTAGGTCGTTCGCGAAAGACTTCAAAGATTTTCAAGAGGAAACTTGTCAAGTCAAAATGCACACACACTCACACACACACACACACAGACATATATATATATATATATATATATATATATATATATATATATATATATATATATATATATATAATTACCAAGTTTGAGAAATGTCGTCTCAACTCCGATTGCCATAATCAAATATATTACTCAAAAAATATACCAATCTATAGGTGAAGACATAAATTTAGAAAAAAATTACTTTACTGCTCAGCTGAAGATAAATCGTCCCCGAGTGATCTCATAAGTTATACCAGTGGTCATGAATCATAGATAAATCATACCAAAATGAGCTAACCTATATCCGATTCTTGATTCCCACAGTATGATTCAAGAACAATTAAATCTTTCTAAAAGCAGCGGATTTTTGAGAGATCTTTTTTGTCATGGAAAAATGATAGAGGAAACAAACATGACAAAGCACTGTGCAGCAAGTACGAGAAACTGGCAAAGCGCTTTCGAGATCTACGGATCCCTTTTTCAAGGTGGACGACACAAACAAATAATAATTACAAACAAAAACGTGTAAACAAAATATATATTTATATAATGTTTCGTTATGGAAACCAAAATCAAACAATATAATTTTAATATATCCTTAAAAAGGAGAAAAAAAGGTATACTTTTAACTATTTACATTTTAGCAAATCTGGTATTTCAATTTGGCACGAACACTCGTTTGCGTTTAACTTACCAACATGTGACCTATTTTACTGTCTAAAACAAAGGAAATGTAACATGATATGGCAAAAATACTAATCATGACCATCCAAAATGTTGTCCCTGCTATATACTAATCATGACCATCCAAAATGTTGTCCCTGCTAATATTTATTGTACAGTTATAATCCAAAGAGAAAAGATAACGCACTTCCAAAATTAAGGATGAGATGATATGTATGTGTGTATTACCGTTTAACCGCACATCAATTAAATGTAAAGTTCCAAAAATGTAAAAACCAAGTATTGCAAAGAAAACCTGTCGAGATAAAACGTTCCAACTAAATGTAAGCATGAAGAGACAAATGAGTCTGTAATGTGCTTCCAAAATTAAGAATGAGGTGATATGTATTAGCGTTTAACGCACATCAGCACAATAATGGTTATATGGTGCTAATTAAAAGTAAAGTTCTAAACATACAGCTACCAAGAACTGCACCCACCCACCCGCAAAATAAACCCTTCCAAACAAATGTAACCATGAAGAGGGAAACGTGTTTCTATTCTTCTTGATTCAACCCGCCTGTTCTGAGAGTTCTGAGGTGGCGAATCCAATAAATTTCCTGTGCTTTTTCTGGTTTCGAGGTTCCAATTTTGACTGTGGGCTATTTCCGTCAGGAAAATGTCAATGAAATGGTGGCCAGGGGAAGAAACGAGTTTTGCAACGGGACTTCTAGCAACAACTATTTTGGTTTGCCAGTGGAATCTATGTAGGTTCATCCTTCTGTTTAGTTTTTCGGTCTCCCCCATAGACTGGATTGAACAACTTTTGTATGTCACATTTTGTGCTATGTAGGTGATGATGCTGCTATGAATACTACGTTTTTCGCCCGTTACTATACCAGATAAATCACTAGTTTTTATCAAGTTTTAGATATTTGTTTTGATCTGACGAGGATGTCTCTGAGAATGTTTGGTCTATGTTGTGATATGAGTAGTTTATTTGGAAAACATATTCTTTAGGGGTTCGGATGATTTAATGGTAAACTAGTGTGTTCAGTGATTTGGCCTACTGGAGGACAATTTGGATGGAATGTCAAGACGAATGGTATATTTGCAATATTTTTACCTTGTTTTGTACAATAAAAGGTCGTCCCGATTACGTAGTCTTCTCTGTCCACTACTACGACCACAAAACTTTTGTCAGCTGGTTTGATAACAACATCTCCTTTGTGTTTTAATGAGTGTAGGGCCTCCTTTTCTGTCTTATTCATGTGAGAGTACTTTGGTTCTTTACTTATGTGTTGGGCAATGTTACTTGTTGCTCACAAAATGAAAGACTCCAGATTAGCATTGGAGCTTTCTGATGGGTTCAAATCACTCTTTCTTCGGAACAAACTGTGGTTTTACCCTTTTGTTTTTTTTGTTTTCCGCTTTAATTTTGTAGCAAAAAAAGACTTGTCTCAATTTTGATCTGAATTCATCAGTGTTTTTCAGAAGTTGTCCCCTGTCGCAGGTTTTGGGTCAGGGACAGAAACTGATAACCTTGGAGAGTAGTTTAATATCTGCTTCCAAATGCTTTTTTTAAGGTTGAGCACCGTGTTTTCATTCGTTATGAGTGAATTTTTCTTTTACTGCATTTATTTATTTTCAATGTTTGAACTTCTGATTCTCAAGTTCTTTATTTTGTGGTGGCTCTTGAGATTGTGTCTTTTTGAAATGTATTCTCTTTTACTTTCTTTAAGGTATGTGAAAGTCTGTTTTGATCCCTTTTTATAATGTTATTGAAGGTGTTGAACTTTCTTTGATTAGCAACGGAGGCAGATAAGCTTTTTATTTCTCTATTTTTTTAAATTTTTTTTATTTTGATTTTTGCAGCATTTTGATGTTTCAGGCTGCTTAATATTAATCGTGTTAGTTTTATGAACGCTGCATGAGTGACCTTGTCCAACCTCATTTGGAGCCGATTTGAAACATGTCCCAATTTATGGGGTTGGATATTGATTTGGAGGTCTAAGGTTACTGTATCTGTTTTGATCAAAAGCTGCACAAGTAAACAGTGATCTGTAATCGTACATTTGCATTTGCTTCATTGCGCAACACTTTGAAGATCGTTTCCATGGTGTTTTGAAAAATAAGGACAAAAATGTGATAAAGATGTGTACAAGGGAAGTTGAATAAAGAAACATGTAAATAGACAAACACATTGTTACGACTCTAGGTCTTAAAAATGTGTAACAGAAAGAAAATGAAAGCAACAATATAAGTAATATCAACAAGCAATTTATTTCCCTACAATACAAAGTGAAATTCAAGAAATACTCACAATATTGTTAATCAAATTCTAAATAATCGTAAATGTCCACATCACAAGTCCAAGAATATAGAATATAGAGTTCCAATAGTTTTGAATGTCCTGATATAACACAATGATACAGTCCAGAATGTCTTTGAATGAGTTCACAAAAGTTCAAAGTAATGTATTAATTCAATAGTCAATGAACACTTTAGTAATCCCAAAGAATATATTTAAAAAAATAATTCCTGATTTCAACGGCACAAATGATAAAATCTGATCTCAAAGAATGACCTAAAACAGGAATGAACTATTTGTTTACCAAATCACTATTTATACAAATTTTTCTTGACCTATATCAACAGGATGTGAAGCAATAAAATGGGGGAAAAAACAGTCCAACTGTGAACAAGACTGGCCTTGAACTCAAATGCTAGTCAATATTCTGTTTACTAGTGACCAGAATCTAAAGTACTACTCACATTCATGAACAAGATTTAAAACACATTACAGATTAAATATACATAACAACATAAAGATAAGGACGGGAAAGATTTTAGATCGCACCGAGAGGCGGATCACGCCACAAAAGATATAAAGCGTGGTTCAACTGTCTCTTTCTTTCCAATGCACCGTGCGGCATTGACAATTTCACACGCTTTACTTCGTTATGGTCCTTTAAGGTGGGTTCAAATCAGAACATATCAGAACCAATCAGAACATAACCCATTAGCCTGCCCTATCCACAACGCGCCCTCCAACGTTTAGTTAACTTGGTTCTTTGAGCAGGGATATAATAGTCAGGCGACTCCACATTGCTAAAGTTCCCATATCTGTTTCTCTTGGACTCATGGCGTGTCCTCCGCATTGCCCCGAGATTAGCTTTTTCAGTCTTAATGGTCTATTGCGATATTCCTTCCTTATCATTCTCACCAAACTCCCCATATGACTCTTACCGGGCGTCTGAAGATTAGGATTCACTTGGAGACCGTACCGATCATGGCTTAAATCGATTTAAGTGAAAATTTTTAGTCCCATTTTGACCGTTTCTTCTGAAAAGGTAGGTGACAGCAATCTTCTTTGACAATCCGCCTAGGTACAGTCCATTCATTTCTCAGTGTATGGTGTAATAACATCAGGTCTCCATCACAGAAAGACTGACCATTAACACTGAGATCATTGGTGGCTTTCTAATGCCGAATAGTAGTGACTAATTTCTCTCGCGATTCTCGTTTGCCGCCAGGATTCCCTCCCTGTTCTCTGACACGAACTAGTGTTTTGCCCAATAAAAGATCCATAGAGAGATTCACATCTAGATCAGCATCAGCTTATTCGGGGTGAATCCGGTAAACGTGTGTTCAGTTGCTCGGTGTGTCATGATCGCAAGATGCAGGTACTAGTGCCAGTTTTCAAGTTTCAACGTATTCTGTCATCTGACGCAGGGTTCGGTTGTATTGGTTCACCATCGTTTGCAGTGAGAATGATAGGAAGTCGTTCGCGTCTTTTTCTTCTTCACATGTCACAAGGTGTCTAACTGTCGGCATTGGTCAGGCACGAGCACGCCAAATTCAAACAACGCTGCTGCAATCGTAGTGACCTCAATATTAGGTAAAGTCACCTTCTCATTCCACTTGCTGATGTGATCGCCAATCGCAAGAATGTACGAGTTTTCCTACTATGTCGTAATAAGAGACCCCAAAATATCAAGCATTACGAGATCCTTTGCTTCACGGCGATTCTTGTGTTAAAACGCAAACAGAGCATGCCACACAGTACTCTCAAATATCACGCCTCATACCAGGCCGTGATACCATTGCCATAATTTGCTATAGGTTTTATCAACACCTAAATGTCTGCCGGTGGCGTAATTGTGGCACTGTTTCAATATCTCACACCGCCAGCTGTACGTTAAGACGATAAAACTCTTGTCGGATTTGCCAAAATTATAAAGCTATACCCGTGAGCATCGTGTTCGACATTTCCAATAATGTGTATGCTCACCACAAGAATCTGGTTTCACGACTGTCCCAATATGCTTCTTCCCAAGAGTGCCAGCCTCAAAATGCCAGCCTAAAATCACAGAGTTGCATCCTCTCTTTGCAGCTCTCTAAAACGAATACGGTCCATCTGTATAGCAGTAAACCTCACAGTAATATGGGTATCGCGCTACAAACCCTTGGAAGGCAAGCGGCTTAATCCATCGTCATTGGCATGGCGAATTCCAGGTCGGTGTTCTATCGTAAAGTCATATGGAGATAGCTGTTCCAACTAGGTCACTTGTCCTTCCGGCTTTATCTTGAATTTTAGTTCTTAAAATATCGAATGAATCATACGATGGCCAAGAGTTGTATGTAACACTTCAAATGCCACCTGATGATCATCTGTCCACCAGAAAACAGCATTAATGTTTGTGAGTTGGTGCTAGGGAGCATCAGCTTCAGAAAAGTGAATTACGAACCGTCGATTTCTAACTGCAAAACCCATGGAATATCCGTGCCACAGTAACTTATTTTGGGATATGCTATTTCTTTACTATATCTAAATTTCTAGGGTCGGTGGCATATAAAATATAAAACCAATGTACCGTACCTCTCGTCCACAGAGCGTACATTTACTAGGTTTCAACTTCAGGCAAGCCCTTCGAAGACACATAAAGAACAGCGATTATCTCGTAAGTAACTGTACCAACGTTCTTCTAAACTCTACCACGCCATCTAGATAGATCAAGCAAACTTTATATTGAAGCCCGGCTAGGATTGCTTCTATCAGATCCTCTAATGTCACAGGCGCGTAGCATAAACTGATCGACATCACTTGGATTATATCAGCCCCTTCTTGTTTTGAAAACAGTCTTAGGGCAGTCTGCCTTCTAGATGTTCACCTGCCAGTATCCTAACATCAGTTCTAATCTCGACAACCAGCCAAAGCCAGACAACGAATCAAGACTGGCATTGATTCAAGGAAGAGGGTATACATCGTCTCAGTAACCGAATTCAGAGCTCGATAGTACACGAAAAATCGCTTATACCCCATCCTTCTTGTTTACCAATAACCGAGGAGAAGCCCAAGGGCTTGTTAACGGGTATATCACTCCTTTCTTCAACATATTATCGACTTGTGTTTCAATCCCCTGATGGAACGGCGGCCTTCTGGGCGGGAATCGGATCGCTCAAGCATTTCATGTCTTAACAGAATTGCAGTCAAATTCGTTTTACCCAGATTATCATTGTCTATCACAAAAACTGGAATTTTTTAAAAACTGGGCATTGAGAGCAGCAGCTTGAGCGGCTGTCAAATGACTGCTTGATCGCACAAGTAACTCACACACATGTGAAGGTAGGCTGCATTTTGAATAGTTCGTGGAGCACTCGATGTTTTGATGCACTACCTTGAGCGCACCACACACCAGCCTGCAAATTTGCTTCATCCTTTGTTCGATTCAATAACCGTCGAGAGAGGTTCCAGTAACGATTCTGCAGACAGCCTCCTATATCCAACGTTTGGCATCCATCGTGAGTATTACACTTCCCTCTATACCGAGACTTCACCTAAAATAATACGGTCTCAACACATGGATCCCACAAAATAACATGGAAGCTACAATCCCTGCATACTTAATTTTCAAATCAGTAATGGTGATGTTGCATTAATGCTAATATATAACATATAACCCAAGTATTACATCAGTCCTAATGTCAGCTACTATGAAAGCATATCGTCTTTTGACGCCTTTCTAAGCAATCAAGAGCTCAGCTTGCCCATGAGCTTCAATCTTGTCAAACTGGAAGTATTGAAATATGTTTACAGTGCTGAATTTTGGTTTTCCTCGACCATGAACATTATACCGGAGTTTGCTGATATTAGAAACAGCAAAGTCAGTATTTAGCTAGTGAGCTCTATTCCATTTACTGAACTGCGCGTATACAATCTGGGTTCTTAGTTCACATAATTTACAGGCTTATGGGTTTCTACAGGTTTTGTTTTGTTTGTATTTCTAAGGCATCCTTTACGCTGGCTACTCTTCCTCCATCGACCTTAATTTTTGTTTAAAGGCTTTGCACACCCATATTGAGAATGACTCCAACTGCTGAAAATTTGATTGTCTCGTATCATGCCGCCTTTACTACTTTTGGCGCTGCTGTTCTTCTCCTTAATGATCTTCGCTCAGTCTATTGTTTTGCTCCATTAATAGCTGGACTTTTGCTTGGAGTTGCTTGTTAAAGGTTTTATCGTTAGCCTTTTCTTCTTCACTCGGAAATTTTTTTGAAAGCTGAGCTAAGAGGTTTTGTCTTACATCTATATGCAAACAATAAATTTTTTTTTTACCCCAATTCTGATTGCATTCTGCAAGCTCATATGGCAATGATTAAGTCCACAGTTTCATTCTGAACGGCTTCCAATAAATCTTCTTTGTTTGCGAGCCAATCGCAAATATCAAGTAGACAACCAGGGTTTGCCAGTGACGCTAGTATTTGTATGGTTCTGCCCATCTTGGGAAGCGTTTCACATCTTTTTCTGAAACGACTTCGAAGTTGCGTATTGAATTAATTGTCTTTGCTATGAAGCGCGAAACTATCCTTTAATTTTTCAACATGACTCTAAAGGGCTAGACTTGAAGGTGTGCCAAGACTTGGAGAACATAATTTTATGTAAGCGCACCGCCAAGAGAAACAGGCTCCAATTACCCAAACAATTCTTTTGCAAAATTATTCCTATCTCTAATTACTAAACACTTATAGATTAGAATATCCCAAGGCATCCGTATATCAAGAAGTCTGACAGGGGCCATTTTACAAAACTAACGCATGGTACCATACAGTCCAGTCAAAACGGTTCAATTTGACGACTGTGGGAATCAATTCAAAATCCTCAATTCTAATAATTTCTGAATTTACAAGTTCAATTAAGATAAACAAATTTTGTCTTTTGACCCAAATATACTTTGTCCTTAAATCATTGATCTATCCCCTATGAACTAAAATGAGACGAATTCCTAAGTGTACCGCAAATACAATATAGCCTCTTTTCAATTGGTTACTTGCCCATCGGCCAGCCTCTTCTTCCAATCTATGGGATGACACTTGAAATGGAGCATTGTTCTGAACATTACACTTTAGGCTAAAATTATTTACGTAAAAAAGCTCTTTTTACAAAATTTTGTAAAATTTCCATCCAATTATGAACATAATTATCAGTCCATCTGTGTTTGAACGTACCCATCAATACGGCAATATGTCAATATTAGCCACCCATTGATTGATCCATGCGTCATAGCATCCCAGTCTAGAAAAGAAATTTCTAACTAAATAAGCCAAGTTTACTTTATGTGGTATTCTTGTCAAAGCATCTAGAATCATATTTTAAATATATCTAAAATATATCTATATCATTTTGAGAAGTCAGAATCTTAAATCAGTATTTGATAATAATATATAGTTTCATATAGTTCCACAATAAACAATAAAATAAGTTCCTCCAAGTTCATCATAGATGAAATAATTATGTGTGGTCGTTTTAGCTCCTAATACATGTAATTACTTACAAGGTTGTAAATGTATTACTTCGAGATAATAAGCAGGTTTAAACCCGATACTTGACAAGAACAGTTTCAAATTAACGATAGAGAGATGTTACAAATTCCAAATTGTCGGTTTAAAGTCTGTATGATGGCAATGGCGCAGTTGTAAAAAGTAAAAACTGTACTTCGTTTAAAAATTTTCTCAGGAGAAATTATAATGTGAATATGAAATTTGAAATCTTTTTTCAAGTAATGCAGGTCACATGCACATATCAAACTATAATATAAACAATAATAACACTATGGTTAGCAAGTAAGAATATTTTTTTTGTGTGGGATTTAACGCCATTTTTCGTCACATGATAGGCTATACATGGCGATAAATATATTTGGTGGAGGAAGAACCACGAAAGACCCCGGGAAGAACCACCGACCCACGGAAGCTAATTGCAAGCTCTCTCACATACCCACGTTGGTCAAGTCGTACCTATCCTATAACATACCACAATCTATGAGACCCTTTATGTGCCTAAATGATATAATAGAAATTTTCAAATGGAATTACATTCATGTTTAGATACTATTCTAAACATAAATCTTAATCAAAATATTGAATATATATTTACTCCGTCCTATAAAATTTGCATACCACAAGTATTTATACTCTCTCTCTCTCTCATGTTCTTGTTTGCAGTATTATAAGAATTTGCTATATTTCTCAGTGTTTGAAAAAAGATTGGTTATATTAAGGAAATTATTTATATTTGAACAGTAAGTCATGGAAGTATGTTCAAAATAATACCTATAACAAAGCTTTAAGACTTCTTGCGCGCTAAAATCAGGTCATAAGGAAATATTGTACAATCTAATCAAGACTGATTGCATGAAAAATGTCCCAAAAAATCTACGTTTCTGTGTTTCGTAGAAGAAATGCAGACCATTCATTATATTTTATATTGATTAAAACCCATTATTTATTCTTCTTTTTTCCTCCATAGCAATTTAGAGAGGTTTTAAAAACTTAAAAATTCTAATTTCTGGATATGTCGTTTCCACTATTCATTACTGTTAAACGATCACTGGAGCGGGTACAAATGTAAAAAAAGTTATTTACTCCAGCGAGAAAAGAGCAAATGCAACTAACATTGAAACTGTATGTTTCGTTTCAAAATTAAGTATAGTTCAACTATTGTTCCGCTCTTTTGATACAAACGAAAAGGCTAAAAATTACCTGAACATCCTAAATGTATAGCCAAGTTCAATAAACACTATGTAATTAAAAAGCATGCGTGGTAATTGAATGGCTACATTTTAACGTTCCTATCATTAATGTTATTCCAAATGTGATTACGGTACAGTAAGTGTGAATTGAAGAGGAACATGCTATGGAAATTGCGCCATAAAATGAATTTCGACTTCTGTTTAGCTTTTGGGTCTATAGCATTTTAACCGTGTTCAGTCGCACCTTGTTTATTTACAGATAACGCTCTGTCAATTACAAATTAGTATTAAATAAGTGGTGTGAGTTTACATTCGAGAAATACATGTTTGTGTAACAATCTTGAAACAAATCTGATATCTTTGCAAGCGCATGGCGATTACAATTTTGTTTTCAATGGTGTATATAATATAAAGGTTAAAGGGATAGTTTACGTGTTCTAGTTGAATTTATATGCTATATTTTAGCAGGTTGTACAAATTAATAAAGGTCATGTTATGTAGAGAATCATAAATTGAACAACCGCAATGTTCACTACTGAGAAGAAATGAAACATTTACTCTTTCATACCAATCAAGGACGGTGTGTTTTGTGTCTCATCACTGCCCAACAATTTCAATTTTCTCTAACATATTAAACTGCACACACTATATGTAAAGTGCACCAACTATGTCATAATATAATATCTCCTCACTTGTTCAGGTTAATTGGGTAAAAACCAATCGCACTTATTGTGTTTCTTTCTTTAAGGCTGCACTTGCTGCTATCTCGATCATTTTATTCAGATAGGTCCTGAAGGAATGGAAAAATAAATAAATAAATAAATAAATAAATAAATAAATAAAGCATGCACCAATATTTAGCTAATGTCCCAGTCAATAAAATGTTAAATTGTTCTCTAATATATAAAATTGCCGCTGTGCACTTGAAGTGTGTTGTTCTCTAATAGATCATACATTATAAGATATATAAAGATCAGTTATCTCCATCTAACGTTCACTGTCACGAAATTGTACTCTTGTACGTAAATTCATAACCAGTCCGTAAAGAAAAAAAAAAAAAATGGATAAAATATTAATATACACTAAGAAAATGAAAACAATCGAACAAACAAACAAGCGAGACAAAGGTATATTTGTGAACTGGTTAAATGAGTGGACCAATACACTAGACGTACCATACCTTCAAGCCTTGGTAAGTCCCTGATAGATGCGAAATTTCACATTAAACCAATTTCGTCCCAAGGACTGCTGTAAGCCCTGTGCTTTTCCTCTTTAATATCAAGTTGTCTGCATTCCTCATTATTCATACCCATGAAGTGATTTGCACTGATGAATGACCTTTATGTGCGAATGTAGTATAATATGATGTTTCTCACACTACAGTTTTATCAGTAATTATCGCCAATATGCTGTTATCATATTCCACAAAAATACCAAACGCATGCAGTCTGAATACCAGACCCTATATTTCAGCATGCAGTCTGAATACCAGACCCTATATTTCAGCATGCAGTCTGAATACCAGACCCTATATTTCAGCATGCAGTCTGAATACCAGACCCTATATTTCAGCATGCAGTCTGAATACCAGACCCTATATTTCAGCATGCAGTCTGAATACCAGACCCTATATTTCAGCATGCAGTCTGAATACCAGACCCTATATTTCAGCATGCAGTCTGAATACCAGACCCTATATTTCAGCATGCAGTCTGAATACCAGACCCTATATTTCAGCATTATAAGGTTGAAAAAGACTTAGACTTTATATAATGTTCTTGAAGGAAATAATGCTAATGTTTTGGACCGGCACATTATAATTGAACCATCTAGAAATATTTGATCTTACGATAATTCCATACATGATCCCTTAAGTTCACGGGAAAAAGAACATACAGTCAGTGATATTTAGCCTCGTAATTCACCATCACGGGTCGTACAGCTAATGCAAAAATATATGAAACCAGCTCGTCATTTATAGATCCCAAACAGTGTTCACTATCACAGTCTTTTCTTGTAGAATGTATCTCTTTTGCCAAAGCAATTTGCGAGTCACTGTAATCTGTTAAACATGTCCTACTATAATGAACATGACCAGCAAGATCATCTATAAAGAAGCAAACACGACAATGGTAACTTTTTCCAAGATTATGCTTGTGATTGAAAATCATTCGATATTTTTTGTTTTATAAATGACTGTCAAAGATACAGTTTACTCAAGCATAAGAAAATACGCGGCCATCTTGGCTGATAAACTAATACGCAAAACTGAATATATTCTGTCTGTGCATACTTCACTTATATGGCTCTAGTGGCCATAAACTCTGTACTACGATTATATTTAGTAGCCGCTGTGGCTCAGTGGTTAGCATGCCGGACTCATGACCGAAAGGGTGCGGGTTCGAATCCTACCATTGGACCAGCCTGGGTCAGCTACCGCGGTGTATCCTCGGGCAAGACACTTTACTCCAATTGCCTCGGCACTAAATGGTCTACTTGTGTTGCTGTGCCGTAAAGCACCAAACCAAATGATTATGTTTAAAAAGAAAGGATTCTAGCCTATAATATCAAGATTGCAATCGACTCTTATATGGGTATTCCGCCGTAGCTTTAGGTTCTAATTCATGGAAATCAAGATCATAGTATTCAGTGAACAACGAATGAGCTAAAAACCGTAATTCTCCACGAAATAAAGTTTAGGGTTAATACATCTCCTAGTGTGGATTGATGAGAGCAATATGTTATAAGAGTGCAAGGGACAGTTTTTGTGTACAAATTTGATGCCGCATCAACCTACCTAATATACAAATTCATAAAAAATAGAATACATCAGAGAGGTCAAAAAGGTCTATATTTTTGGATAGCTATAATAAATCAAAACATAAGAATATCATTCATTTGACCTGAGAAGTCAATGGAAGTTCATAACCAACATGTATACTGTTATTGGTGGCTAGCTCTGCTTCATAGCCGACTATTGTTATATCACTATCTAGATACTGTGAAGTAACTATGGGAAGTGTACATGTCTCACCCGCTTATGCACCAAGCCGCAAATTCGCACATTTTTGACACAAAGTAATGCTTACAGTGAAAATGCAAGCCTTTTCCCTATGTGATAATTTTAATTTTTAAAAAAAATGAAAACAAAAAAACAAAACAAAAACCCCCCCCAAAAAACATTGTGTACTAAACAACTTGATGTCAATTCAAAATAGTTGCCATCCAGGCCGTTTTTGAGATATTATTATACTGCCTTCAATCCAACATGTCTACTGTTATAGGGGGCTAGCTGTGCTTCATAGCCGACTATTAGTGTTTCACTGTCTAGATCAGGGGTGCCAAATTCATTTGCTACGGCGGGCCAGATTTGATATAAATAATAATAAATAATAATAATAAATAACGAGTCTGGCGGGCAGTATGTTTGACACCCCTGGTCTAGATACTGTGAAATAACTATGGGAGGTGTACATGTCTCACATCAATTTCAAGAATAACACAGACTCGAAACACCTAATTTACAAATATGTGATAGCCTTAAGTTAAGAAATGTGGCAGGGGCCAATTTACGAAACTCTTCCCAGTTACATAAACTAAAATTGCAGGAACTAATTGCACTGAATGATCGAGATAATGTACAGCTCGACTGGAATAACCCGTTCTTTTTGATACTTCATTAAAATACTTATTTAGGCCCTACCAACATGAAAAATACGTACATGTATATTAGGATGCATATTTGGTACACGTTTTTTTTTTTTTTTTTTTTTTTTTTTTTAAATTTTATCAATTTGATGGAATTATAGGTTACTGCATTTGTATGGGAAAATATGAACGAGTTTTCTGAGTTATACTGCACGACGTCAGGAGTGCAGTATAGCTACAAAAAACGAATTCATATTTTCCCATACAAATGCGTAACCTTTTTATTATATACTCACTTTGCTTTTCTACCTAAGGCTGAATAATAAAAAGAACACACTACAAGACACAAAGTAACTGAATTTCTGCTATATTCTAAAGTAAATAGACAACCGAAGTTAAACCAATACACAGTAACACTATTCATGCGCACATGGCACCGCCCAGTGACCTTTGAACTTGGTAGAGTACCGCGCGCTCAGTGATTTTATTAAAAAAGAAATCTCATTTTGGTCTACTTAAAATTGAAATTTTGAGTCATATTGTGAATGACTGCGCCTTGGAACAACTTTTCCAGTTGATCTGGAATGGAGGGATTTTGTTTTTCTGTCGATTCAACTAAATTCTGCTCTTTTTGTTGTTATTAGCTGGGTCTATTACGTACGATGTACATGTAGCTAGTAGAGGGACTTGTCTCGACAGCAAGTTAGCTTACACATGTGTTACTGTCCTGCCATTGATAGTTTGGAATCATAAGGTGGACAAAATATGAAATTCTTTTAATTGAAATTCTCAAGAAGATGTACGATTAAATATTATTATTTGGGAATATCAAATTCATTTCGTTTTGGAGTGCAGTAAATTCTCCTTTGGAATGTGATTTCTGTTGGAAATGTAGTCTAGATTGTCGTGCAATTTCGCGCCGTGGATCAGAAAGTACATTTTGAAGAAATTCAAGATGCAGAAAATTAAGTACATTTATTGCCATTCTTATTATCAGCTATAGATGACATATTTATATGTACTGTCACTATAAATCCGAACAATTTCTCAAAAACAAAAAAAAAAAAAAAAAAAAAAGAGGCAAAATTGCAAAGCGGCTGGGGTGTGAGAGCCCATTTCGAATTTAGTGCTTGGACTGACTTGTAAAATTGGCGGTCTCTGAGAGAAACGGAATATCATTTGGTCATAAGATGCCTTTTTATGCTATTTTTTTATCGACTCTAGAGAGCACGGTTCATAGTCTGAACCATCGGTTAAATAAGTGTTTAAATGATCAGAATGATATTTTCAATACTGCATGCCTCATGTTTGTTGTCATAAAGCCACTGCTGTACATTGTGAATATCACGTTCATTCACTTGCTTGGTTGAAAGATTCTTTTGTGACTCAATGAATTCATCCACATCGTCAGCTTTATCATCTGTACTCTCAAACAGCTTGTTTAGTTCATCCACAGACAAATCTAATAGAGCAAAAGCTCCGGTGTCTGCTACATTTGCGTACATTGTTTGTTTAAAATAAAAAGTAGTTCCTAACACGCGATACTATTTTTAGACACACGTGTCGTGCAGTATGAAGCCGTGCAGTATGGAGAAATACTGCACGATTCTGACAATGCAAAGTTAATGGAGAAAAAAATGAGTATATAATAAGAAGCAATATAGTATAACTGAATTTTTTCATATTCTTTTAAGAAAAATAAATAGAACATACGATTAATCTGAGAAAATTGGTACCAAGATAAGAATACGGGCTTTACAAATTTTAAACCCATGAGAAGAACTAATCTAAGTTGACATTTACACAATTTTCATCGTATGCAATATACAACTGCCTCAAGGAATAAAAGGTAACAAATATTATTAACCACATCGTGACACGTTTTTGTAAAAAAAGTCATTGGCTAACAAATGTGAGTAGCATTATTAAAATGTGCAAATGACAAAGAAACTAATAATTTATTTCCAATTAAAACTATATAACAGGCGGAGATAATAGAAGCTTTTCACCTATTTCCTACAAACTGCTTATTGCACGTGTTTGCTCCACCATTCTTGATAAGAATTTTTTTCTTCACGTCTTTATTTTACAAATTTACCGAATATAAGTTTCTTAGATATTTCAGCTTGATCTTTATTTAACATGTACCCTGCTTTTTCAGGCGTCCCTTTTTATTGTTTTTATCTTAGTAGAAACAGATTTAAACATCAATTGATGAATGGTCTGATTACCTGGTCAGCACTGTGTTTATCTGCTATATTTTTAGGAATAAAGATCCAAGTAAAAACAAAATAGCTGTTGTCAAAGTTAAAATTAAATGTTTTTAATACATAGTCAACGATTGTGATTATTGAAAAACTCTATTGTGTTGAACTCATTTTGATTAAAACCTATTGAATCCAAAGTCACAGATTGATTTTACAAAAACAAACTATTTATTTTCCCTGAGATTGTATTGTGCGTCTGATTTCAAAAACATACCCGAATTGATTACCATTTGATTCGTACGTGCATTTGCACTTTTGAGGCAGTTTTGGTTCCTGTTTTAACGATAGAGGTAGATTAATAAGTAACTAAAGTGCATCACGAACTTTTATCAAATCTTTCTAATATCGCTTTTATTTTTTCTGCCAATTTCCAATTTTCCACGATGAAGTTTTGTCATTGAAACATCAAGCTCAAAATCAGTAATTAAAAAAATGTCAGATTAAAGAATATCGTGTAATTAAAACAGTTTTGCTATTTACACCAATGACGGACAGATCTGAACTCCACTCAGTTTATTTTCGATTATCGTTGTATTGGCATTGGTACGATTGAAAAGGATGACCAACAAAAGGTGTGCTGAACTTTTCAAGTATGAAATATGTACAAGAATTAGATTAGAATACACCCTACCCCTAAAAAAACACCCCCCCCCCAAAAAAAAAAAAACAAAAAAAAAACAAAACAAAACCCAATTAATAAAATATAAACATACATTTTTAAAAATCGTAAATTAATATAGGAGAAGTTCGGAACATAATGATGTTACGTTTTTAACTGGCTTGTTACTTATTGCATCAATAAAAGAAATATCAGCTAAAATAATTGATTACAGTGTGTTGCAATTGTGCCTGTCATTGCTGTAGATAGTGAATGTTAGAGTAGTTTCCCTTGCAATACCTGACTCCCATTAGGCATTTTGCGATATCGGTCATCATATACAACAAAGCAAACGAGGCCCTTTATTTGGCATTTTTACTTCTAAATCAGATTTAAAATAATGATTTTGTAAGATCACTAAAGGTGAGGCTACATTGTATGAGCCCGCATATACAGCGTGCTCACTTCGATTTAGAGATTCAAAAGAAGTAACTTGACGATAGGTATCACGCACCTTGGGAAAACACACTGATTTGAACTGAACGTTGTCTGTCCCTGTTCACATTAGCTCTGGAAACTTTACGGTACCATGAATACAGTATTTTGCTGTTCGCGCTCAACGGTTTCAATGAGGCTGAAATATTAGGTTTGTACTGTGCAAAATCAAAATGGATGATATATATCCATTGCCCATGCAAAAACATATATCATTAGATTTGCCTAAATGTTCTGTTGCTTCAGACCATGAGTATCTGCAGGACCATTATTAGTAAGCTTCAGCGTTTGACGTCGACCATCTAACGTGTGCATTTGAGACAAGAGTTTATGTTAGAAAACATACGTTATATGATAGAAACTACTGATCCCCGTGCTAAAGGAATATCATGTATAAGAGAGTAACTGCCAAACTTAATAATATCAGGTACATGCATATCACAGTTTAAAATTACTATTTACATTTCCTACTTGTCAAGTTGGTATTAGCTTTATTATTAGAAAAACTGTGTTATGCCACCTATTGCAGATTGACGTTGTTAGAGAGCAGGAAATTACACGATGACGTCACTGATCGAGCACCCGATGTACAGAGTGCGACATTTCCCAGTCCCGCTTGTTTTGCTTCTTTAAATTAAAACATCTTTACCATCAGACGGTAAAAACAATCCGGACCCTTTGATATGAAGGTATAACTTTTAATTTAACTAAACATTATAAAATCCCACATGTCCCATTTAAATAAACGTTTTATAAACGTATATGAAGACTTATAGAAGTTATTGTAGTAGTCATTATAATTTAGTTGACGAAGTTGGTTTTACCTCACTTGTATATATTTCAACAATGGAATGAAGACCAATGACAAAAACATATATATGTTTTTTTTTCGGTGGCAGTTTCTGATTCAAATGCGAATTATATGCTTTTGGTTCACTAGTTAGTCAAATGAGACAATTTAAATTGTAAATTTATACCTCCTATGAAAATAGAAAGAATACATTTTCTTCTCAACTTTATTTTTGAAAAAGAAATGGCTTTGTCGCTCTTCCTATGAAATTAAATACAAGTTTTCCCGAGCTCACGAGGATTTACTTCAGCAAATGAGATCTCACAAGAATTAATGTATGTGGGGACGCCGACTCGTTCACAGATAATTCTACAGCTGGAGCAATCGAAGGTATGGCACAGGTACTAAATAACAGTGGTTGCAGAGGCATAAGAACACGTGTCGTGTCGTTCCATTCCTTGGTTCAGAGTTACGACCATACTGTTATAAAATGCCTGAATGAGACCTTATAAATACCTGATACAAAAAAAAAAAAACAAAAAAAAAAAAAAAAAAAGAAGATAAAGAAATTACACGCTCGAACATTTTCAGATGTATGATTGAAAAAATGTTTCTACTTCTTGAGTGAATGATTATGCAATAAAGTGAGTGAGTAATCTTACTCATAATCCTAACTCTTAACTTCTATTAATAATAGCAATTACATTCATGAAAGGAAGTTTAATTACAATTTGGGGCCTAAATATTTACGTGATAGCTAATAAGAAAGAAACTGCACATAGGGAATACCTTTTATCTACACAAATATTTCAAAATTCATTTAATATAAAGGCGTTGTAAAACAGACGTCGCAAAGAGGCTATTACTATAAATTTTCTGATTGCTGTCTATTTGAAAGATTGTCCAAACGATTCCCACTAGAACCTTTTGCAAATATCAACTTTGCCCCAAACGCTAGGATTTGGTGACAAGTTGAGACAAAATCAAGTACTGAGACTAAGGAGTAAAATCTACTCTATTGTTACTACATTCAGGCATAAAAGGGTAATTTCGTTTATTGAAGAACTGGACCGCTGTCGATTTGTAATGGAATTTGGAAACGTTCGACATGTCCGTGTCTATAGGGAGGTACAATTTAAGTCTTAACGCATACAGAAGCGTGATTCGTCTGAGCTGAAAGAGAAAAATACTTGATATTGATTGATCGTGTATTTATACAATGTTGGAGAAAGTTTATTATCTACATCTGCCTACGTTAATCAATTTTGTTTGGTTAAGTGTGTGACCCTCACTTGTCTCAATTATGATTTATAACTGCCTTTCGGTTGTAATGTATGAATTGATTTTTGAGAAAGACTTGTATTTAGAGGAGAAATTGATTTATCCTTAAGTATAGCTTTCATCATAGTTTTTGCCCAGAAAGTATTGAAGACGTCGTAAATAAAGAAGAAAAAAACAGAAGGTTTAATTAGATTATTGATATTATTAACGGTACTATGCATGCTTTGAAAAAGACTTTTGATAAATTCTTTTCCGGAAACATTTATGGGTTAGAATGAAGATGTAGTTTGATATCGATTAGGGTGCTGAGGAAATGAGCTGATGTGGTAGCAGATGAGCTGACTTGAAGAGTGCATGGTTCAACTGTAACTTATTTACCCTTTTGTAGATAGATTGTCACATAGGTAAATATCACATAGTATACAATTACTTATTGTTTCAAAATTGTCTTTTAGCTTAATATGTTGAAAGCTGAATTTAAGATGAATCCAACTATTTTGCGTTAGTTTCGATCTTTTCTCCCTCTTCTTCCTTTCTAAGTACGTGGGTATATTTTAAACAAAAATTAAATATGAAGGTTTGTCCAAGGTATGAAGGTTTGTGCATTAGTAAAATCAACCATTGTGCAGATTGATAGAGGAGAGAAAGCAAATATCATTTTAACGATTTTCAAGCGTCCAAAATTAACGCAAGGTATCCTAGCGGGACGATAATTCCTTTTGCTCTTCTATCCTGTTGTGTTATTGAATTTTAACTATGGTCACACACACACACACACACACACACACACACACACACACACATATATATATATATATATATATATATATATATATATATATATATATATATACGAATAAATAATATCATAATATTATCATACAGGTTAGAGAATTTTTAATTCGTACTCTACGGAGATTCGAACCAGGGTCTGCACGTTACGGCACCCATTGCCATGCCTGCACGCACCAACCCCTATACCAATATATATATATATATATATATATATATATATATATATATATATATATATACATTTCTTGTTCACGCCTTTAAGTAACTTGAATATACTTTCCCTATCCCCAGGTATCTTCACGTTTATACAGCATGTATGGAGAATGCAATCACTGATTTTCCCTGTCCATCTTCTCCAAAAAGAGTTAGAACATTATGGTATTCTTTTCTCACATAATTCATTATCTACATTTTGTACAGTTGTGTGCAGTACATGCTGTCCAGTCTATAGGAACAGCGTTAACTTCACAGGAACGTTTGGAAGACACATTGTAGAGATTATATCCCTGCATAAAGGAATGGGGGCTAAACATTCTATTTTGAACAATTTCTCAATCTAATTGCTAACAATGGTCACGCGGATCTAAAATATTTGGATTGGTCACATCATCTTTCCAATCACACCAGAGTCACGTAGTTTTCTGACAAATTATTTTCAATCCATACTTAGTGTTTTCAATACGATGAGAGATTCGTTGATATATTTAAACATGACATAAAATAACTTAGATAATTGGCTATATGGCAGGATGATTTTGTCCTGAACGAATTAGGCTAAAGTGGAGCTGAGTACATAAACGTTTGTGTCCCAGGAACGACTAATGTGTCTGTACGCAAGTTTGTATAGGAAGAAAACCGAAAAAATAGTATTGGTTGTAGGCCACCTGATGATAGTATTGATGGCATGTAGTAAATTAGTATTGATGTAGGCCTCCTGATGATAGTATTGATGGCATGTAGTACATTAGTATTGGATGTAGGCCTCCTGATGGTAGTATTGATGGCATGTAGTAAATTGGTATTGGATATAGGCCTCCTGATGATAGTATTGATGGCATGTAGTACATTGGTATTGGATGAAGGCCTCCTGATGATAGTATTGATGGCATATAGTAAATTAGTATTGGATGAAGCCTCCTGATGATAGTATTGATGGCATGTAGTAAATTAGTATTGGATGAAGGCCTCCTGATGATAGTATTGATGGCATGTAGTACATTAGTATTGGATGTAGGCCTCCTGATGGTAGTATTGATGGCATGTAGTACATTAGTATTGATGTAGGCCTCCTGATGGTAGTATTGATGGCATGTAGTACATTAGTATTGGATGTAGGCCTCCTGATGGTAGTATTGATGGCATGTAGTACATTAGTATTGGATGAAGGCCTCCAGATGGTAGTATTGATGGCATGTAGTAAATTAGTATTGGATGTAGGCCTCCTGATGATATTATTGATGGCATGTAGTAAATTAGTATTGGATGAAGGCCTCCTGATGATAGTATTGATGGCATGTAGTAAATTAGTATTGGATGAAGGCCTCCTGATGGTAGAATTGATGGCATGTAGTACATTAGTATTGGATGTAGGCCTCCTGATGGTAGTATTGATGGCATGTAGTACATTAGAATTGGATGTAGACCTCCTGATGGTAGTATTGATGGCATGTAGTAAATTAGTATTGGATGAAGGCCTCCTGATGATAGTATTGATGGCATGTAGTAAATTAGTATTGGATGTAGGCCTCCTGATGATAGCATTGATGGAATATAGTATATTAGTCTGATGGCTGATTGTTCTCATGTTGTTCGTACGTGTTGAGGATTCCAACGGTTCTCTGGATGACTGTGCAACAGAATCCGCTGAGTATGCAGGACGATTGATGATTGCCTGGGTCAAATAAATAAAGTCTTTTCTTTGTTCAACATTGTTGAAAAGAAAATATTTATGTTTTTGAGATTTTTTTTTTTGTGTGAAAAGTTTTCTCCTTTAAATTTCGTAAATTCATCAACGACGCAGACCATTCTGCAGGTCTTCCTCTCCGTTGTCATACTATTTGAAATCCACATTGCCTTAGATAATCCAACAGAAAGTACTAGTATTCATCCTTCCTTATAAGGATTATAATAACATCCTCAACCATCAATACTTTGGCAATAAGTACCTTTTTTAACACGTAAGCCTGAATTGTTATTACACTTTAGAATTCTTTTACCTTGATTTCTATCATTTTAGGTATTGATGTTGACATTTCATTATGGTTAACTTTCTCTTGCACAAACATTACGGACTTCTTCTGAAAAGGGCCTTAGATCAAGACCCATGCTATGGGAAACAATTCAGTACGCGCTTTGAAATTCCAGTTAGGACACTAAAAACTGCTGTCTACCTTTTCAAATGTTCTTTCCATAACCTGTTGTTACTGCATAGAATATGATACTTAAATTATTGACAACAAAATTGTCATCTCTAGATTGTTGGATAATCAATAGCTCAGACGTCTCCAAAAAATTTGATTTCTACGATAAAGAAGGTACATATCCATGAATTGTTGAGCGTATCTTTAGCACAAATGTGTTTCACACATCTAGAAAACTTGGAATATGAATATTCCGTGTACCATCTGTGGTAGTTCTTATATCTGACATTGGCATAAGACCATCGACATCATTCAGGAATGTCATAAAAATTAGGCTAGCTTAATTTCCAAGAAACATATCCGTCATTTTGCAGATCCTTTTATTTAATGCAAATGGATTGTGCTAGCAATTCATTATATCTAGATCATTCGTAACAACTAAACTCAATCGCTAGGTTTCTATGTAGGATCAGTATAACTGTTACATTTTCCACACGTTTGAGCCATTCACCGAATGCTGGCAGCATCATTATGTAAGCATTACGACCCTAGGTATGTCCCAGCTTCTATTTATTTTATCTTGGCAGTAGGACAAGTATAAGATATCGGGTTCAACCTATGTATAATCAAAACTATTCGAGTCAGTTTAATATCATAAGATATCGGGATGAGTCTACATATAATCAATACTAGTGAATTAAATTTAATACTCAGTAATGCATCCTAATATATTCCGCTTGAGAGTGTCACTCTCATTTTGAAGGACTAGTTTCTTGCTAAAATCAGCTGTTTCTCTTTTTCATATGCATGCGCAATATGATTATAGGTTTCCCAAGATGTTCCAAGCCGATCTCACGCAGACACAAAGTGGATTGACCATGTTACTCTATTGCTGGTGTAGGATCCATTTAAGCGTAGTTCACTGACGTATGCTGTTGTTTCCAATGACTGTGCTACATTCACTTGATGTAAATTACACTCAACATCACAGGCATAAGTGGGGTTTACTTTCTAGTGAGTCCTAAATTCAAGTCTACCACATAGTCTAAATTGAGCCTGACTTCACCTATAAGATATTGATACTATACAGTGTAGTGGGGGTGTAAATTGGTGGCAACTACACAGGCATCAGTGGACAAGTGTCAAGACACAGTGAACCTACTGTATTACTGGTAAGATGCTGCACTTGTTCAAGCAGTAATTACTTTACTCCTTGAACTATTATGTACTAGAGTAAAAAAATGTACAATGAACACCTATTTTTGCATTGGGTTTATGGTCTTATATTTGACCTTGAACTCTGACCTTGACCTTTGAGATAAAAATGGCAAACATGTTTTTCAGATTTGATATGTCATAGGCTTTCCAATGGTATATACTGCCAACTATCCTCACGAACTTCCCCTACTGGAGTGCAATTGATCCTGGAAGTTTCCAAGTTGTGATCCAGGGGTTAAGTGTCCATGGGATGTAAGGCAAAGGCCAGGACCCAAAGTCTGTTTCCTATATTTTCATGCCCAGTAAGCGTATAGATAGCGATTGGGGTCTGGATCTCAGTAGTTTCCTAATAATAAGCCATGGCTCAGATCGATCGTGAGAGAGTGAATGAGGGAAATCCATGGAACAATGTAGCCAGCATAATATATGCATTCGGCTTTCAATTTTATGGGCAATTGAATATGCAAATTTGCATTATATATATTGTGTCAGTAATATCGTTTCCAGTGAATTTCACCTTCGGCCCTTCACTGGGCTCTGGGGTATTTTAACAGTTGTATAGCATTTGTTGTTTTCTTCTTACCTGTGTTGTCACAGTATGGCTTAAACACTTTATGAGAAATAAATTGTTGAATTTCATTCTAAACTTTCAGTAAAAGTATCAACATTTTTGAAAATTTATAATGTTCGCCCTTTTTAGCTATCACTGGCAATACATGAAAATGCACCACTAACGTACAACCTTTGATGAAAGTTTCATGTTCGTACTAAATAAAACATGGAGTGTTTTCAAATCAAATTTGGTCTAATCCTGATACGAACATTTAAATTTGCAAAGTGATATTGTTTCAAACAATGTATTACAAGACGAAAGAGATGGATATACATTTTAGCAAGAACTGATAAAAATACGAATTTAATAATATATTTCGCATTATTGACTATTTTTCTTGAATAAAGATTGTTATGGATACTTTCAAAGTATGCTATAGATATGCAAATACCGCACGATATAAGACCTGTAGCACAAAAGTTATAACTTCCAAAATGCGCTCTTATGACAGTGTATACTGGCCCATCCATTGATTTTAACACAATAAGAGAAATTACCATTTTGTTTGTTTTTACGATGATAATTTTAATTGAATCATCAATAACAACCCTACTCGTTGGACGGATTGGAGCAAGGTTGTTCACCATTCACTCAACAGATCTTTCAAAACTGTCAAGAAATCCAAGAAAAAAAGCCTTCCAATGTCTTAGATTAATTTACATGGTAAACTTTAACTCATTAACCCCTGGAGATTCTTTTCATTTTCGCCTGAAATGGGAGTAGGAAACGCATTTTGGGGATTACTTCTGAATGCAGCCAAACACATCTGCTTAAGAGAGCTTTTCCTTTAGCCGGATGCTTAGGTGTATCAAAAACCAAAAAACGTTGTTTTGGATCGGCTATTACGCTAGTGCATGTGCAGAAGGGTAATAGTTCAACTTTTTTTTTTTTTTTTTTTTCGTATTGGACCCCCCGATTATTGTCTCCTGGGCACTTTTTACTCCAAATCTCAAACTTATTCTACTTTTTGCAAAGGTTCATCTGTCCGTGTGCAGTTTGGACCGGTCTGCTTTAGATCTAAGTCCCAAAAGTCTAAAATCCGGACACAAACTCCGGTTCCTAAACTGAGAATTTTCGTCCTAAAAAATCGGGTCTCAAAAATTACGTTTTTTGCGCTGTAATTTTTAATGCGAGTAGAAAGTCGACATCATTTGGTATCATTGTAGAACTACATCTGTCGACTCTCCTGCAATACTACCCACATTAGTGTATCTTAAATGATGTTGACGTTACAGAGCTCGGAGGTAGGGTACAACCTCATGACGCGTAAACGTGGCGCCAGGGGTTAATGAGTTAAAAAAGGAAATAACTAATATGGGCTTTCCTTGACTTTTGGATATACTAATAATAATCTCAAGCGTTAGAAATACGCATAGTTTTCCTTGCATACTTTTAACCTGAAATACACGATCATCTCATTATCAATATACATGATCACAAGTTCGTGGATACATATGTTCAACGATGTTTCCGATTCATTTAGTTGAGCCTTTTGGTGCATTAAAATCAACAGTTGTCGTCCCCTCCGCCCCAAGTTAAATAACTAGTATAACATGTATTTAGAAAAAGTCATGCATGTATATATTTCTCGACAGTGGAAAGGAAAGTATCGTGACGCCCAGACTGATTTCCATATATATATCCATAAAAAGTAGATAGACGCCGATTGATTTCTTGCCAGTTATGACCTCAAAAGATGCTCTGTTGGTGGCGGAGCTGTACAAGAGGTGGGTGATGAATTAATACAGTATCTCTGTTAGGTCGCTAAATGAAGTATCTTTTGGTAACAGAGGGCACTTGTTGCTTGATTAATGATGGTTTACTTGATTTGACAATCGAACATTACCTAGGCCTTCGGCCAGTTTGTTCGATAAATCTTTTGTATAGTGAAGAGCGAAAAGCGTTTGCAATATGACAAAATTTCCCCTAAAAGCTGCCAGTCATAATGATTTTGGCGTCCAAACTTTGTGATTGATGATAGGAAAACGTGCTTCAGCCAATAACACCAGCAAGACTTTCGAAACTTCCATAGTCTATAGACTTTGCAAATATGCAACGGCAAAGCAATAATACGTCTTCTTGATAACTTTATAACTTAAATCGACCCTAGACGTTCTCTGGGGCAAATAATTACTGAGATTGTATTTACTGCTAAAGACAAAACTAAAATTTAGATTAAACAAGGCAAGATGATATTGGGATTTGAAAAATCTTTGAAAAATGTACTTAGGTCCTTGTTGATTTATCTAAAATACTTAAATTTGAGCCTCTCTATAGCCTCCATGATGGATGCCGGCTAAGATCTACACGCTGCTTTCATTTTCAATTGTCAGAGATGTGAACGCTTCAAACACCTTTAGGGTGGTGTCTATCGTAGGATCCTACAAGATCATATTTTTGTCTCATACCCAGCTCGCCTTCAAATCCACACTATTCATTTAGCCTCAGGGGATGTCGATATTTGCAGGATATTGGTTTTGAAATGGGATACGATATCTTACGTACGAGAATAAAGCTTTAAATCAACGCAGACAAAAACAAATATGGCTTGGATAATGGTTATGGTCGACTAATATGTATTTTCATCATTTTTGCGTAATTATTGTGTGTCATTGTTTTGACAATTTCATCAGAGAAGCACAGTTATGAAAACAGCCTGACGGGAAATCATCAATCTATGCAGTTAAAAGATGTCTTCTGTTGGAACGAGACACATTTCCCTACATCAGTATTAGTGAGAACAAGTATAGCGGTTGTGGAATCGATGCATTGATGCTGATGATTCACGGCTGCAGTTATTACATAATGCAACTGTGGGATAATATTGTGGATTAGGTCTAATGATGGGTTCAAATAAAACAATTTTTCATGTGTAAATCTTTTCTTGAGAAAAGACATTGTCTTCTAATTTAGAATACGTTAAGACCGCGGAGATGTTAACCATGATATTGTGAACACGGACTTGTGCTCTACAACTGAATTATTTGATATGTTTGGATTCACCATTTATATTGTACTCTGAGAAGAAGAAGAAGAAAAAAAAAACTTGTTATTCAATTTTATAGATGACTTCCAATTAATGACATAAAAAAAATAAAACTTTGAAGCTCGAACTAGAATGGAGCATGTGAATCAGTCCGAGCGATCGGTCTGTCTGGAAAACAGATTGTATTTTTCCTGGCTCCTAATATATACTTTTGGTTATATAGACACTTGATAATGATATGCATATTTAACCAGTAAAATGATTATAAATGAATGATTTACAGTCTCATGTCCTTTATAAGCAGACATCATACGGATGTGACATACAGTAAGACACAGACTGATATCACACACACACTGATGTTGAAACACCACAATATCGAGAGATAGATTCATTTCAATCCGTCATTTCACATTGTTGTTGCACATTATTGTCCAAGGTTATACAAACGTTCATGTCTAGTTGAATAGGCGGTTTGAGGCAGAGATGGTAGACATTACCAGTTAACAAGACTAGGGATGTAGGTGTCAGTTCGAGAAAGGGATTTTCGAACCCTTCGTTATTATTTGTTTTCTTACATATCTATTTATATTCCGACGGGACCTACACAATAGTTTTGATTTGCGATCTTTGAAGTAACGCATAGGTTAGGAATGAGACTGGCACCTCAAGATTTATTGAGTCATCGAAATGATAAGACTATTCAAGTTTAAAATCAAATGATGTTTTTGTTCAACAGATAAAAAGAAGACACGGTAAACCGAGGTAAAGTCTGAAATTCTGAACCCATTGACGCCAGAAACTGTAGAAATAAGACAATATCAGTTCATGCCTTGTACGTACCTTGAGTTTGTATATCGGTTGAATTTATTTCTGAAAAAATTGACGTGTACTTAAATCATGTTCTAAATTCCCGTGATCCTATTTGTATTCTGGGAAATGTCACAGGCACGACATATTTCACCAGGTTATATTTCTTGACAAACTCTTGTACGAAGAAACAAACAAAACGTACAGGGTACGTATTAAACGTTACTTTTAACATCGTCAGCAACAGTTTAATAATTCAGTTATGTAAGAGAATGAGTTTTAAAACTTACCTTTATTCTGCATCAAAAAGAAAAGTTCAAATGTTTTCTTCTTAGGAGCATAAAACAGATTTAAAATAGTCCAAAAAGAGAAAGAGAAATATAAAGAAAACTAAATCAATAATCCTCCTTGCCCGAGTCTGAAATATCGATGTACTTCTAGTTATATTACTTAATGCAGATTCTCGTTTGCTTTTAGCCGTCAAGTAAGAGGTCTGCCAATGTTGTTGAGACGACGGCCTGTGGACCTCAAACCAGCGAAATTCCTTTAAATTCCAATTATGGGATAAAATATGACAAAATCTTAAATAAATTGAACCAATTCACTGTCAGATTCAACTATTTATTAAATGCTTTTAATAGCAAATTCAAAAGGCAACAGTCTTTACCCTGACCGGATAACATAAATGGTGAAAATGTCTGTGTATATATTTGATTTGATGCTGATCAAAATTTATTACATAAATCATGCTTAAGTGCTTTTTAGCTACTTTGGGTAACATAACAAACCACCAAAAAAAAAAAACAAAAAAGAAAACAAAAAAAACAAAAAAACAAACAAACAAAAATAAAAGACAAAAAAAAAAACAAACAAACGGTTACACAAATATGTC
Source organism: Margaritifera margaritifera (assembly GCA_029931535.1). Classification (NCBI taxonomy): domain Eukaryota; kingdom Metazoa; phylum Mollusca; class Bivalvia; order Unionida; family Margaritiferidae; genus Margaritifera; species Margaritifera margaritifera. Next base: position 4,583,595 of record JAQPZY010001614.1, read on the forward strand.
ATCTGGCATTTACGCTTAATGAGTGTGTGTGTGTCATCTGGCATTTACGCTTGATGAGTGTGTGTGTGTCATCTGGCATTTACGCTTGATGAGTGTGTGTGTGTCATCTGGCATTTACGCTTGATGAGTGTATGTGTGTCATCTGGCATTTACGCTTGATGAGTGTGTGTGTGTCATCTGGCATTTACGCTCGATGAGTGTGTGTGCTACCAGGATAGATTTTATGAATTGTTAACGGTCTATACACGGACTTTACAATACGGAATGGTCATACACTACCATATACAGTATATGTAAGATTTTTGTGAGATTGGTGTGTTTATATTGACACATTTTAGTATTACACACCATATCACAGTTTGTACACTGGTTATACTAATTTAGTATGCAATAGTGGATACATATTTTTGAGTTCCCAGATAAAGAAGGTAAAAAGAAAAGTTTGGATTCACTACTGTAAACGATGTGACTTACAGTCGGCGGCTTGCAGCTCCATTTGCTTGATCTAGGTTTTAATGGAGCATTATGAGCGCCATCTAGAGGGATTAGCCTGGCTTCGATACTTTAATGCAAGAGCGAAGGTGAACACAATAATGTGCCCGATATTATGCTCCAAATACGCACATAATCCCGGGAACAGAAAGGAAAAGAAAAAAACTCACACCAATACCACCCCGTCCTTTACACCAGCGTATGTGGCGGGTATAAGAACAGACGCCAGGGAAGGATTAATAACAACATATGTCTCAAAATTACTCTCAGTTTGGAATACAAATTTGCTATTTTATAACATAATTAAATTTATTAAATAAAAGATACATGTATAGACCTGTTTTATGTATAATAATTACATTATCTAGTTTGCACAAAAGATAGAAAAATTATGGCACCAGTGAGTCTGTAGAATCTGTATGTCGCTCCACCCAATCCCCCATCCAGTATTTTAATCAATAAAAATTGTCATAATATCTACCTTTTGAACCTAGACCCAATTTTCCTCAAAATTAGATTGACATCTATAAAATTATTACAGTAATAGTTTTCATTTGGCGATAATAATAATTATGCATACAATATATAATAATATTATAACTATGCATATCTTGATTGTGATCAAAAGGATCATTTTTAGATTTCACTTACATAATGTGCACAACATATTCACACTAAAGGAGATATTGGCATTTATATTTTCTGTTGTACCTGAAAATATGCTCTCAAGAACAATTGGCTGATAAAACGGACCTGAAATTATGCATTGACGTATTCAACTGATAGACGTTTCTTCTCAAAATCTTCCTTGGAGCAGTCGTATTGATCCGCCTTGTTCAATATTTTATTCTAAAATGGTTGTTCTAAAAAGTATAGCATCATGCATTAAAACTAATACTCAAAAACATTTCTTTAATATCTACATTTATCGTTTTATTGACTACAAGTAATACATCAACATCAAACTTAGAACAAATAAACAAGCTTCAAAAAAAGAGCAGAAAGAATGCTACCAAATGCATGTCCTCACAACACCTTCGAGTGAAATGTTCAGAAAGCCGGATTTGTTCATTAATCAAATACCACAAGTTTATCTTAGTATACCAAGCTGTAAATAACCTAACGCCTAAATCCGTATCTAACTTCCCTACCATTGCAAACATTCATGGACACTCCTTACTTTAATCCACTGACGGCTATCGCTCAATGCCTAAACTTTCGCACAACTCTGACTGTAACGGATATGGAATACAATTTCTTCCTTTGTTAGATATGCAGCTTCTTTGCATTCATTTAAATGTTATATTCAATAGTTACTGACGGGCAGTAATCTGTGCTGAAATTTATAACACCAAGTCCATGAGCATGTAAAATATTCTTATTCTTATTAACAGTTTTTGTGCTAAATCTTGGCGTATCTATCATGTTTGTATTTATATTTGTCATAAATCTAAGTTTCTGGCTATGATTTTGTGTCGTATACTCGTGCATTGCGTGCCTAGCTATGTGAGTGTACTGGGCGTTTATGAGTGTAATGGAGTTTGATATATCTGTTTTGGTCGAGTGGTATACTAATGCGTTTTTGTTGTATATATATATATATATATATATATATATATATATATATATATATATATATATATATATATATATATATATATATATTACTGTTGTTTTCTATACTTAAATAAGTTAAGGCCAACATGGAAGGTTGGTTTATTGCCAGTTTAGAGCCTCGTTATACAAAACAACAAATATATGGAATTACTGGGAATTCAGCAAGCACGACGGGTGAAATAAATTGATTGGAAGCAAACACGTCTTCCTGTGTGTTTACCATGAATTTGGTGGGCATGGGTGATATGCAGTTAAAAACCTTACAACGAATGGAATAGTTGTTCATTTATATAAAATTCGTACAAATACAAGACATACAGCATATTAAAATTTGGTTTTAACCACAAAACAAAATCGCTTAAAATAGCTTCAAGTGCAGTCGATCTGGTGTAACCCAAGACGTTTGAGATGGACCCTTATATTAATGACAACTTGTAAACATATAACGTCATTTCTTTTGAATGTTAGAAAGAAACGATTTTTCCCTTATTACCATTTCGGGGATGAGAGTTGAAGCTTTATGACTTGTGATTAAATTAAGCATCGTATACACGTTTGAACTGAAATGGCCATATTACCAATTGAAATGAAATTTAAAGGAAGTTTAGTTTCTGTTGCATTATAAATAAAAAAATATCAGTGGGGTTTAAGAGCACATTGGTATAGTCTCCTTATGAACAATCAAAGCTTTTCCTCGTCGCTTGTACTAGGCTTAGTTCAGCTTAGAGTTTGTATTATTTCTATTCAGTTTGTAATATATTTTCTCAAAATTTATTAGTGTGTGTTCTGGTGTTTGTATTTGCTTCATAATGAATTTATTTATAAAGCACACAAATGCCAAATAAACTGGATATATTTAAATACAATAAGTCTTGACGAGTCTTTTTTAAGAAGTCAAATCGAAATGATTTGTTGAGCAGTTTCCCAATATATGACTGTCACTCTCCATTAAATACAAATACAAATACAGAGATTATACATCAAAACTAAAGCATATTCAAAATTGCTATTGAGCACTAAAATACTATGTTCAGACGTGAAGAAGAAACGAACCGGGAACAGAATATATGTATACAGAAACGGACCGTTTGATGTGTGTAAAATTCATTGTCCAGTCAACTTATGGAGATAAAGAAAGAACTAAATGACTGAGGTAAAGTATTCATCTGATAAAATTATACAAGGAAAAGAACATAAACTTGGCGGATTATTGCCCCAATGATATTTTAGCAGGGCCTGATATAATTGCTAGGAATTAGTCTCTTTGCTATAAATGTCATGAAGGATGGACTAGTCCTGGATTAATCAAGCCTGGAGAGCAAGACATGAAATACATTCTGTAACTAACCCCATTAGCCATATTAGCCGTGACAAGATAATTCGGTTTACTCCTAAGGCATCCAGCAATTTAGTATTCGGTACGATTGAAGTATTAGCTCTCAAATAACCTAGTTAAGACGGAGTTAGAAATGTCTTTGCTTGTAGGACTGCAAGTCTTAACTGCTCGCATACTCATGATTGGTTCGTCTCAGTTTAGTAAATATATTAATTGATATTGATTGATAGTGTATTTATACAATTTAGGAACAAGTTAATTACCTCTGGTTGCTTGTCAATGTAACACACTTTAATCAATACCCTACACTCTTGTGATGGGCTTTGATGATTTTGTTACGCATAGTTTAAGGACTCAACATGGCTTAACGTTACGTATACTTTCAGGACTCTAAGTGGCTGAACGTGTGGCCGAAACATGGTTTAAATGATGTTTTTTTTTCTTCTTCTGAAATATGTATTAATGCTGCATCTCATCAAGCAGGTCATTATCGCCGAGGTGGTAACGGGCCTTACTTTTTCCTCAAATATATGTTGATAATAGTAAAATTGATAACTTATAATGATATTAGTTAGCAATGTTACTATAATAAATAGACTTTATATTTTCTACGATATCTTAATATTGTCTGAAGAGAGGTTTTATAATCTCGCGACTCGTATATTTTGCAGGACATGGAAAGATACATTTATTTGTGACAATAGTTTCATACGGGGTTGTTTCTTTACCCTAGGGACTTAGCAACTTGACTTTAATCTTGGAAACTGTTGACATCCCATCTGTTAATAATATATGATTGAAAAGCTAGGTCACACTAAAAGGACAAAATCTCACATTACCGAAATACGATCTATCAGAGTCTTTTAATCCACGTGGCTACTGCCTGTTAAAGAGTTGTATGGTGTGAAAACATACATTGTACCCAATCGTCATTGACCCTTTACAAAAAAGAAAGAAAAGGACTTACATACTGCATTCATCTCATTTGGATCCATCTTACAGCAAAGTCGATAACTTTTAATCAATTCGTTGAAGATTATATGGTATATTCACTTGATAGGCAATATCTCTATCTCTAGAAAGACTCCAAAGTTTTCATTTTTAATATATATCCAAAACATTGAAAAAAGAACAGAAAAAGACATTTGTCACATTGATTACGATACTGATGTGCTAATTCAAATGTAATAATAAGACCGTATTGAAGGAATTAAGCAAATGTTGTCTTGCTTCAGTGAAGTAGCAAATAGTATCTACAACAATACTTTCCCGACAGTGAATGAATCCATTGTCGGAGTACATGTTGTCAAAGATACCTAAACGAGTCAGGTTTGAATGGGGAACAAATACAGAGGTCTGTCGACCACAATCAAGATGTTGAATAATATTTTCTGTAAATAATATCCAGTAATACAGTAATGCATTTCTAGTGAGAGGGTTATGCATTAGTGCAATGCGCACTGTTTTCCATTGTTTTCCCGCTAGAAGATACGAGTTGTAAGATTTAGGGACATTAGCAACGAATTCAGTAAGCATAGTTAATGTATTGATCACAATTTGTCGGTGTTATTATCTTTGTTATTTCTCTTGAGACTTCAGCATGCATTGTAGAATTACTCTTGATCGCATAAAATATTCATTTTATCTTGTATGCTGATCTAAGCAGACGTTCCACTTCAAAAGCAACGTTACTTGTGTACAACGAATCCCCTCTATCGTATGTGCAGCTGTTACAAAATAAAAGATATCTATATGATTCATCTTAATAATTATGCAAAAAAATTACAATCAGTCTAGAAATAGAAGAACATTAAAAAGGGGATATACTGGTTTGAAACCCCATGAATAGTAGATACTAAGAAGTGAAAAATAATATTGAAATGCAAAACATCTTGAAGTCAAATGAGATGGAAAAAAAGTTTCTACTGATGTACTGGCAGTACTTTAACTAGCAAGGTTTATGAACCTCAGTAACGAAAGTAGCGGTTTATTCCAAAAATTTGGAAAGGGTAACATATGTTCCAAGCGCACGTGGTTTTAAAAAATGTCGCGGCTCAAATGATTTTCTCAACACAGAATCATAATCAAAGATGGTTCTATGCCGTGAGATATAAATGTGGTCATGAGTTGGTAGAGATTTAAAAGAGACTGAATTCTCAATATTGTAATGTTTTCGTGGGTTCACTACAGGAATTGAATTAGAACGTGTGAGCTAAGTTATTGTCCCAAGGGTATTGCCCTTCGTTTCCTTAGCTATCGTTGTTCTTGGTTACAACCTAAGTATTATTCGACTTTTAGGTTCGCCAAAATGAGTCTTACAAAAGATTACGTCACGTAAGTATCATTGAATTAGTTGATATATACTCACACAAGAATCAAACCCTGGAGAAATATAATTTATTTTCTCGTGGTGTAATAAAATGGGTCAGATACATTTTCATTGTAAATTAAACACTTGATGTCCTTATCACTCTCACACACTAATGGTTGGATGGATATGTGGCTTCTACAATTCTTTTATTGCAGAGAAGTTCATTACTTATGTTACTGTAAAAAAAAAAAAAACAAAAAAAACAACCAGCTGAAGCCCTATTAGTATCAGAAGGTCTATTATCTCGTTAGTTATAAAGTTTCTGCAAAACGTATAGTCAGTCCACAAAGAGTGTGTATGCTTTAAGAAAAATGGATACAGTAGAGAAAACTCAAGCCTTATAAGCTCTTTTTACCATCTTGCATTTCTACAATTGATCACTTTTTGCCAATATGTTAGCCGAATTCAAGGCCAACACAGTATATTTCAATACTTATTACCCACTGCATTATTCTCGAAATGCATCAAGCCTTTCTTTTCCTGTTATGGGATAAGGCAATAGTAACGAGTAAGTATTACAGATAGTAAATTCTAAGGACTACATAACCTCTTGAGCAGAGAACAGTTAGAGATTTATGCTGTGTAGACCCGACTTATATGAATTAGAATTTATCTATCAGTCAGAGCCCCAACGGAAACAAATTAATGTGTACTATGGAAATATCGATTCATATCCGCGGTAGATTTGTTTGGAGTTTGCTTTTTTATGACCCAATCCTCTAATGCATAAGGGCAATCCTGTCTGGAGTTCATCAACACCGTAGGCTGCATAGTTTCTTGGTGTCTTAGTGAAGTCATTATTTCAAGTGAGAAGCAGCGATTCTCACATGAATGCGAGTCTACATGGGCGAATACAAGTTTCCTTTTCTTAATTTATCCTTCGGTATAGCCTATCATATGCTCTCTTGTATTTTACACTGACATACATATTGAATTGAGTACATTCAAGAATCTTCTTTGATTGGGTATTTATTTAGCTGGTTAGCACATACTTATATTTCTAACAAAATAGAAAGGAAGAGTGTGTGAGAGTGATAAGGGCAGCTGTTATCAAAGGATTGGAAAGGTCCCGAAATAACTGTCTTCAGAAAAAAAAAATGAATGCAGTGATGCAAGGATATTTGTAGATTTAATTTTTAGCATTATGTTTTGCATGAACGAGATCTTATATAAAACCTAAAAATGTCCTTATGATGTAACACTGATGAAGCAAGGGGTATGAGGGTATTACCATGGTATGAAAGGTTATTACAGTTGTTGTGATTTCCAACCATAATTATTGTTCAAAACCATATTTACACAATCCAAATTTATAACAACACATACATAAGTAGCGCTAGAGTCGTCGTATTATCTTATATACAAACATACATACATACATACATACATACATACATACATACATACATACATACATACATACATACATACATACATACATACATATTGTAATTAACACACTGAATATATTATGGTGTCAACGTATAATTAACATTAAAAAATGTTTATTCCTTCCACAGAAAGAGCCACAACTCGTGTCAGGTAGATACGGAGGCTACTGGTGATTTATCAATTCATAAGTTATGAAAGAAGAACTTGTTCCAGGTAATCTGAATGATGTATTCGCGTTTAACGTCTACTCCACACAATAATGGCTACACGGTGCCAATTAAAAGTAAAGTTCGAAAAATGTAAAATTGAAGAATTCCAAAGAAACTTTATGAAGATAAACCCTTTCCAACAAATTTAAACATTGAAGTACAACAAGAGAAACTTTTAAAGGTCAAGATCCTATAGTTCTATAAAAAGTATATAAAATAAAAAATCAAGGTCAAACATGTAAAATCCTTAAAACATATGATAAATTCTTGTGTATAAACCGCATTCCTCAAAAAAATGCAAGATTCTCTCGGGTAGTACCTCATCATAAAGTTTCTTTATTGAGTTCACATCAAAATATTTCTGTCTCACAGGGTGGATGTCGACACATGCGACAAGAATGTGTTCCACTGTCATTGGACACTGGCAGTGTATGCACTCTGGTCGAGGTTCAATCACCAGGAGTTAGGTTATGTTTGTCTGATATGCGATCGTCTCAATAACACCTCATCTCTGCGATTTATTTTATACGAGGAATGCCACTCTCCAAATGTGGGCACGATGTTCTGAAGCTTGTTTGTGGAGATTTCATTCCCCATTGTTTGCACGTATGAAGAAAATGCTGATTTGTATAATATTTTAAGTCAGTATATGGAATCTTCCATTATGAAAATGGTAACTGCGGGGCAACTTTGTCTGCTTTATCAACCCTTCATACCGTTGTGACTAGGCAGCCAACATCACATAATACTTTTTCCACATTGTATGAACAAATAATGTTTCTGTAAAATGTGCGATATTAACGGGCTGTCAGATGTAAGGTTTTGCAAGTATGGAAAGGGAATCAGAAAAGATTATGAAATTTGTTTTTTGAGCGGTTTCGATGTAGTTTAGAGATTTAAATATAGCTGTATTTTCTGCGGTAAAAATTGAGGCTTTATCAGGAAACCGGCTCAAGATGGTGCAATGGGGTGTTGTACCGGCAGCTCCAACCTTGTCTTCATCTTTTGAACCGTCTGTTTACAGGGACGTGTGACCACGATAGAAGGCGATGATTTAATTGAATTTACTCTGAAAAAGTAGAGGATCTGTTGAAGACGTTTTGAATTGGCAAAGATCAAATATAATTTTGGGGAGTTTAGAAGACAGTTTGGTAGTATATTTATGAACCAATTTCCGTTCATCTGAGGTAACGAGATGGTTCGTTAGCCTCAACATGGAGGCTTTCTGAAGACGAAGTTCTAAATGCACCGAGGCAAAGTCTAAGTCCCTGATTGTGTATCCGATCAAGTATATGCAGGTAAGATTTAGAAGCTGATACTCACTGATTGTGTATCCGATCAAGTATATGCAGGTAAGATTTAGAAGCTGATACTCACTGATTGTGTATCCGATCAAGTATATGCAAGTAAGATTTAGAAGCTGATACTCACTGATTGTGTATCCGATCAAGTATATGCAGGTAAGATTTAGAAGCTGATACTCACTGATTGTGTATCCGATCAAGTATATGCAGGTAAGATTTAGAAGCTGATACTCACTGATTGTGTATCCGATCAAGTATATGCAGGTAAGATTTAGAAGCTGATACTCACTGATTGTGTATCCGATCAAGTATATGCAGGTAAGATTTAGAAGCTGATACTCACTGATTGTGTATCAAATCAAGTATATGCAGGTATGATTTACAAGCTGATACGCACACAACCGAGCCATAGTGAAGTTTAAATCTTACTAAAGACCTGTATAACCGGAGCAAGAATTTCCGATCTGCCCTCCAATCTGTATTTGCCAAGACTCGTATTTAATCCAGGGCTTTTTGACATCTGTCCCTGACGTATCTAATATGTAGAAGGAAAGTTATTTTACGGTTGAAAGTAGGTCCAAAACATTTGGTTTCCTGCACCACAGGAGTACGACAAGCGTCAAGATAGAGTTTCGAGTCATCAATAGTTCGATGTAATTGGCAGAAGTGCATACCAATAATTTTAGATTTTATTCTGTTTTCTTCTGTCCATTTCTGAACTCTGTTTAAGCGTATCTGTAGTTGACGTTTAGTAGTATGCATACTCTTTGTTCTATAGCAGATCGAAAAGCATATCATAAGCAGTCAGTTTCTGGGTAAGGCATGTCACTATGTTGTTCATTGTGATGTTGAATAGGGTGACTGACAATATGCTGCTCTGACGTACACCCGAAACCCCGATTACAGCTTTAAGAAAGGGTGCTTCCTATCTTAGCTTGGAAATTTCTATCTTTCAAAGCAACTGAATATGAAATTCGGTAGGTGGCCCCTTAGACTAGGTTGATTCGGTAATTCGTTATGTCGTACTTCTAGGTGGTGTCATAAACTTTCTGAAAGTATAAAAAAATGGCAAATATAGAGAGGATATTTGCTTGAAACGAGCTTGAAACGAGCGAATAACGGACATATTTCATCGAGTGGCGAAGTTTTTCACCCACGAGATGAAATATATCCGTTATTCACTCGGAGCAAGCAAATATTCTTTTTATTTTATGCTCAAGCGTACATAACACACTAAAGTAGCTGATTTCTTACTGCATCCCGCGCGATAATGTCAACAGTTTACCGTTTATGTTCTGCTCTGTTTTTTGTACATTTGTATTTGGCACTGCGGAAAGGTTTCAAAATAATTGTCTTGCAAGGAGTTTCTGCCAATGTATTTGAGATTTCTTGCGAGATCGTGATCATTTCATCAGATTTCTGTAGGTGTTTGATACAGCTGCTTTTAATTTTGTCAACGATTTTCGTATCATATTTCATACTGATTTAATAGAGAAGCGAGAGTTCAACCTTCATATTTTCCTCTTGTTCTCTCTAATAGTACGATGAGCTAATCGCTCAGTATATACTGTATTTATTAAGATTTTCAGTTGTTGGATTGGCATTGAAATTTGTAAGGAGGACATTTTTCCATTTCCTGGCTGCGTCTTTACATGTATCATCAAACCATATTTTGCTGACATGTTGAATCGTCCAAGTTTTGGTATTATATCCCCAGCAACATCCTGGAGTATCTTTTTGCACTACGTTGTCAAAACGATCAGCTGTAAAATTTGAGGTTTGTGAGTATTACTTCTTACAGGACTTCCAAAATACTCTAGTATGAAATCTCTCTATTTTGAAACAGTGTGGGAAAGTCTGGAGTCTAGACGAAAGAGACAAAAGTTCTTAACGCTTTACAATATTAAAACGAGGCAAACGCTGGACTATCTGTTTAAATTACTACCACCCCCTGTGTCCTAACAAAGAAATTATAACCTCCGACGTCCAAATAATATAGCCACTTGTAATTTCAGGTTAAATTCCACCAAATCATCTTTTATACCCTCAACAATGGCCTTGTGGAACAATCTTGAACAGGATACACAATGTAGCATGTCTTACAGTGCTTTGAAAAGGCGTTTATGCCCAATTATCAAAGCCAACAATATGCCTAGTTTTAAACAACGAGCCCTATACATTATCCATACTAGATTGCGACACAATGTAAGCTCGTTAAAAGCTGATCTTTACGGCGTTCAACTTATTGACACTCCTTTTTGTTCCTGCGGTGGGATAGAAACCACTAAGCATTTCTTCATGCACTGTCCCAAGTATAGTCAGCAACGATGATGAGGAAATTACTTTTAGTGTCATGTCCAACTGTCAGCTTAGATTTACTGCTTTGGGGAAAGGGCGATGCAAATGAAAAATATAGAATTATACAACATGTGTGCAATTATATAACTGATACTGGACGATTTCAATAACTTATTTAAATCATGATTGCATCATTGTGCCACCGTTTTCTCTCTCTCTCTCTCTCTCCTCTTCATTATTAGTCACTGTTTTCATGTTGATAAATGTTGCAATTATTGTATCATGTAGGGAGAAAGCTAATTTAAGTTGTTAGAACTTATGCCCAATCCCATTGTATCATGTTTTAACAATAAAATATGTTTAAACCAATTACTTCTTATATGTACTGGAAAGTGGTAACTACCCCAGAGGTCATCACCAACTTCCCAAGAGCAGTAAAATAAAAAAGATGGATTGCAGATGGTGAGATCTAAGGACGAGTAGGATCCTGCGGCAGAGTGCACGTAGGTATACACCTTACAGCATTAAAAAGGCAAATATTGTATTTTGAAAGAAAGTCTTATATTTTCTTTCCGCTTTCGTTAATATGTATGGCTGTTAAAGTTGCCAAGTAATACAAAAGGTGTAGCTGCTCAATAAGATGGTCGAGATTAGATTGATTGATTAAAGCTTGGAGCAAATTATAGAGTTTTTTGTATGGACACCCCAACGACTTTAACCTGTAAAGTTGTATTGAGATTAATTTGCCTGTGAGACATTTAGTTATTAATGTCAGGCCGTATCAGTATTTCATGAAAAGTTGTTGAGGGTCGTGAAATTTTTACGATTAACTCTAACATTTTCTTTCAAATAGGTCTCATCTATTGGCTGATGTTATTTAAGTAGAAGACTAATTTTCTCACTATATGCCTTAAAAACCTACGCAATTCCAATCTATTATTTGTGTGAGACATTTATGGAAGATGGTGAAAGTGCACAAATTCTGGGAGTTTTTCTCGGGGCGGTATCAGGGGGCTCTACAGAGTCCATTATCTCTAAAATTCCAAAAGTATTCAAGAGCTTGATAGAATTATCAGATCTTTTTGGAAGTCTAGTAGATTCTTCAATCCTCACTTTATTTGGGTTAGAGCATTGCATTTACATTGGTGACAGCGGCATGCTGCTCTTTATGTGGGCCAGATCTAACCGGTTTCTTGGTAGTACAGTTGGGAATCTTATGTAATACATTGATTCTATGACCACACGGGTCAGTGGTTTGCTGTTCTTCTGTGGGCTAGATTTAAATGGTTTTTCATTTGTAGCATTAGGTTTCTTCTTTGCTACACTCTCACTCTGATTACTTGCCTTATCTGCTTCGCGGTCTGTTTGACATATCAGTCTCACTGCAGCCATACAAATCTCTAGGCTGAAGAACACCTCTTGAAAAGTTGAGAGAGTTGCGTGGAAATACCTAAATGGGTATCTCCACAAATTGCTTAGAACGAAACCGATTTCCACTGTGACTTTGCAGCTACACTCTATAAGCAATCGATCAGAGCTGAAGTCCTTTAGCTATCTCGAAAAGTGATAGCCTGGTTAGCTTTTGACTCTCATCATTGGATTCAATGATGAGAAATCTTGGCCAATTTCTCTTACTCAGAACAGTTTCCTCTTCCGAGTCACATGTTAAATTATTCCGGGTGCTTTGGAGACCTTTTCTTACACTATTTTCTAGGGTTGTGGTGTGTTTTCCTATAATGGAATACTATTATTGTATCACCTTTGCTCCCCACCCATCTCAGAGTACAGCAAAGGGACAGAGATTTGCGCTAATTTGATGTATTTCTCATGTCAGGGCTACACAGGGTGTAGAGGAGACTTTACTTAATTGACCCTAACCACCATCCTTAGAGGCTCTCCTTTATCAGGTTCAAAGAACAAGAGACTGTTATTCAAGCACAATGGTGACCTTTAAAATGTATGGAGATCAGTGAAAACAAATGTTTTTAATATAACCCATGAAACCTTGAGTGACTAGCTGACTGATCATACTGGGCCATTCTGAGCTTCCGTTTAGCTAAAGTTGAAGCCAAAAAGTAGTGTGTTGCATCGGAGTGGCAACTATCGATCTTTCCTCTATTTAGCTACTAGGATCCAACGGCAAAGGGTTGACCTCCACTCTTTCACCTCTTAAGACATGCAGGAGGGCTCATCGGGCAGTGACACGATAATTGTAATCTTATAATAAATGACTAAACGTACTTATTTGTCTAAATCTGTTTTTTTATAGTTTATGTCTGATGTAAACATTTCTAACATGAAATTGGAATATATTTAGAAAACTCAGACTCTCATAGTTTGTTTTGTTTGTTTTTTTCATTTTTATTTCACTCATCTAAATATGTGTTAATCTGACCCATACTTTCCCTGTTAAGATGTAACACTCTCTATAATATGTGCGATAAAAAAAAGAAATACATATAGCATCTACATGCTTTTAAATTTTTTAAAAGTCAAAATATACAGTTCTTATTTATACAAGGAAGATACTTTTGGGTGATTTAACCATCCGACTTAAAACATACTGCATACTTGTGTGTAGATATCTGTAATGACTTTCTTTTAAAACAATATTAAGAATTATGTTATAAGAAGCTGAGAACTGAGAATACAGCAAAGATAAACAACAACATGCACAGATACACAAAAATAGGAGTGACGCGATATTTTTACATCCCATGTGCTTCTGTCGGCATATGAGTGTAGCCACCATGCAAATTCATACTCGATGAAAGATGTGGGTAAAGCTAAGTTCCACTTGATAATTGAATATGAATATTATGGTATGACTAGATTTTAAATTAGACGATGCATCATCAAAAGACTTGTTTCAATAGTAATGTTTTCAGAAGCATAGTAGGAGTCCATGATAATACTGTCAGCAATGTATGCGATTTACACATTGTTTGTATAGAACAAATGCTGATATGTCTTGCGCAGGTCAACTAACATTGTCTATCCTATCAAATAATTTTCTATATAATCATTCTACCAGAGTTCTCATAATGTTGATTAGAGTCCGAACTTTTAATTGTCTCAATAAACCTGCCAAAATCTCTTCACGTGGGTTACATTCACAAAATCTATAAGTGTATATGAATTACACAGACACTAACGAGCTCTTATTGCGAAGTACCTTGAAAAATTTAATGTTTTTTTATATATTAAAAAAAGCCTTTTACAACACAAATATGAAAGTTTTGGTGCCATATTATGCACTGAACTGATTGGTACAGGATAAGGAATACGAAAGGATGGCGCAAACTCACACTTTTCCCTATAATTACTGCAAGTAGATGTCCGCTAGGAAGCGTTCAAGTAAATGGAAGGAGGTGTGGCTGTGTCATATTATCTGAAGGATCATCCAAGTCTATCGTGTTCCTACTGGCGGGTTAGCATGCCGCGTCAAGATAAACCAGCCAGCTTCCATTTCGATCTACTTCCACCTAAGACCCAAATCACTTATGAGACTAAATCCCTGAACCATTTCATACATTTCTATTTTCAATCAGTATAGTATTTTCAAGATATTGTAGAGTACATACACAATGAACAGGGGTGAACACCACATAACATTGTTCTTAAAAAAAACAAAAACAAAAACAACAACCCCCCACCCCCCAAAAAACTAGTAATAGATAATTCAATATTCTTTGCATTAGTCTGAATTATTTTATTCACTCTACTGCTTATAAGTTGTGTCAAATTATGAAGATTTTAGATTTTACCAATAACATCACGTGAACTCTTTTTTTACGCACTGGCCAATCCTGTGTAACACTGTTATACACAATATGTCGGTCAATGACAGTTTTCCTGGTGCTTTGTAGCATAAATCATTTATAAATGCTACGGATGCTATTGACATTACTTGCATACTTTTCAGAACTACCTGTCTTTACACAACAGTTGAAGAAGAAGAGAAGGAGATAAAAAAGTACATAAAACACAAGTAAATGAAATTAAATTATAAAACGTAAAAGTACATAAAACACAAGTAAATGAAATTAAATTATAAAACGTAAAAGTACATAAAACACAAGTAAATGAAATTAAATTATAAAACGTAACTCATAAACACTTCATGTACCTTTTATCTATATTTTCCGTTCGTTGGTCTCACAACGGACGTAGCTTGTCAATATGCTTGATATCAGTATGAAAACGTGTGATGGTTACCATATGCATTAAGTTCTACCCTCTGAGAAAGCTAAAATTATGCTTGTGGTGTAATGATTTTACGACAAAGCTTATTTCCGTTTATAATTTGTTTAGGCGCTGAAAGTGGACCATTGTGTCTTTTCGAAAAAAACCCAGCACACATTAGATATTACGAGTCGAGGAAGATCTTAAAAGCCTTGTTTCTCAAATTATTATTCAGGATATGTCCTATTTCTAAATATAACCGTCATTCTCAGAATACTAAATTGCCTGAAAAAATGACGAAACTTTCTGATAGTGACAAAAATTCTAACTTGCATTCAGGTTTGTACTTATAATAACCATTGATAAATTGGTCACTATTATTACCCAATCTTCAGCTTGTTTTAAACATATCAACAGAGTCTCATAATATTCAACTTAATGATTTTTTTATTTAAAAAAATAGAATGCAAGTTTGAAACAACATTGAGTTCGATAAAGATATAACACATCGATAATTCAATAAAACACGCTTTCACACTTTAGTCTATTTGTCTCTGTTTAAAAAAATAGTATTCTCCGACTTTTCGATTCCCGAGAAGTTTGTCCCTTCTGATAAATTTAAATAATTGATGAAATCTGGCAAACATTTATGTAACAAAAATGCCATACTGCTGGTTACAAAATAAACAGTATTAGCAAACATCTATGTTATGGGCCACTTAACCTGTTTTATCCGGTTCACCAGACCACCACTTTCTAAGACCTATGTTTTGGGCCACTGGCTTTCAAACCTTTATGGAAAAACTTGGGCCACCTAGACCACCAGCATTCAAAATTTCACTAAAATACCTGGCCTAGGGTCGCCAAAATTCTACTAACACACCTAGGCCAGTGGCCTTAAAATATTTATGTAAAAAAAAGCTGTGCCGTTGTCAAATTTGTATGAAAAAAACCCTTGGACAGTGGTCGCCAAATCTTTATGTGAAAACATGGGACAGTGTCCTCAAAATAGTTGTGATAAGAACAAAAAACCTGGGCCAGTGCTCCTCAAATTTTTATAAGAGAAACCTGGGCCAGTGGCTGGCAAACTTGTATAAACAACCCTGGGCCTCCGACGTTTTAATTACTTGTTATAACAAAAGAAAAACCTGGGCCGGTAGTCTTCAAATTTTGATGAAAACAAACAAAAAGAAAGTAAAACGTGTGCCAGTGATCTTCAAAATAGTTGTTACGACAACAAAGCCCCACGGACATTTAAAATAATTGTCATAACAACAGGACTACCGGCCCAGGGTCACCCACACCTCCTATCAACCAAAACTATAGGATAAAACCTCTCCCTGTGAATAGTAGATAGGAAAAGACCAGTTACCACTAATAGGAAAAGGCCGCATCTATTTTGCAGATCTTTTTACGTACTCTAGAGTATATAAATGTTGTGCTCCTTGTTGGATGCGCGAGATTCTCTGTCAAGCTCGACAATACGTTAGCGGTATTGGCTCTTTTTGTTTTTTATTTGCACACACGAAATTTTGTGTCATGCTTCATCATACTTTAGCAGTATGGTTCTTGTTTTTATTTTATTTTATTTGATTTCATTTTCATTTTCAGCTTTCTTTTCTTAAGATATTTTGATCTGCAATTTATGCCGCTATTTTTTTTTTTGTCTTAAGGTATTTTGATGTTGTTTATACTGTTAGTTTTTTCGAGACTGAGATCTGTCCCAATTATTTATAAATCATATTTTATGCGGAAACCTGGGTTCTAACCAAAAACCTTTTGTTTACAAGTCTGATGCTTAGAGCGATTGTACCAGAAATTCAGTTATTAATGCTATCATTTCTGGTCTATACGAAAATTGAATACACTTCCCAGCTGTTAGTTAGATGAGATAAATAACTTTTTATTAATAATATCAACAGCGAAGCAGTCCCATGGAAGCAGTCTTGACGTCCCGCCCCGTCCTGTACTGTCATAAAACATTTAGGTTTATTAAAATGCCTACACTAATACACGTTTTATTTAATCACACAGAGAAAAAGTCACGTAGATTTAAACCCCACTACAGTCAAATCGATTACAATTTTATCTCAAGTTAATTCCTATAACGTGCTATATTTTTATACAATTTATTTTTCTTATGCTTATAAATATCTCTAGATAATACATGTATTATATATGTAGTTACTATACGCCTAATAACAAAGATCAAGATCAAGGTTACCTACGTCAAATGTCTTGTAAAACATGTCGACAGGTATAAAATTCTCACACAGAAAGCTCGATTGGTAAAGTCACCTACATTCTAAAACTCATACCAATCAATACTATAAAGTATCTAGTTACTATACGTACACACTCTCATTGAACAATTTATGGAAATTAATTTTCCAGACCCTAAAAATATCTCCAATCAAACCAGTCATATGCATGTTTTTAGGTATGGTCTGAATAAACGTTCTGCATAGACAGGACAGGCCAATCGTACATTTCAACCTTTTTTGTTAAACCGACAAATAAGCTATGCTCATAATATAGTACATAACTCTATAATAAAGTCTGAGCGTAGGCGTGCTGACTTTTTATATTAGACTGTTGTGTATGATGGTTTTCCATTAAATGATGGTTTTCCATTAAGTCTTAAGGCCATAAAACTTATATAATTAATGGCATAAACTAACAAAGAACAGTATTTTTGGGATATAAATTATGATCCTAAAAGTCCAGCTGCTTTCGCAAAGAAAGATTTAATCGAACTCTTAAGGCTAGAATGCGGAATTATTTTACTGAAAAGAAACGAGAAAATGGGTAGATATATTACAAAACTTTATAGATGGATACAATAAATCATATCGTCGATCTTTAGACAGGTCGCTAATTAAAGCCAACGAAGCAGAACACATATCTTACAACAGAAGCACATGGAATGCCCATATAACAAATAGGTGAGAAAGTCAAGATCTCAACACATAAATATATTTTTGCCAAAATCTATCTTCCTAACTGCTCGAAAGATATATTTATTAATCAGAAAAGTAATTTAGGAGGCGTTGATGTCTATAAATTAGAAAACTTGGAGGAAAAGAATATTGAGGGAATGTTTTACGATGAGGTGTTATCTCTATAAAACAAGCAAGATGATGTCTTCAAGACTGACACAATGTTAACAACTATAAGAAGTATTGTCAAAAACTATGTGCTGTCACACGGAAAGGAAAGTATGAATCTTTACTAGATGGAAACCAGAACAAAATGTGTTGTCGCGCTAAATGAGTCCTATCGAAGCATTCCTGACGTCCCGTCCGAAGCTGTCCTTGCGAAGTGGTCCTGACATTCCGTCCGGTCCGAAACAATCCTAGCGAAGCAGTCTCATTCAGAAGACCTTGCTTAATAGTCATAAAAATCAATATACTATTCATAGATAAAATATTTGCATTATCTAAACTGAGTCAATTACATGTTATATGTGTAATCAAATTATGTCTATTGATGAAATAGAACGTCGAAATGCACACTACACGCTTTGCTCACTTCTCCAAGATATTTATAGAAAACCTAAACACTAACACCCATTGCAACTGTAATAAAAGCATAGTCATAAGTTATTTGTTTATCAGACAGTTTATTAAAAATTCAATAAATTTATGTTGCTATGTTTTTTTTTAAAAAGTAGTACTATCGTCTGGATGAGTAGAATCAGCTTCATCCAAATTATTTAAATAATGAGTAACCAAACCTTGCTATATTAATCTCGCATTGATGAAATCAATGATTTTTTGCTTTCTTTCATTAAACTCTTTTCTTTTTTTAATTTTTTTATTGACATTAAGATAGATGATACATACATGTAATACGTATTTGTAAAATATATAGTTCTAGACAATAATTATTCGTCACTGTAAGATGAAAGAAAGAAAACAGAGAGAGAGAGAGAGAGAGTTTTCAAATCATATAAGTTGATCAGGCATGAAGTGACGTTATATATTACAAACACATTATACATTATAATGTACATCATGCTATAAAATGTGCATTTGAATTATAACACATTTTTCTGAGTTACTGGTGGAATAATGACTCCCACTGTTCCCAAATCAACATGAATGTTTCGTTCTTTTCAGATTTGATTGCAATATATTTTTCCAAATTATAGTGGTTTTTAAGAAAAATTTTCAACCATCTAATCTAGGCACATCCCTTCATTTTGCATATATAGTTGTAGTATTTGGTTAGACGGAAACAAAACTACCAAGGTTGTTCGTATATTCCATCTGTACTTGTATTTCCTAACATCACAGCTTTTGCACTTGGCACAATATTTATTTTCCATTTATTATGAACCTAGTGGGACACATCGTTTCACATCCTGTTTATCACATTACGTTCCCAAAACAAATGCAGTATTTTTCCGGGACATTTTTACAAACAGTACATTTATCAGTATCAGACAATTTTATTTTATACAAAAATGAATTCATTGGTAAAATTATGTGACTAACACGAAATTTAAATAGTTGTAAGTTTGAGTTTCTTGTTATTGTAAGAACTTTAGTATATATATTCGGCCACACATCCATATTCAAATTGAAAGTTTCATTCCGTTTCTTTTCACTAGCTGGTTTAACATCAGTTTTCAAAAGCGGTTTGTAAAGGTCTTTATACCCTTTATTGTTGTGAAATACAATTTCCAAATGGAAAGTGATAAATTGTTTGACCGGTGTCTTAATATCAAACAGTAACGTTTACATAAAAATTTGACACAGTGAATTATTCTTTCAAAAAGTAAGGAAATTCCTGTTGAGACCATACTTAGCTTTAAAACTATCATAATCAGTAATTTTTCCTTGATCTGTAAGCATATGACCAATATAGTTTACATTATGTTCAAATCATTTCTTATAGAAAATTGATACCTTGTTCACCCTTATAAGTGTGTTCATCCATAAATTTGTTTTCATAAGATCTTCTCCTCTTCTGGGTATATTTTTCTCTATTAACAGTTTCCAAGCCAATAACACATCACGCCAGAAAGCATTTTTTGTCTTTTTGGATGATGTCATTACATTTTCATCTCATAATAGGAACAGGTATTTAATTTCACATATTTAATACTCAAACAAATTGAAATTTTTTATATTAGATAGAAGAACCCTACGAATCCATGTTATTTTCAAAGCTAATATAAATGTATCAATGACTATAATCGCCAAGCCACCTTTGAAAAAAAATTTGACTTTTAACTTTGTCCACTTTTGACTGCCATATAAAGGCTAATTTTTTTTAATTTAATTCCCCGTTAAAAGTTTTTGTCGGATTTGGTAACGAGAGAAACAAATGATTAAGCTTCGGGATAATTAAAGTTTTCAGAACTTTTATTTTACCAATTGGTATTAAGGATGGCTATTCCAAATGTTTTAAACAACGTTTAATCATTTCTGTTTTATTGTCAAAATTCATCTTTACCATTTTATTGAAATCCACCGAAACCTTTATTCCCAATGATGTAAATTCAGTTAGCCACTGTAATTTTAACCTGTGTTGAAATGTTTCTGCACTGTACTTCTTGCTTCCTATCTTCGTCTCCAACTGCTCTAACTAAAAACAAACTATATTGTTTTCTTCTAAATAATAGGTTTTTGATTCTTTTATTCTAAACTATTTTATTTGTTGAGGTTCTCCAGGTAAGTTTTAAAATGTGTTTAGTACAACTTCTTCTTTCCTATTTACTGCATAAGAATGCCGTTTATTTACCATTTATACAATATAAAATTGTGAATCATATGTAGGTTGGAGGTACATATTTATAACAATTTAATATAAACGTGATTTATTTTTTTAAATAACATAATAGTGTTCTGATATCTCGATAAATTGGTAATTGTATTCTGCAAAACGGGATGGAGCATAGTTAAATCCATAAGTAGTAGCTACTATTTGTGGCGTTGTGAAACCTGATAACATATGTTCAAAAAGATCGTTTCATTTTGATATTTTACCTTTTTCATATATAGAATAGGTATATGGTTCTTTTCTTTTATAATATACCAACCAATTTTATACCAAAAAAAAAGAGCCAGAATTTTACCGTCATTTCCTACAAGCGGGAAAACGATCGTTTTCTAAATCCGTATCACCACACTTTCAAACGAGGCTGGAATCACTTTATCCTCGAGCTTTCCTTGTGACAATAGCAGCGCCCCTAGCAACGAAATGCCAACACTAGCAGTAAACAAAGCTCTCACAGCGACGTTAGTTAAGAAACCTTGCGCTATATGTAACATATCTGAAAGGTCTAAGCTATGTTTTTGTCACAATAATAATAAAAAACATTATTTCCTTTATTTTGAAGTAGTAAAATATTGCCAAAATATTCGTCTGAAACAAGATCATATACGGAAACGCGCGTACCAAAACATTACAGTTGTACAGTACAACCCATTTGAGGAAATTCATAAATGGTAACCTTAGTAGGTTTCACGCATAATGGATGAATTTTAAATTATAAATGAGTAAAATTATCTGCAATAAATCTGTACCATCAAGTTCCAACAATTTCTCCAATCTTGTTATAAATAACTGTCAAAATAATGTTGACATTCCCATGTCAAGTTCCCATCGGAGCCTCTCACAATGTCCCGCCAGAAACAGTTCAACTGCATTCAACCTGGTCTCTGAAAAAATGATTTACAGTCGTTCAGCTGGTAAAATCTTCCGTGATGCAAATTTTGAGAACTGCACAGTAACTGTAAATCACATATATGAGTCTGCTGCCCCCAAGCGTCGAAGAATTCGTGTTATAGACAGTGATAGTAGTCAAACTGAGTGAGCGTTGTTTCGCAAGCTTCATTCATAAAACTAATATTCATTGGCATGTCAGCCTTTCAGAAAGTAATTCAGTGTATGCTTTAAGATGAAGTTCGTATTAAAGAGGTTGAAATGTTCATCAATTTCTTGTGTTTTTCAGCTATATATAGTGATTTTTTAAAATTATCTTAAAATTGATAGGTATATAACAAAAATATCATTTATCACAGTAATGCGATTTTGATTGCTAGATCACGTCTCGTTGTCAGCATAAAAATGCAGATCATGACTCGACGCTTCGCGTCTAGTAATGATCCGGATTTTATAATGTTGACAACTTGGCGTGATCCAGCAATAAAGATCGCGTTACTGTGATAATAATATATATGTATCAACCAGAATAAAACCTTTTTTGGTGTATAACGAAAATCAAAGAATAATATACTTCAAAGTAGTTCATTATCAAACGTATAAAACCTTGTATTATAATCATCCAGTCTTGTATTATGATCATTCAACCTTTTAATAATATCATCAATTGAAATACTCTTTATTTCCATATCGATGTTTAATTTTGTTAATGACCTCCATATTTCAGATTTAGTTGTATCAGTTATTTCACTTAAATCTAAAGTCTGATTATCTACGTCATTATTAATTTATTTTTAATTTAATCTGTTTTTGTTGTTATCTTTTGTTAAATATCACTAAAATCTCTTCTCGATTGTATCACCTCTTGATCTAACTCGTCAATATTTCCTTGCACCACACCAATATTATTAAAAAGTCCTTTATCTGTATATAATTTACTATCCGTTAAAACTTGTTCATCTATTTTTTATATTCCAGCACATAGTTCATTTTTGCGAATTAGTGAATCCTGTTCTTTTAAATCTTTCATTTTATTGCCTAAATCTGAAATAGATAAATCGTATATGGTTTTATATATCTAATCGTACTTTCACTCACATGAACCTTGTTCTTTAAGTTTTCTATCTTTCTTTTGAATTCTTTCAAGTCATTCTTCCTTTGTAATTGTCAAAGACTATAATTGACAGCTGTCAGCCTGTCTTCCAACTTTTTCACACCCGCTCTAAAGTTATGAACTAACTTTTCAACAACTTCACCATTCTCTTTCTTATCATTGTTAAATTTTTTCTGCAGCTGTTTAAGTTGTGACAGTAATGTATTTTAATTTTTGAGACTTCTTTATTTCCTCCACGTCACTCTCTAAGGCTGATATTTCTGCATTGATCCTTTGTCTAATTGGTTCTAATTAGTCCCGTATATTTTATACATTGATTCCGCTTTAATAGTTTGTAAAGCTTGTAAAACAGTTAATAGATTAATAACCTCTTTGGAAATAAATCTTGAGTGTCTGCAATCTTTTTCTTGTTATCATCTATCTGTTGTTGCAGTTCTGAGAGTTTAGTAGTTTTTTATGTGATACTCCGGTCCAAAGCTTTAAATTTATTATTAAATTCTTCTATCCGTGTTTTTATCTTTCAAATTAAATCCTCCAAAGTCTTACGTATATGAGCATCAACATGTCTTTATACAAAACCCTTCATTAGCTGCATCAGATTTTACTATCTGATTTCCTAGATTTGCAATATGATTGTTACGCAAGTTTAAGTTATTGTTTAGTGTTTGACTTAGTGCTTCGTTTTTCTTATCTTTATCATCTTTCGCTATGAATTAAAACTAAAATCACTAGGACATGTTAAAGATAGTTCTGATTCGTAGATGTATTTATAGTTCTCACACTACTAAATCCTTGTAATTTAGAGTTGCAGTTGGTTATATGCACTGTGTAATTATTGCTGGGAGTTATTAAAACTTTGGAATTATGTTCTGACATTTAATATATATGCTTTCTTAATTGTCGCCATTAACACTCATCCCTTCTTTTACTTTTATAATGTACATTTCAAGATTATAGAAATCATCATGTATGGATATGGTCTTGCTTTAATTCTTATTGATTATATAGGAGAATGTATTGAGGTGTTGTTTTTGGTCATTTGAAATATTGTAATAACCAACTGCAAAATCTGTTCAGTGTAATAAAATGTATAATTTACCACTTCAGTTTGAACAATATATTTCTTTCTGAAACCGTATTTCGACAGTAATGTAAGTAGGCTTTGGTGTTATGTAACTTGGCATCGCCGTTTAGGTAACTGGAAAAGAACCCTGTTGGGCTTCTTTACCTCTACGTACATTCAACCATTTGTTGTATTCACTAACTATCATATTAAATTCATCTTGACTTATTTTATTAAAGCGTATTGTTTTATTCAACATTTCGTCAATAGTATCGTATTTTCAAACTTGATTGTATACTAGCTTGTCTTTTGAAGTGTTTGCAAGAAACCCGAGTAAAGCTGCGCTTGCAATAGCTAAAAGAATAATAAGTCTTAGATCACTGGCTGCCGCAGCTCCGAAAGTAGCAGACCCAGCATTCTTTATACAGGAAACACTTGCCATACCAACCTATACAAACATTGAAAAACTGATATGCTGTTTTATATTTTTCTCTTACACCTCTGTAATGTTCTATCTCTTTAACTAAATCATTCTTAATTTCGTTAATTTCTTCAGCCTAAAATTAATTTCATGGTCGTCAGGTAATTTATATTTCATTTAAAGAGATTAACTATATAGTTAATAGATTAACTCTATTGTTTATAAGTTTTCTTAATTATTTTGTCTGGTAGTATCATTTGTGCTGCTAGATAATCAAATGTAAACTGACTCAAGAAAATTGGAATAACCAATTTTAGTACATCTTCCATCCCCGTGTTAGTTGGGAAATCTATTTTAAAATTAAATATCCTTTCAAACACATAATGTAACTAACATACTAAAGGGGTTGAATTTAATCCTGCATGGTAAATACTGTTAATTATCTTGTTTTTTTTGGTTTCGCTTGCCATTTATTATTATTATGACTCCACTATTAACTGTATAATTAATCTGCATCATTTCTGGAAATGGTTTTACTTTATTTGGCTGTTTGGAGCATATGTTACTAGCCTCCACCGTCACTGATTCATTTTTAGGTGGGTTTTTTTTTCTTCTTTTCTTTTCTTTGTTTTCTGTTTTGTTTTTCTAAATATATAACACATACTCCTATAGCAACAACTACGCCAGATATCAAGTAATAAATGTTGCAGCCCATGTAATTCATTATTGCGTGACTCTTTGCCTTCAGCTCTCTCAATAGCCATAATATATTTGAATTTTTCTACTTTTGCTCTTTAAACTTTTTTGAACGCTTTTTAAGTTGTTTACCAAGTTCGACTTTGCGAGAATCGTTTATCTTTTGTGAAGTTATCTTCTCAGTTTCACTTTCACTTCCGTCCATTTATTTTGGAACGAAATTATAGCTTTCCTAAATCGATGCTCAGCTTTATTTCAAGTTACCTTCAAGTTATTTTCAAGCTACCTTCAAGTTTTTTTTGTTTTTTTGTTTTAACTTACTAATATCTTAAAAAGTATTTATGGTTATTGACTTTCTAACGTAACTATAGCTTGGTTTTCTGGAACTTGTTCACTATGCTCGTTTTCCTTTCTGAAATAATGTGTATAAATTTATCAAATGTTTGCACTTATGCTCTAATTGGTAATCCAAGCCTTAAAGATAAAAACCCACCAAGTTTCTAATTCCCTTTATTGTTAAATAGTCTTCTTTCAACTCTTTCTGTAATTTGCTTAAGTTATCAATTGGAAGAAATGTTATTCAATGATGTTATTCCTAGTATTGACTTCAATATTCTTTTTTGTTCTAAAAGACTTCATTCTTTTTCAAGTTTTAATCCACTTAAATAGTTTAAAATGGCAGAAGGTGGTTATGGTCACTTAGATGAAGAACCTACTCCTAAAGAAGATCATCCTAAAGATCCTGGTAAAAATATTCTGTAAAACGACCTCCTGTGGCAGACAATCTTGATCCAGGAAAGTTATCAAAGGATCCGTGTCCAACCACTCAACAATTAAAAAGAGAAGTTGTCGATCTATATGAAGAAAGTATTCAACATAAATTTAATATAAATGACTCAGTTAATAATTTAAATATAATTATATTTTGTATTGAAGGTTAAACATTGTATTACTAAAAATTGGTGAACGCAAAATTCGAATTTCTAAAAATGTAGACCAGATACAATCTTATCATATAGCAATATAGATCAAACAATAGGTGGAGTTTATGTTTTGATAGAATTAGATTGCACAAAAAGGAAATATTTGGCATCCATCAGAAGAAAAAATAATAACAACAACAACAAATAATGACTGTTGGACAAATATAAGTTTGAAAACGGGTTTAAAGTGGATGAAAACTGGTAAACCGGTCTAAACTGGATAGTACAGTTTAAGTGGCCCAGAATATAGGTATTACCTGCTTCTGTAAACAAGTTTTGTGGGATTCTTAATAGCACTACATTTGCATCTCATAAACTGAAGGGGAGATATAAATTTATGACAAAGGTTTGATGAAATAAGGTCCTTGGAAGAGAATGAATCTGACCTGTAATTTTAAAGGTAAATACTTAGTGGTAATATCATATTCAGTTTACTCATTCGACTCAGCATATTTTAAAATCGCTATTACCACAACTACACTTATACTGCAAACAAAACATTTTAAAAAGTGGAATTTAGTCCATTCTTAAAGATAAAAGAGATCGATGGATAGAGAAGAAAGTGGGTTTCAGCAACATCGGAGCATCTTCGATAGCAATATTCAATGTCCTAAGCATTTAAATTGTTCTTTGCATAATTAGTTGTTGGCTTACACACATTCTTTATTTTCTATTGAGAACTTCCAGTTTTTGGTCATATAAGACATTATGAAACTATAGGCTTGTGACAGCTTTTAATCTCGAGTCTTATGCTTAATTCAAACATCCATGCTGAAAATGTCTTTCAGACATAAAATTATTAAATCTACGTACACACTTCATGCAGCAGTTATTGCTTCCTCAACTGTACTGTGGTGCAGTGCTAAATGGAACTCTCTCAGGAGAAAAAGCTAACAATTTAGCTTCCTTTCTATTTTAGACAATTCTTGGAAGTTGACAGCGCATTGACAGACGATTGATTGACAATTCATGGAAGTTGAACGCGCATTCGTACGTGCTGGTCTATATATATCTTACTGATTTACAAAGTGTGAAAAAAATGCCTTTTTTATCGGGAGAATTAGTTTTTGATTGTATAGTCATAATTTGAACATAATTCTGTTCGCCTTCATGCACTGTGTCACGACTCTAGAAATGTTTAGGTGACAAATATACTAAGTTGCATTGCATAATTTTCTCCACACGGTCTTAGTAAGAATTACTTCAGTTTTGGATAAAGATGCTATCAGCCTCTGAAATGTCATGATGTATTTATGTACTACTTTTGACGTTGCTTGTATTCAGATTCAGGACCCGTTGGTGTAATGATAATTCTAAAATGGGTTTACTGACACAGTGTGCGGAGATTTAAAGACAAATAGGATCGTAATGTGATAAACGCATAAACATATCTATTGTTAGATGATGTAGAACTATCAGCAAATATCATTTATCATGTACGAGATGTAAATAGTAGCAACATGTACAACCAATGGCAATGATTTGGAATTACTTGCAACACCAAGCGCGTATTTCTACGTACAAAACTCTATATCTGCGTGTACTGTACTATACTGTTCCTGTACTGATAACCTTATCTTAGCCTTATCTTAGCTTGATATTGGTGATTTTATCACGTCAAGTTCGATGGCAGAAAGACATCGGATCTCGCAAGAGCCGAAGGGTCGAGCACGATCCAATGTCATCTCGCACTCAAACGAGACGCGATACAAGCACCAAGATCAAAATACTGTACTGATAATGTATAATAAAATGACAAGTTTATATATTGTTGTTGTTCTTTTACTTTGATTCCATCAAATCTACTCACATGTACTCCCTTTCTAGCGACCGTTGTTAGGTGACGTCATCATTGACAGCGAGGAATCTAAATCTGGCTCTGATGCGCATCTGATACCAGGTTTCAGACTATCCTCAGGAAAAGTACAAAAAATAACAATCTAAAAAAAAGTAGTGGACAAAATATATGCACAATATCTAACTTTCTAACTTTGTAATGACTTTTGTTTCAAATTGTAGTAATTTCTTATGCATACTCACTTCTAAACCATATAAATAGATGCATGGTCATTCTGTTATAGATTCTGGCTATACTAAATAAATATTCAATTGTACAAATAAATATTTATATATTAACCAGTGACATAATATTTGTGACACAGAGCAGTATGTGGTGTTATACTTGATCAGTTATTATTGCAACAATAAGCGAATAAAGTAAATATCAAAACGTTGCTTGCTTTTTACACTAAAACTCTTTGTTTTCTAACATGCATAATACATTATAAGTCATCACAAAATATTATTCGTTTGTGTTCTATCGACTGTTACCAGGCAGTTTCTTTCAATAAATTTAGCTGATTTGTAAAAAATGTCAAATATATGGTGAAGATATTTTTGCAATTTATTTTGTTTTATTTAATTTTGTTTCGTGGCATTATACGGGTATGAGATGTTTCACTTGAGAAAATAGTAACTTTTACATTTTTTCACAATATTTGTGTAAGAAAAATTGTGTTAACTATTGTAACAAACCGAAAACAATTTGTTTGATTGATTATCTATAGCAAGCCTAACAGTTTTATTGATTGAAGTATAACTGTTTACATTTCTCTCTACTATTTCGAATTAGCTTCTAAACTGATAAACAATTTCGAGACAAAACAAATTTTGTAAATTATTATGTCGAATCATGCTAGCATAAAACATGAAATCTTGATCGATAAGAAAGAAGATTCATACATTGTTATACGTACGCAGCTTAATCTAACCAGTGACAGCTTCCAATCATACAGACCAAATATTATTTCATCTTTATTTATTGTCGGGTCAAACTTGTTCCGAATCAGTCAAAGACACAATTTATCAACACAATAAGATCAAACAGTCTTTGCCAGTTTTCTAATTTACCATAAAGCTCAGGAAATTATTTTCAAATACTATCTGTTCCTAAATCAGATTAAAGTATTAGGGTTTTATAGACCTTGTACCTGGAAGAGATATATCATGGTTTTGTCTCTTGGCAGCAAAACATCTCTACATGTCTGGCTTGTTCGTAAATCAATCTTAAAATGTTCATTTGGGAAAGCATTACATTAAAGCTATGTTATTTTTCCAAGGCGTTTATCGTGTTTGGAGAAGCAAAAATCACTTTAGATAAAAATTATATTTCTCCAATTTTGCCGTTGAAAGAAAGTGCATGTATGTTACCATATTACCATTTCAACATGACAGTATGTCGCTCAAACATTTTTTATAAACTTCTTTTAGCCGCAAAAGTATATTACGTTGATTCTTTTTTATAATATTTTTAAAGGATTCAACTCCTCAGATGTCATAAATGTTGTTTAGAACATGAAGGTGGTCATTTTGTCTTCAAAATTTATATAAGATATTACTCTGTTTACTATCGATGTATTTTATGTCATATTTGCCACACCGTTCACTTTAATGAAATAATATTAACTCATGTTGCTTTGTCTTTAGTGAATAGAATATATTTGTTGGAAAATCTTCTCTTCCCCACCACCTTTTTAGGTGATAGAATATGAAATTACACGGTAACATTTGCATGAGGATAAACGTACACACAGAGGTGCTAACTTTAGGGTGTATCTCACCTACATTATTACGGCAACCGTTAGAGAAAGAGGCAAACATTACTAATATAAAGTAAAGATGCTTAGAAAAACTAATGTTTTCAATACTATGACACATAACGTTTCCTGGTATAGTTATATTAAACATATGATAGTCTGGGTTTGTTGGATATTATGAATAAAAATGATAGTCTGCCTTTGTTGGACATTATGAAATAGTTTGAATAAACATATGATATTTGCCTTTGGTGAACATTATGAAATAGTTTAGGAATACTATGCTTATATGTTTGCGCATTTTTATTTTGAGAAAGGTTTCGGTGCTTGAAATATACTAGAACTTGATTGCTAACCCATGAATGTGTGCATTTCAGCCATGCTCTGTCAAAATACAGCTGCCTTGGGAACGTATACACTTTATTACATGTGAAAGACGTGTACAACGCCGAGACTGCATTGCTTTGATATCTCTAAAGCTGAGAGGTAGCGATTGATCTTTCCTATAATTTCCTCCAATCGATGCTTTCAGGATAACAGAAGTCAGAAAGACGTGGTGAATTAATGAAGTATTTATGTTCGTTAGCTAAATGAAATGCCTTTTGCAAAATTAGAACACGTGTTGGTAGGTAAATAATGGAGTTCGAGATTTGACAATCTAACATTTTATCTTGGCTGTGGGTCAGTTTCTTCGCTGATAGTTTTGCATTGTGATAGGCGAAGATCCGTACACTACTGAAAAGAAAATATCCAACTGGTTTCATTATGGATGACTTTGGCAAAAGTTATTCAAGATATTGGAAGAATGAAGTCGAGTTTATAACGCCTTGGTTTCTTTTCAGAAACCCTTGGAGTCATGTCATTACATGAACTATTGACTTTGAGGGTTCTTGAGTAAAAAAATAAATTACATTTGTTGGAATCTTATTCACACAGAGATACGTTTAGCTGACACTCGCAACATAATACAGAAACTGTATTGTAATAGACCAAACGGCAATGGCTAAGAGAAAAGGTTAACAGAGAAAGTGATGAAGTTCCAATTACTGATTTCTTCAAAGTGTGAATGGTGCATTTAAACTATAAGTACTGTTTAAGCGAATGAAATACACGTTTGCCTAGTAATCCATAAACATAACGTAAGTATGGAAATGTGTGATGCTAGGACATCAAATCTGTTGACGTTAACATCCCACCCATTGTATACATTTTGGATCTTTTCAAATGTTTTGTTATGTTCGATAAATCAGTGGCGTAGTAAAATTTCTAACCAGAGCATCAATGTAACGACTGATCAACTTTGCCAATGCTCATTGAATTACGGACGCGGAAGAATGTGAGTTAATGAACTGCTCCATAAAACATAAGACACAAATTAAAATAGAAAACAGAAGCAGAAGATTGCAATGTTATGGTTTACAAACTAGATGTATGTATTGACTTTTACGGCATATCAGTACAACCCTGATTTTATTAAACATCTTAAGCTTGTTGGATACTAACGAATTTGAAAAAGTTGCGTAAATCAGTGCAATCACATTCATAAGCTATTTGTACTGCTCGCTTCCAAGGCTTTTACGAAATGAATATTTCCGTAATTATCTCAAAATATTTTCTAATAGACATAACTCTTCTGGACCGTAGATGCCTGTAATACTTCGCTTTGTGACGAATAAAAGAAGGATACAGTCTTCTTCCTATTAGAAACTATGTAGCAACTGTCTCTCTTCGTAGATTCAAGCCATGATCTTTTCTTTAATAAGAAATATATCAACGTAAATAAACACATTTAGGTACAGACACGTGTGTGTGTGTATTTTGGATTTCATAGACGAAGTTTCCACGAGCAGAAATTATTTCTATCAATATGTGAGACATGTATTACAATATTTTTGACTATTTTAATTAAGTCCCAGTGAATACTTATAAAGTTAAAGCTTATTCATGAAATCTTAACGTGTATACTATGACATCTAATATTGCATTTATATTCATTTTTACGAATTGGGAGTATGAAATTGCAGAACAACGGAGTGTAGAGTTTCCTAACGATATAGCAGACAAAATCAATCTGCAGATTAGTTCTTCTCACTGTGAGACTCAATTACCGATGTATATATATATATATATATATATATATATATATATATATATATATATATATATATATATATATATATATATATGTACATATATCTAGGCTGGCGTTTACGCGCAGGTCTACCTTCAGTGAAGACTATTACTATAGTTGCGGCTATATACACACTAGCTTTCGTTCCTACATTGTTGCATGACATCTTCTTATTTTCTTATTTTTGTTTCCTGCAATTGTGTATAAAAAAAATAAATCAACAACAAATTCGTTCCTAGTAGCCGGGAGGTTTGAAACCCTGTCTATTTTAAGCTCTTGAGTCAAATTGCTAGAAACGCACGTGCCGTTGGCACTAATCCCATACCTTCTTTGCATAACATTTGACAGAAGTTTAAATGTCCCGATGATTCCATAAACATTTCGGTGATTTTCATTCTTCTTTATTTTATTCAAATTATTATATATTAGCTTCTGTTCTTTTACATTGTATGAGTTTTTCTGATTCTTTTAGATGTAGTTTGAATCAACTTCATATTTTTGAATGTTGTCTCTTTTGTTTCTTCAGCGATAGCATTTATTACCTTGCTAGTATATTATCAATATTGATTTCCCCTTATCACGTTATTAATGTGTTCCATTTTGTTATTTACTAATGCTGTTTTCTATATACTTACTTGTATCCCTCTGATATTTCACATATCAGGCAACTTTTAACTCCTTCTTTTCTATTGTTCCGTTTAAACTACATCAGTCACACTATCGAAACCCATTATCTTTAAGAAGCTCAAATTATTCATGCTATATCATATTGCCGTTTAAGTTAGTACTTCCTACGTCTCTAATGGAGATATATACTTTTTATACATCATTTATGTAATTACCAGCTGTTAAACGATTCGACATATAATTTCCCATTTAAATAGAACATCATTTATGCGTTTATATCTTTCGTCTCCAAAATATTTATAGTTTGCATGTGTCATTCTGTTGCTCATACTGAAATACCTAATGTTCGTAAAACA
This sequence comes from Margaritifera margaritifera, assembly GCA_029931535.1. NCBI lineage: Eukaryota > Metazoa > Mollusca > Bivalvia > Unionida > Margaritiferidae > Margaritifera > Margaritifera margaritifera. Next base: position 4,616,461 of record JAQPZY010001614.1, read on the forward strand.
TACCCTCTGTACCCTCTGCCTTCAAGTCTTCCAGTTTTTACACGACAGGATCACCTACAAGTATCGGCCTGATTTAAATATTTCCTAGGTAAGGTTATGAAAAAAGCTGTTTGAAAAGATTGTTTTTGTATTTCAAATTCTAACTGTTTGATCAACATTAGATTTAGGCGTTCCAAATGTATATGCTGTTAGATAACCCAATAGGTTTACCCATACTTTTGGTCTGTTTTCGTCCTTGATTACTTCAACAGGAGTCATGTGTATTTATCTGTGATGAGTGTTATTTTCTTCCTCAACTAGCTTTGGTAGATCGTCAATCCATTTTCTAGTTTTATATTGAGTGAAATACTTGCACATTCTAGTCTTTAGATTTATGTTAATCCTTTACACTACAGATGCATGTTTGTCTGAGAAAGTCAATGTTTTCGCTTTCAAGCAAATCCTTGCCTTTCCTGTTGTAAACCTTTGTATCTTCATCAAATTGTATCTTTTCATACTTTTAGGTCTTTGAGTATTTCTCTGAAAGCATTGAGCATATCATCTCCGTTTTTTCTCCTTTACTTGTCAGCCCAAGCGTATTTTTTTTTCGGAAGATGTCTATTACTGTCAAAATGTTATTGTATCCGTTATGTCTTTCAAAAGCTAGCAATGAATGCCTCTTACTAGTCATAAATTTGGCAAACATAGACCCTTCTGTTTTTTTATAGATATTTTTCTTGCTTGCCTATGTAACGTGTAAGTAGACTGTTCGGTTAAGGATTCTTTTATGTTATGTTTTTTTCCCTTCTGTTTTATTTGTTCCCACAATTGAGTTATATTTGTTAAGGCACCTAGACTGAATGTATCGTAGTAAAGATGTTAAAAATAATGTTCTTTCTCGGTCATTTAAATTGGTATACAACATTCAGAAAATAGTTAATTTTAAACTAATTATCTTTAGGTTATATCAGCAAGACAACAGTTCGACCGTCTAAATCAGTTACTTTTACTTTCATCAGTTAGTAACATTTATTCAATCTCATCAAATGTATGAATGATTTCAGATTTTTGTCAAAGTTTTCAATTCCCATCGTTGGATCAAAAACAGCAGTTTCATATACTGAGTCGTCATGTGCTACTTTTAAATCAAGCTTTGTTTTCCATAAGTTATATCTCTATTTTTGTTGAATTATTGTGGACTGACCTTGTAAAGTTCAAGACATCGTAAAATTGTACTTAAAATTTGTGTATTTATATACATCATGCAATCATGGTGTATGCTGCTTATCTCGATCTTATCATCATTTAAAGTAATCTGAAGAACTGCATAATTTCTAAAAAAAATTGCAGGTTATCTTTTTAATTTTTGAAATATATGAATCAACATTTTTATTCTCAAGTATGTTAGCATAGCGTAGTATGTAAGGCACCTGCTTTGACCACGCCTTACTACCATCTAAACTTGTAAACAAAAAAGAATTATATCTTTATACCGACATTGTTGACTTCATGTTAAACTTATGACAAAGTTCTATCAACTCTCTAAAACTTTGCTTCATTATTGACGTCGTGTAACAATTTTCAAATTATTTTGTGTTCTTCAATTGTCTTCATAGCCTGACTAGCCCAGTAAATTTTCTTTTGTGAAAAAGTCCAGCAATTTTTCATTTTTAGTTTTAATGTTCTCTTATTCCTCCTATACGAGGTGATGATACACACAATATCAGTGGTCTAGTGACTTTTAATCTTGACTTTAAAAACAATGCAGTCGAATTGGTCTAGTGTTTATTAATTTTGATTTTTAATGTTTTCCGATTCGTAAAGAGATGTAACTCATAATAACATGACCAACACACGAATAGATTTATCTTCCTTGACAATTTTGCTCTCTTTATGGAGCCATTATTAATGGTGTGTCCACAATTTCATTTTTATTTTGTGTTCGCTTATTGTCTTTAATATCTGACTGGTCTAAAAATGTTTAATTTACGAAATTGTCTAGATTTATTTTATTTTAGTTTTAATTTTTCTCATGTCACTATTTATCTCAAGTCACTATAATACTCAAAAATATGAGTGGTCTAGTGACTTTTATTTTTGATTTTCAAAACACCCCCATGTCTTCCTTATTGAGTAATTTGTATTGTAGTTTTTTTGTTTATGTTCTCATCTCATATACGCTATGTAATATTACAATATCAGTAGTCCAGAACAGGAAAAAATCTATATTACTACAAAAAAGAAAATTAAGTGGGCTTTTCATCAAAGCGGAGTTCGAAGATGACCATGACATCACTGACTGGTTTAGTTTCTGTGAGTACGCGAGTGGCTGATCAGACCAATGTTTGCTCCGAACTATATGTGGCACACTGGACAGGACATGCCGCCTGGGGTTGCTTGATCAATAGAGGACGTGCTGCAGTTCTGAGATTTACGCTGCTGTACTGTCTCTGTAATTCTCCTCAGTTCAAAGTCTGTAGCTCTAGTATGGATGAGACTGCGCCAGGTGGAGCAATCATGTGCGAGATCTCAGGGTCAATGTTGAAGTGTTTCAAGGATGACTTCAGGGAATCTTTGAAGTATTTCTTCTGATCTCCCTGAGATCACTTTCCCTCCTTAAGCCCGCCGTAGAAGATCTTTTTTGGTTGTCGCCTTTCTGACATCCTGTTGACTTGGGCTTCCCATCTGTTCTGTGATTTCATCAGCAGAGTGTGGATGCGTGGAATGCATGCTCGTGTGATAAATCAGTGTCCTGGACCCTGTCCTGCCATCTTATCCTCATCAGTTTCGTCACGCAGCCCATGTGAACATGGTTCAGCTTCTTGGTATGGCGTCTGTACACCGTCCAGATTTTGCATGCATACAGCAGGGTCGGCAACACAATCGATTTGTAGACCTTCAGCTTTGTTTTCAGACTGATGCCTCTGCTTTCTGGCACATTTGCGCGTAGTCTTCCAAAGGCCACACTTACTTTAGCAAATCTGTCGTTGGTTTCATCATCGATGTGGACTGCACTTGACAGTGTACTGCCGAGATAGGTGAACTTGTCCATTGTCAGAAGAGTTTGACCATTTAATGTGATAGTAGGCACTACGAAAGGCTTACCTGGTCCAGGTTGGTGCATCACCTCTGTCTTCTTGATTTTGATTGTGAGACCGAAATAGTCACATGCTGAAGAGAAATGGTCCATACTCTGTTGCATGTCCGACTCAAATTTGACATCATAATCTCATATTACAGACAATGAAGTTGATATATCGTAAGGAAACTCGTTTCCTCAATGATATAACGTATTGACTTCCATGTTTATTAACAAACTGTGTTTACCTTTTAGGGCTCATTCAAATGTTGTTTAAAAATAAACTGAATAATGGTACAAAACAACAAATAATATAAAGTTGTAAATTCTGCACTATGCACCTTCACAGAGAAAAGATCCAAAATTAAAATCGGTTTATTTTTTTACTGTACCCTCTTTCACATTTAGAGTGCTCAACGTGTCTTTCTAGATGACAATTATTTGGTGAAGAAACCTGGCGAACAATATACAAGTCTGGACAAGTCCATTCAAGAGTAATAACAACATATTTTATTAATATAGACACAAAAAGTCATATATAGATTAGAATCTCAACCTATGAACCACAATACACCAAAATGCGAGACCACTTTTTGTTGTTGTATTTCCTGTAGTATAACATATGTATTGACGTATATGTGGGAGCCGACAACTTTATGACAAACGTGACATTAATGGGTGTTGGGGGATGGGGGATGAGCAGTGCCAATCTTTTGAGTCACATTTTTATTTTATTAAAACTGAAATAGATGCTTAGTAATTTGCTTGTTACATATTTAGAATATTAGATACTATTAAATCTTAGGCGGTTGACTGATGCCGTCTTATGTCTTATTTAAAATACCGTTTTATGTTGGAGGTGTAACGAATCGGTTTGCTGGACGACTCAAGGACACCTGTTGAGTGAAAAAAAATTGATTAATTAAACAATAAAGTAAATGGCATTGCTTTAGGTAAAAATACAATTAAAAAATCCAGGAACCTGCTAAACTTCAGAGTTCCAGTCCCAAAAGTAACTTATATTCCTAAGATTGCTTACTCGTGTATTGTTTCAGGTGCTACTCTGAAACTTAGCCTGTGTTAGGTCAGGTTGTACGAAGCCCAGGCAGAATTAAGCTGGTAATGGGAACGGTAAATGTGCGACTGGATCTTGAATTTAACGTAAGCTAAACCTTTTAGGAGAAATGTAATTTATTTTTTTTAAAGAAATTTTACATATATTCCACACAGTCCATACACGTGATCGCCTGATTGCAAGACCATTGAGGTTTACTTTTGATTGGCGTTTAATTACTATACAATGTTCAGCGTGAGATATTTGTTTAGGGTAACATCGTGACATCAAGAGAAATAGGACATCGTGACATCAAGAGAAATAGGACATCATGACATCAAGAGAAATAGGACATCATGAGAAATATTACATCATTAGAAGAAGAAAATACTTCACATACAATAGTTGGCACCTTGTACCATAATCGCTACCTTGGAAGCTTTAGAAAATTTCATCACTGTGATATTTTGATTTGTCATCCTTGAACTGGGGCCTGTCTTATTCCACCCAATTTAATACCGATTTCGCCACCCCTACCCCACCACCCGAAAAACATGTTCAGTTTTACTTTCTCTAAGTAACAAAAATGCCTCCTTTCAGATTGAATGGTCCAACTTTCCATGGAATAAACGCGTTCATTATGTGTTTGTTTTGTATCTCTAGGTATGAATCTATAAAATACAGAACGCATTGCAATCTAAACAGTCTCCGGGGCAATAATGGATTGTAGCCAACATGTGGAGCCACAGAAAACCCGTTCCAACATTTGGTTACCCCTCGGATTTTATCGTTCGCCAGTCGAGCGATAAATAGCTGTCAAACTACAATAATACATGTATCAATGAAAACAATTATTGTCTTATTTTATTTCTCGGTGAATCAAAATATATAATGTAGATTAGCACTAGAAGACACTTAAATTGCCATTTGTCTCTTATTTGTTTGTTTTTTTTTTTTTCTCTTTTCTCAAGTTAATTAAAATAGTATATCATAATAATTTTGGACTCCTTCAGTTCAAATTTTAGCGCCAACCTAGTATATATAAAAATTTAATGCTATTAACTTCATTTTCGTATCCGCTGATTAGTGTGGCTTAGTGAAAATCTACTAAACAAAACTTTAAAATGACATACTGCATTTTACAGTTCCGTACATGAAGAAAGAACTTGATAAATAAACACAAAAAGTGCAACTGATCGCTTTATTATTTTTATTCACTGATTATAAGGCAATTAAATATATAAAAAGCAACCGTGACAACAGTTTCGTATTTTAAACCTTATACAAAAATAAAACAAATTCCATTTTTTTGCGAACAAATATGAAATACATGGTCAAGAAGAGGTAGAAAGACTCTTTATACATTTATAATAAGAACCTCTTTGAACAGATTCAGGCCTTGTATAAATAAAGGATAAATACATCTATGAACAGATTCAGGCCTTGTATAAATAAAGGATAAATACATCTATGAACAGATTTTTTTGGTGTGGTAATCAGAAACAATTCCCTTATGAAAAAATTCCATCATATGTATTATTGCGACAAAATCCAATGCAATTTTCCAAATCATATTACATTTTTAAAACTGTCATTGCAGAAATTTGAACACACCAAGAACCACACAACTTTATTTAGACCACTCCATTATAATTTCTCTGCTTTTGTCTTTCCCATTAAAGTATTATTTTAGGCATAGGTTGTGTGATCAAAATAAAAAACTTTAAAAAATTCACATGTAGTAAATCTGATATATATATATATATATATATATATATATATATATATATATATATATATATATATATATATATATGTCAGAGCATACATGTATGGGCTTAATATCAAATTAATAAACCCATTTTAAATAAGAAGACATGGTCTTCATAATAAAGATAATAATACTCTGACAGTCTTAACCCAAAATTATTTTCTTCTGGAGAACGCCGGTAACATAGGAAACTGTTTTCTTTTAAATGACTTATAAAAATACTTTTCAAGGATGACATCTTTGAAAAACTTATTTTCACAGGCCTCTAACCTGAGAACAAAAAGAACATTTAAAGTTGACTATAATGCATATATACTATTAGCTTAGTAATATGTCAAATATATGTTTAATGCAATAAATATTCAATGAGAATCTCGTATATTTCAAACTAAACAACAAAAATCGTTTGTAAGGAAGTCTAGAATTTTCACTAAATTATCCCGCCCACTAAATATCTAAAGAATTCTTCACAACATATCGCTGAATGGTAGGTGAATTACATAGTTTGAGGGAAATGCATCTGTTAAAAAATATTATAGAAAAGAATCACAAAGTTAATTGTGCGAAAATGACGCCTATTTCATTTTTATGCAGATATGAGAAAATGTGATTTAAAGCAAGATGAAGATGCTATCGATTCTTTGCTTGTTTGTCAAGCAGGAAGTAAACCGGAAGTAATCTTGGACCGCTTTGTTCCATTGTGCCACCTATCAAATTAAGGGAAATGTAACTGTCTACGATCCCTTATCAATTAACATATTATCTGAGAACCTTTATATTATCGACAACTTTGAAAAACACATGCAGTGTGTTAATGCCCATACAATACATTATATCAACACTTCCATTTGAATAAGCTGTCTGAATAATTCTAAACTTTACTGCTCAGATTACCGACGTTTAACAGAGCATTATGTTTGGGCATGACTAATTATGAATTAATACCACTAGGTTACCTTGATATTCGTAACTCGCATCATTGAATTAATACTACTAGGATACCTTGATATTCGTAACCCGTATCATGAATTAATACCACTATAATACCTTGATATTCGTAACCCGTATCATGAATTAATACCACTAGGATACCTTGATATTACCTTGTAGTGTACAACAGTCAACATCCTGGAAGCAATCAAGGGCAGGATACGGCGTGATAAGATCACTATCAGACTGCTTTTAGGAGCAATACATTGGAAAAAAAGGATCTGCGAGTTTCCCTCCCCCGCCTAGAATAAATACAATTAATTAGAAAAGCAACTGTATAGCGACATATTTGTTTTTAAAAAGAAGATACAGGGATGAGAATAGTACATCTGACTTTCAGGTCAAGAGTCGAAAAACGTCTTGAAGTCTTGACTGTTTTAAAGATAGACATTAATTGCATGCATGGATACCTGCCTCACGTTTTTCTTTCAAAAAACGGACTTTTTAAAAAGAAATTATTAACAGTGATGAGTAAGTATTTAAAATAGTACACACAAACTTAATTCATTTGGACGGAGAAAGCGATGTCCTTTCTAGAAAGCTCCCAAACTTTCTTTAACGGTACTAACATAACTACATTTAGTTTTTAACAAAATACGCTTACTAAAAATTCTACTTGTTTTCAAATTCACTTTACAAAATGTAAGATTCGTTATAAGTTTGTTTACATGCCTACAACTGTCCCAAATACGATACAGCAAGGGAAGTAACTATAGAACAGATGAAACAAAAAACAAATAACTTTCATGTCAGACACGGACATTTCTTGCAATCGTGCACAAAAGTAGGTTTCCATATCTGATATAGGCATAAACTAATCAGACAATATCCTCTGTACAAATACCAGATAACATATGCCACACACTCCAAGTGGGACACTATTGGAAAAGCTTTAAAGACATACTAGGAGTATAGGATGTAAAACAGATGCAGAATGTTGTCAACTCAAATAAAAAAAATATGCATGATAATTGTCAATCATTTACATGTGAAAACGAATGTGTAATAAAAATATCGATGATCTGATTCATTGCATGTCCGATATAATAAAATGAGTTACAAATATAAAAGTTTCAACATCTTTTCGGGAATGAATACGACAACTGCTGTTAAATTGTTTTAACGCACTGGAACATAGTTACCCTCAAAACACACTAAACAAAGCTTGCTGTGGAGAGAAAAACTATGTCTACTCTAGTTTTAGCACCTGACACATATATTAGCCACTCAAGGGTACATCGTTTGTGATGGGTAAGTAAGAAACAAGGCCCTGCCATCTGCCAAATACCCTAAAACTGTCTGAGGTCATGTCCCTGGAGAATTTGTAAGAAATAATAAAATCTCCAGATTGACCATAACTACAAAGGAAAATGGAGGTATTTCACTTGAACAATATTCATTAGTTCATAGGTTTTGTAATAATTGATCCAATCACGTCTGCTCGGTCACTTTTCATGCATTTTAATGGTAATAACTAGAGGTGGTTTGATATCATCGATGCATCGATGAATCTCAATATTTACTCTGGCGATTGTGTATCACGGTACAGACTCAGGCTGTTGATACAGGCCGATAGTAGAATGAAACATAAAGAAAATGATATAAACTGTCCAAAAATAAACACAGTTTGTGGTCTTTATATCCATTTGAATGAATTAAAGAACAAGGCCGCTTACAACATGTATACAAACTATAGTTAACTAATTAAATCCTATACACACTCTATTGTAAGTTCAAAGAATTTCAGTCTATCACGAAATAGCAAGTATTAATCCTTTCAATTATTTTTCAAATAATATCCTATGTACATTTTCATTCGTTTTATAAATATTTGATCCACATGAGAAGTATCAGCATTAGTACAGTGACATCATACTATATATTGATTCATAATCTACCTCCCAGAACAGAGCACACCAAATTCTGCTTAAATACCGCCACCCCACCCCCAACATAAATATAAGCAGGAGCCTTTCTTTGACTTAGATATATCCAATAAAGGAACATTTACAGCATTTAACGGTCCAGTTTGTCTCACACAAGATATCCAAAGATAGACGAATTCAAAACAAAACAAAATATTACATTGCAGGTACCACGTCAAATTGGCTGTTTGCAAATCTGCTCAATACAAATGTACGTTTCAGTGGGAAAATGACACCAGCACGTGCTGCGCTTTAGTTCCCAGACATTCAGTGATATTTCTAGTTTTGTCTTAAGTGGACCACATCAAAACTGAGAACTGTGGGGTACATGTACCCAAAAGTGCCCTCAAAAAGAACAACACACTTTAGCTGTTGGGATATTAAATAGAGGCACGTTCCTCACAATACGCTAGGTGCGACTATTATAGCAGAATACAATAAAATATCAAAGAAGAAAAAAAAATAACAAAAGAACGGGTCTCTAAACGATTTTATTGTATCTGATCAATGTTTAGTGAACATTTTAACGAAAGACATCACTTGTATATTTTTCGGGGTTTCTTCTTTTTTCAAGGGGGGGGGGGGGTAGGGCGGGAATGCGATTCTATTATGCTATGTATAATATATAAAAATATAATGATACAATATGCCTGCCAAACCCCAGTTCTAGTTATAAGAACCATTCGTTACGCACATCACGCAATTACACCTCTTGCTCTTGTGTATTGGCATAACTCCTTGGGGAATAACAAAAATCAGTTCAGTTTCTGTAGAAAGAGAGACTTGTACGATTGTGCGGCATATTGTAAAAGGAAAAGAAAAAAATATTGTACATTTTCTAGTGACTGCCATGAACGATTCCTAGAAATTAAGTCGACGAAAGGGGTTTTTAATGTATTTAGTTGTCTCGTTGTCTGGTCACTGGAATGAGACGTCCATCTTACACAGTAAGAGTTTCAATAATGATAATTATTTAACAGAATTGATTTAGATGCAGATGTTAACTGCATACGTATCTTTTGAAGAAGAACATAACACAAAAAGGTTTGGGGTACATTATATGTGAGAAATATTAGTCAGTATAAAAAAGAATCTGAAATAATACGTTGCATGTTCTATAAGTGTTTGTACTTGTTTTTGTGTTAGACTTTGCATATACTTGTTTTTGTGTTAGACTTTGCATATACTTGTTTTGTGTTAGACTTTGCATATACTTGTTTTTGTGTTAGACTTTGCATATACTTATTTTGTGTTAGACCTTGCATATACTTGTTTTGTGTTAGACTTTGCATATACTTGTTTTTGTGTTAGACTTTGCATATACTTGTTTTTGTGTTAGACTTTGCATATACTTGTCTTGTGTTAGACTTTGCATATACTTGTTTTGTGTTAGGCTTTGCATATACTTGTTTTTGTGTTAGACTTTACATGTACTTGTTTTTGTTTTAGACTTTGCATATACTTGTTTTTGTGTTAGACTTTGCATATACTTGTTTTGTGTTAGACTTTGCATATACTTGTTTTTGTGTTAGAATTTGCATATTACGTCACGTGAAACACATTGTTGGCCTATAGGCAAACACACTGCGTAAATAGCAACAATTGTGAAAGGTGACAACGATTTATTAAAATGAAGCAAAATTTCCATTATATATGGATTTTTGCTAGTTCTGAAACACATCATTCCGATAAGGAAATTTAAATGCTTTTTTAATTGATATTGTTACCTTACTAAATTATGTTAATACAAGGGCAATTTGTGTCTCTGCAACTATAAAGTTTATCGTTGCAGCCGTATTTTTAACACTAATGTCCTTGCAATGGTATTTATATTTGTTGCAACGGTATCCATATACCCGCAACGATATTCACCTACCGTTTCAACGGTATAAATTATTTAGTTGTTGCGACGGCGACGGTTTTCTTCAGTATTGCAAAGGCAAATTTACCGCTACGACGATAAAAAAACAAAAAAAAAACAAACAAAAAAAAAAACTTTATAACCGTAGCATTGCCGTTGCAACGGAGACAAACAATACCGTTGCAACAAAAAAATATATCATTACAAAGATGCAATATACCGTTGCAAATAAAACAAAACAAATACCGTCGCACCGGTATTTAAAAATCGATGCAACGGTTGGTGAATATTATAAATACAGTTGCAACGACACTACCGTTAAAAATATCGTTGCAACGTCAAAAATTACCGTTCCATTGACAAAATTTGGCGTTGCTACTATAACTGGATACCATTGCAACGATGTGTGGATACCATTCTAACTGCAGCGGTATTTTTTTACGCATTTTGGTTAACTATAGGTGTCGGACAAGAATGTCGAGTGAAGCTATTTCATACGCAGCATTAGTATCAGTTTTATTAAAAGTGTTATATCTTATTATCTGGCCATTTAGGAAGCCAACACTCAGATGAAAAATAAGACAATATTCATTTTAATCGCACTCTGTTTAGTGCTTAATAATGGTCAAGACTGGAAATTTGCAAAATGGCAAAATAACTGATTCATTTGTAGTGGGGAAGGGTTATTAACTAATAAAAGAGCTAGGTCTCCAATTTTTTAATTTTTTTTTACCTGTTTAAGTAGAAAAGCGCTTGTTCTTATTTTAGTTGTTGAAGGAGATGGGAATGAAAATCAGTTTTAATCCGCACTTAGATTTCCGAGTAAAATAAACACCGTGTAATTGAATCGTTTATGCGCTAACTGCAAGGGAATATTTTCGCATGCATTTCATACCATTCTAATCAAGAACTACTGACAGTATTTTAGTAACGTGGATATTGGAACTGACAAGAAACACGCTATATATATATATATATATATATATATATATATATATATATATATATATATATATATATATATGTATACTGTAGAGAGTTAAACCCTGCGATTTGTTTCTAAATTACTTGGCAGTCTGCTGCAATTGAAGTATTCATTATTTAATGAGGTTGGCATAGGCTAGGAAACTGAAACTAATTAAATTAGCAGAACGTTCTCACAGCAATATTATGCATCATACAAGGTATTAAAAATGTGTTGACCTTCTTTTTCTCCACAACAACAAATAAAGTGTTTAGAGATTGCTTAAAAGAGATTGACTTCTTTGTTTTTTTATGAAATTAAATAAGTTCACACAACCAAACTAACGTTGTTCTTTCTTGCAAATAACCCGGGATGATAATTTTGTCCGCAATACTATTATATACGGTGGAGAAAGGTGCAAATGTTACCATTCAGTAATCACTTAAGTGATTCGATCATATTTTACTTTGAGTCTATTTACCTATACCTATAGTCATCCGATATCTCAAAGAGAGAAGAACAAAAAGTATAAAGGGACTACGATGACCGAGAAAGAAATGCTGCTACTGATAATGATGAACCAATGATGAACCAATGCTTAATGCGGTTTAAATTAGAGTCGTTTCATGATAGTATTTGGTGTAGCGTGTACTAGAGCTGTGCGTATAATTTTTAAATAGCGATACATTATTGCATCTTTCTTGGTGCGTACACATAACCGTGCAGAAGAAAAACAAGATATTAGGTTGTATCTCCTGTTTTGATTTGGTTGCAGTTTTTAACACCTGCATTGATAATTCTATCGGCGATGGCTCTCGTCAACCTATACTAATCAGTTTAAAGGACAAGACGGTATTTTATATTCCTGATTCCAAAACAATTTATGTTCAATATGCATTAATTGCGATTTTCCCGTGGCTAAATTACATTCAATATGCATTACTACCGATTATCCTGTGCCGAATTTACATTCAATATACATTACTTCCGATTATCCAGTGGTGAACTTACATTCGATATGCATTACGTCCGATTATCCAGTGGTGAACTTACATTCGACATGCATTACGTCCAATTATCCAGTGGTGAACTTACATTCGATATGCATTACGTCCAATTATCCAGTGGTGAACTTACATTCGATATGCATTATGTCCGATTATCCAGTGATGAATGCAACCCGTGCTTAGTATGTAAATCGTGTTTTTATTTACTTTTAATGACGCTATATTGGTCATTGACCAATTTAAAGAAACCCAACTGTCTACATATACCAGTATACAACTATTCTTTACTTTGCCCGGCTGCAAAATAACATGCATAATATGCTATACAATTTGAAGTGCGCCTCTTATTATGTAAATAATTTATTTTTCTACAAAATAGCAAAAGTATAATTTCCCCGGTGCAGTATATTTCATAAATACTGTTACAACTGAAAGAGACCAATGGTGTTAGTATAGAAACACAATAAAAATCAATCGGGTGATACAGAATATTTCTTAGTTGTTTTAATGTTCTGTTTCTGTATTTGAAAAAATTTAAGTCGACGCACCAGCTATACATAGAAGTGTATATTTGTTAATGTTAAGGTATTTCAGGCATTCCTAATAAAGCACTGAATTATTATTTAAATCTTTAATGACATCTGATGATGTTATGTCTGGATTCCATTCATATTTCATAAAATGTCAATTTATTATAATACTCCATAATACTTTATCTCGAACTGGTGTGAACTCGAAAACAAAACTAAACAGATGAGACTGAAGAAGAAGGAATTTAATCATTAAACTTAAACTTTCTCCCTTGACGAGAAAAAAAATTGCTGATTATCACAATTTCTTTCTTATTATCGCGCATAGCACACACTTGATATTCTGATGTTCAAGTATAGTGCATAGCACGCATTTGATATTCTGCTATTCAAGTATAGTGCATAGCACACACTTGATATTCTGATGTTCAAGTATAGTGCATAGCACACATTTGATATTCTGCTATTCAAGTATAGTGCATAGCACACACTTGATATTCTGATATTCAAGTATAGTGCATAGCACACATTTGATATTCTGATATTCAAGTATAGTGCATAGCACACACTTGATAATCTGATGTTCAAGTATAGTGCATAGCATGCATTTGATATTATGATATTCAAGTATAGTGCATAGCACACACTTGATATTCAGATGTTCAAGTATAGTGCATAGCACGCATTTGATATTATGATATTCAGGTCATATAAGCATGAAAGAATGCACCCTCATTATAATATTTTTGTTACTAAAGCAATGATTTAATAAATCCATCATACATATATTTTGCACCAGGGTTACTTCTTGGTAGGTCATAAATAGTCACGCTTGCCAATTTCGAGTCTAGATTTGGCTAGATACACTCCTTTCCCCTTCTCCAGGCAAACCGTATAAAATATATCTTGACAGACTTGATTCCAGTCGACACGTATCCAGGAACTGTATTACTACATTCATGACATTTTGTCTCAGAATAAGATATTTTTCGCATTGCATATCATTAGATAAGTGTTTATCATCATTTTCCGTTAAATGCCTGAACCTACTGCAGACAAGATATGCCATATAAAAAGTATTTGACAAAAATTCCAAACAACGGAATAAATATAATTTACCGCAAAATATTTAGACGAGACAGGCGCTCGTTAATTCCGGAATTTGTTTAGGACCTTGTGGAGTAAAGGAGTATATATATGTTACCTTTTGCGTGTGTTATTCAAACCACTTGTGCTCCTTTGTGGGTTAATAGGAATGTTGTGATTTATGAGCTAGCATAGGGATGGGAGCGAGAGTAAATATTTGATCTTACTATAATTGCACACATAAGCAAGTACGAACAAGTTGCTTATATGCATAGAAACAACGCCCGTTCTCCATATATATTTTGCCTAAAGCGCTTTTTAAGCTTGCTATTATTTTAAGAGGTAGTCATCATTGTATAGTGCGATTAAGAATCAGTTTTCTATTCCACACAACTGACCAATATAATTAGAGGATAACCTTCATTGAATATTTCAAAAACTTTTTATATGCTCTATTTTCAGTCTGTATCATCGTCAAATAAGATTTGTAGAGAAGCAGTGGCTGAGTTCTTACCACGAATTCTTTAGTTTTTATTTATTTTTAATTCTTGTTATGTATAGTAAATAATTTTCGAATTGCTGAAATTCTCTCTCTCTCTCTCTCTCTCTCTCTCTCTCTTAGGTTAAGTCTAAAGCATCCATTTGATTATCACAAATCAACAACAGTTTCCCTTTGTATAAAAAAGAATATCGTCTATGTTTAATCCAAAATGATGCTAGAGATCTTATAGGATGCGAAAGCTTAAAACTATGACACTTGGCAAATATCCAGCTTCAAAAGAATATCATCATTTGTCACAGACAGGATTTTAACGTAATGAGAAAATGAACCTTCAGTAACCATCGAGGAGACTAAAATTATATTTCATACTAAATCCTGTCGAATTTAACGTCCTTGCTGTCAAATAATTAAGCCTGAAATAGAAGAATTGTCAAAACATCATTAACAGTTTGAATTTAGACAGCGCTTCATTGATGTGGAGTTATGCCTCAGAAAAAAAAGGAACCGAAGATCGCAAAGTGCACACACAATTCAACTAGTCACGCAGCTCGCTGAATTAATTTCGTATCTTTTATCTCAAAAAATACCGTGTGATCTGATGAATATTGCATGGTCGAACGGGTTAGTTTCTGGAGTAAAAATGTCATTTATCAATGTATGTTTTTTTGATATATATATATATATAATCAGATAAAACACCGATTCGGTGTTTGCAGTGGCTTTTATTTGAATAATTATTGCAAATATGTCTGCTGAATCAAGAGCGATGTTTTATACACTTTACAAGAATACTTAGTCATATCATGCTTAAATTAAAAAACGGCAATACTACTTCACTTTCTTGCAGTCACAAAATAATCTTGGTTTGTGTCTTTCTTCCTATTGGTGAGTGGTACGTTAATATAGGCCATATTATAAAAAGAGTTTCTGTCCAATCAGCAAACTAAACAAATATACAAATATTTTCTAAAGCAAGGACATTTATCAAGATTATACTTTTTATGCATAATACTTATTTCGGAATATGCTGATAATGAGTGGGGCGGTTGCACAATATATGAATCAGCCAAAACAACAATAAACAACAACAACAACAACAACAAAATCCTGGAAACTTTAAGCAGCGCAGCTCTTACAAGGACTACTAATTCATTTTTTGTCGCCAATCTTTATATCTTTTAACTGGACTGAAAGAACATATTACCAGAAAAGATAAATCTAAACTTGTCAATATGCATAACATAGTAAATATGGTAAATATCTACGCAGCTGAATTTAAAATCAAAACACGCTATCTCCAAATATAATTTCAAGTATGTAAATACCTACTATTCTCATTTCTTTCTGTCTGCCTTTCCACAGCGAAGTGTGCTTGATCAGAATGTGAAAAGTGTATAGTCTATTTTAGTTGTAGAAGTTTTAGTGCTGATCAAGTTCAATTTTCACCATCTTCATTTTGCTCACGTAGTGGTCGTAAAACCGTTCTGCGTTTCCTTTCACATTGAGACAAATATTTGGCTCAAAGGCAAGACCTTACAAATCATCTATATTTTATTCCAGTCATTAATCTTCAGCATCTTCTTTGAGGCAACGAGGGGAAAAACAGTATTTTTATGATCAGAAGTACATTAAAGATACCAGAATACCTGAACAGCGATCTGCCAGTTAAATTCTCACTTTCAACGACACACACACACACACACACACACACACACACACACACACACACACACACACACACACACACACACATACATATATATATATATATATATATATATATATATATATATATATATATATATATATATATATAATTATTGGTTTTCTGCCCTCATGCATGTTCGAGGCATCAATCTTCTCCACTCTTCGCTTAACATCGCTCTCTATATCAGTGTGTCTTTAGGTTTACTGTGTCACGGTAACGTCATGTTCTCCATCTTTTTATTTTGTATATCAAGTAGGACGAGGACGATATAGATTGTGAGACCTTTTGGCCGATTGTATTGTATATTATTTGGCAATAAAAAATGTTTAAACTAAGAGTCTTATAAATTGCAACAATTCACAGCGTATATCACTAAGGTTGCGATTCATAAATTCGATAAAATAAAATAAGTCTATCTTTACATTCTTGTTTAAATTGCTTCCAAAAAAATACCTTACGCGTTAGGGTCACCATTTTGTCTCACAGTTTTGTCTCAGTTGGTCTTGCACAAATAAAAATAACAGCACAAAATGTATGTTATTTATTTTAACTGTGAACGGTTGCTAAAACAAGCACACAGTTCGTGATAATATATATATATATATATATATATATATATATATATATATATATATATATATATATATATAAGTTAAAGATGAAGGTTGCTAGAAGAAAAAAGAACAAAATAAAATAAAAGAAACATAACCGTATACGGTACGGTTGTCAACGTTTAAATTCAATACTATATTAAGTACGGCACATGTCCTTTTGATGCAATGTTTTTAAAGCTCTTTAATGTATGTGTACGGGCAAATGTGAGTAATACTTAATTCATTAGGCTGCATTATATACTTTAAAATAATACATTCATATCATATTTCATATAGTATTACAGCTACTATAAAAATCATGGTATCATATCACTTTAGAAAAAATATACTTGGACGCACCTCACACGTCGGACATAATGCCTATTTGGAAATATATAAAATTTACTGCAATCCATCTTAATAATTCAGTAATGATGCTTTATATATATATATATATATATATATATATATATATATATATATATATATATATATATATAATCAGACAGGACATAGCTGGAAGAATTATTAGTTGAAAAAAGTATTACATGATTCCCTTCAAAGACGCCTTTTCAGTATTTTAATATTTTTGGATGCAAATTTATTTAGAAAACCCTTCAGTTTATACTCTCATTGTTCATGTTGAATAACCTCTTTAATTTCATAACTATATATTACAGAATTACTGACCTATGTTGAGGTGAATATGTAGTTTTTTGAATTAGTGAACCTCATGTTAACCCACTCGAAGCTGAGATCAATATAATAAAACTCAATATTTACCGAAGCAAAATACTATAGTTGTTTTATTACACGCATGAATGCTAAATTTTGCGATTCATCTTGTTACAGCATTTGAACTGCATGGGATCATAGAAAGTTCGCTATGGCGCCACGGCAGTGCAATATTGTATAGTGTCTCTAATCACATGACCTCATGTCAGATAGGGGGCGCCACTAAAGAACATTGACCCCGGATGCCTCAGTTGAAGGGGGGAGGGGGGCGCCATTAAAGAACATTCAAACCCTCGCCCCGCCACTGATCGGGAGGCTGAATGGGGTTATAAGTGTATTTTTGGTCATAAATCTAGCAATTAGTACTGGTGTTTCTATCCTGTTTAGAAATAATTGTGAATTTTTCATTGAAACAAACAAATGTGATTGCCAGGGCAGATAGAGTCTCTTAGGCTTATCAGTTAATGGACAGAGAATACGCTAGTGAATTTATAAAGTCATAATTATGATAATGTTGAGGTTTTTTTTAGAAATTTGAAAGAGGATATTATACATTTTGACAATTCTTCTGTTATCGTATGTAGTGACTGGAATGTTGTTCAGGACATGGAGCTTGACTTTTATAATATTTTTCATGATAAACACTCCATGATCCGAACAGCAGTCCAGCACATCAAAAATCAACTTCATTTACTAGACCTATGGAGACCAGTCAATCCTGACAGTCGATTATTTACTTGACAACATGAATACCCTGTGAAACAGAGCAGACTGGACTATTTTTTAATCTCTGAGGACATGTTTTCAAATTGTAAAGACTCATCAATTATTCGTGGTTTCAAAAAAGATAATTCAGCAATAACACTAAAATTGCCATATCTGTATTACTAAGAGGTTCTGGGTAGTGGAAATTCAATTCCAAGTTATTAAAATAAAATGAATATATTCACTTGGTAAAGCAAAAAATGGCGAGCCAATCAAGTAGAAGAATACTACTGTGAAGGTGATAAGAAAGAAAAAACTTCAGCTGAAGCTAAGTTCTAATGATCAATTATTGTTTGAAATTCTTCAAATAATTAATTAAGAAACAATTAGGTATTCACAAACTAAGAAATACAGTTGAAATAAAATCTGAAAATGATTGAAGCCGAAATACATACTTTATTACCTTAGTGAATCAAAATAATTACTCCATTATTATGGAAAAACTGAACAAAAAACAAGCAAATTTATAAGAATTAAGGCATACAAAAAACAAAAAAAACAAAACAACAACAACAAAAAATAAGGTGAAAGGTGTAACGAGTTTTATTGTTGTTGTTGTTGACAACATTCAAAATCTTGTCTTAATCTTGAAAAGAGAAATTACATAAAGAAAACAAAGCAATGATTAATTATGGAAAAGGAACAAAGGTAACATATCAAAAAGATATATTAAACCGATATATTCGGACTTGAAGATGAACATGACATCACTAACTGGTTTGGTTTCTGTGAGTACGCAAGTGGCTGATCAGGCCAGTTTGTGCTCTGAACTATCTGTGACACACTGGATAGGAGATGCCGCTTGGAGTTTCTTTGTCAATGGAGGACGTGCTCCAGTTTCGAGATTTACGCTCGCGCTTCTGCACTGCGCAATTCTCCTCTGTTCAAAGTATGTAGCTCCAGTGTAGATGAAACTGCGCCAGGTGGAGATATTCTGTGCGAGATCTTCCCAAGACTCATGGTCAATGTTGAAGTGTTTCAAGGATGACTTGAGGGAATCTTTGAAGTGTTTGTTCTGACCACCCTGAGATCGCTTTCCCTCCTTCAGGTCGCCATAGAAGATCTTCTTTGGTAGTTGCTCTCCTGACATCCTGGATTTGATGAGCAGAGTGTGGATGCGAAGAATGCCTGCCCGTGTGTAAAACCTCAGTGTCTGGGACCCTGTCCTGCCATCTTATTTTCATGCAGCCCATGTGAAAATGGTTCAGCTTCTTGGCATGGTGTCTGTATACCGTCCAGGCTTCGCATGCATACAGCAGGGTCGGCAACATAATGACGTTGTGGACCTTCAGTTTTGTTTGCAGACTGATGCCTCTGCGCTCGGACACATTTGAGCATAGTCTGCCAATGGCCACACTTACTGGCGTTGGATTCATCATCGATGTGGACTGCACGTGACAGTGTGCTGCCGAGATAGGTGAAATTGTCCGCGGTCAGGACTGTTTTGCCATTTACTATGATGGTAGGTTCTACGAAAGTCTTTCCTGGTACAGGTTGGTACATCACCTATGTCTTCCTGATACTGATTGTGAGACCGAAATTGTCACAAGCTGAAGAGAAATGGTCTATAATATGTTGCATGTCAGACTCAGATTTGGCATTCGGTGAACAGTTGTCAGCAAACAATACTAGATCACGAATCGTCACTTCCTGTAACTTAGTATTTGTCTGTAGTCTCCTGAGACTGAAGAGCTTGCCGTCAGTCCGGTACCTTAATATCAATCCCAATGTCATAGGTACGGAAAACATCAGTAAGCATGTCAGAGAACACGATACTGAAGGGGGCTGGGGTCAACACACAGCCTTGCCTGACTCAACTGGTGACTGGGAATGGTTCAGATGACTCACCGTCGTCCACGACAAGAGCGAGGATGCCATCATGGTATTGCCGAACCATTAAGATGAATTTCTCAAGGCAACCAAATTTTGCCATTATCATCCAGAGGCCCCCACGACTGACTGTGTCAAAGGCTTTTGCCAAGTCGACGAATGTCTGTTCCTGGCATTTCTCCTGGAGTTGACGAGCTGCAAAAACCATGTCTGTGGTCCCTCGTCCTTTCCCGAAGCCACACTATCAGACAGGAGCCCTTGATCAATGTGATGCACAAGGCGATTCAGCAGAATTCTGGCGAGTATTTTGTCATCTATTGGGAGCAAGGAGATGCCCCAATGGTTGTCACAGGATTGTCTGTTGCCTTTCCGCTTGTACAAGTGGACAATGGATGCATCACTGTACTCCTGGCGTATAGTCCCTTGAATCCACATTGACTGGAAGAGTTCAGTCAGTTTCTGTGAGATGAGTGAGCCTCCGACTTTGTAGACTTCTGCTGGTATAGCATCTGTTCCAGGTGATTTGCCATGTGAAAGCAGGTTAAATGCTTTCTCAGTTTCAGTCAGCGTTGGAAGATCAGCAAGTGATATGTTGGTTTCCACTTGGAGCAGTCAGTCAATTGCCACTTCACTGATAGATGATTGTTGATTGAAGAGGTTGTTGAAGTGTTCTGCCCATCTTTGAAGTATATTTTCTTTGTCAGTGAACAGTGAGGTGCTGTCAGCACTCAGACTTAGAGATGTTCCTGATGACTGTGGCCCGTAGATTGTCTTCAAAGTATCACAGCAGTTCGTCGTGTCATTCCTGTATGCATACGACTGAACATCATACTGAGTCTTGCAACTATCTGAGTTTGCATTAGACAGTCCTCTTGATATTGTTGAAGGCTTCCTTCTTAGATGATGAAGTGCAGTCTTCTAAACAGGCCTTTTGTAGCTGATGTTTCTCATTCAGTGGTCTCTTTATGGCAGCATCGTTCTCATCCAATCAATCTTGATGTTTACGTGTGTTGGGAACGAGGGTTTTCAATGCAGCTTAGTAAAAAGAGTCTCTGAAGGATGCCTTGTTTTCCTCGACATTCTCTGAGTTCGCATCAATTGTTTCTAGTTGCTGCACAGTTCTTCGACAAATGCATGTTTCACATTCTCCCGTTTCAATTTGGGGACATTGAGATTTTGGGCACTTTTTTGTCTTGTGATCGTCCGCTTGGGTGAATCTGAATATTGAGCTTGGTGACTAAGAGTCTGTGGTCAGTCCAGCATTTTGCACTTCTCATGGCCTTCGTCAATCGGACATCCTGCCTGTCTCTTCTTCTGACGATGACGTAGTCAATGAGATGTCAGTACTTGAAGCGTGGGTGTATCCAAGACATCTTGTTGCGGTTTGTCAGGCCAAAAACTGTGTTGGTGATTAGGAGGTTGTGTTCAGCACATTTCCTCAGTAGGAGGAATCCATTGTTGTTGCATTTGCCCAAGCCATTTTTACCATTGACACCTGACCATGTCAGGTGATCTGTGCCAACTATAGCATTGAAATCACCAAAGAAGATGACATTCTCTGCCTTCGGTACTTCTGCGATAAGAGACTCCAGGTCTTAATACAATTTGGCTTCCATCTCATCTGGTTTGGTCATGGGGTGCATAGGTGTTGATAATAGTTGTATGTCTCTTACCAGACAGTGGGGATCTCATTTGCATTGGTCTGCTATTCACGCCCATTGGGAGGTTTGTGAGCTTGCTGACTAGCTGTGATTTGGTGGCAAACCCAATACCAACTTCACGTCGCTCTTCTTTACTTCGGACACTCCAGAAGAAGGTATAACATGCTCCTACTTCGGTGAGTTGTCCTTCCTCAGCTAGGCGAGTTTCACTCAGGGCTGCTATCTGGATGTTGAATCAGTTCTCTATCAACTAGAGCTGTTCTTCTCTCTGGTCTATCTGCATATGTACTGTCTATTATTGTGCGCACATTCCAGGCACCGATGGTGATTATTAGCGACAGTCAAAGGAACTTAATGAAAGGAGGATTTATTGGCGAAAAAACATGAATTTTGTATGACCAATTGCACCATCTTGAAGAAAAAATGAATCTTATCTTCTCTTACGCATTGACTTTGAAAAAGCTTTCGACTCTATTGAACGGAACTTTGTGGAAGATGCTTTGAAATCTTTAAACTTTTTGAGAATTTGTCACTGGTTCAGGGTATTTTGCAATAAATCAAAACGTTGTGTCATTAATAATGGACATTTATCCCATTTTTTAATTCAGAGAGATTGTCGCCACAGAGACCATTTAGAACCCTACTTATTTGTAACAGAAATTTAACTTTTTGCACTAGAACAAAAAAGAACACAAGTATTACAGGTATTTCTATAGTGAAAAGGAGTTCAAATTAGGGCAGTATGCTGAT
This sequence comes from Margaritifera margaritifera, assembly GCA_029931535.1. Lineage (NCBI taxonomy): Eukaryota > Metazoa > Mollusca > Bivalvia > Unionida > Margaritiferidae > Margaritifera > Margaritifera margaritifera. The sequence continues at coordinate 4,639,251 of JAQPZY010001614.1, forward strand.
GATGCCCTTCTATTATTACATGGTAAAGAAAATTAACTGAATAAACCATGTTTCCAGTTTATTTGAGCGGTAAAACTAAAAGGGTTAAAAGAGACACTCTTATAACTTCTTGTATCGAAAAGGGATTAAATATGATTCACTTACGCTCATTTGTGTCTTACATAAACGTTTCCTGCATTAGGCACCTTTTAGTAAACGTATGGTAAAACTTGGTTTCTGAACAAATGTTTGGAAAATGTAGAGGTACACAGTGATTCAAATTTTGAAAACTTAAGTTGAATGAGATTTTTTACAGCCATTAAAATACGTTTCGGTACAGTGTTATTTATGTTTTATCACTATGGAAAAATGAACCATCTACTGTTTAAGAATCTTGTCTCAAGATATTCTTAAATGAGTTAATGTAAATAATGTCAAATCAAACGCAAGATGGAGAACGAATGGCGCCATACTTATTCAACATTATTTTGATGCACAAGGATCTCTATTAAGCTTCGATGACATAAAATGAAACACACGAACTAATAATTTCATCCAATATCTTGCTCTTATCTCAAAGATATCAACGAAGTGGAAAAGGGGGAAAAAAAAGTGGAAATAGTTTTCATGTAGTTTTCGACAAAACTTCCCTCCTTAGGGTAAGAGAAAATAATAACAATTTTGATAAGACCTGACAAGAACTAAGATGTAAAAGCAAAATGGTAAACATGAAATTTGGTCCAGACAGCTATAGTGTGCAATTTGTGTAGATGAATGGACCCATTCTTTTGATTTGACTAAACTTTGTACAAACGATACTAAAATTATTAACTTTAATTTTATATTTCTTAAAAGAAATATTGCCACAAACCAGATTTTGAAAAAAAAGATACAAAAATAATTTAAGTGATAATGATAATGCACCTTTTGTAAAGAGGGAATAGAACATACTGAGTATTTATTCCAAGACTGTCCAGTCACGAACACTTTTGAAAATTATTTGTGGAATGGATGAGAACTTATAACCCAAATTTTAAAATTACACAGAAAGATGTTTTTTTTAAAAAAAAACAAACAATTTTGATAAGCTGATTAACTTCCTAACTTTTCTTGCAAAATATGTTATATACAGATTACGCTGTGCATAAAAATAATCCCAAAACTTAGCTTAAACAGTTTGTGCTAACATACAAAATGCCCGGAACATATGTAGCCAAAATGAATAACAGAATTGATGGGTTTGAGAAAAATTTGACCCTCCTGTCAACTGTTGGCATATGACTTTTTTGTCATATTTATTTATTTATGTATTTTTAACAGCTGTTTCACACTTTATTTTTGCAAAGAAAACAATATTAACATTGTAAAAAATGTTGGCAATTTAATAACACCTTTGGGTGCGTGTGCAAGTGTGTCTCTGTGTGCAATATTTGTAAATGTATGTGTCTGTGTGTATGCGTGTGTTTAAGTAAACATATATATGTAAAGTCAGGATACAAAACAATTTATGGTCATCCCATGTACACCAGGTTAGGGGAACATGTAGAATCCTGACAACGTATGTTCAATATTTTTTTTAAAAATGTAGCACCACGGCAAAAGCAACAGCTTTAGAACATGCTGAAAGCGGATGCGGATGCACTAAGTGTTAGATAATTTAACCGGTATAGTTTTGCATTAAATTTCCCACATTTGTTTTTATCTACGCGATTATAAAGAAACATATCATTTAAAAAAGTTCGCACACAATACTCATTTTCTTTACATTAATATCTGTTCATACAATCATACAAGAGTTTTACTAAGTCGTATTGCCTTTATAATTAAACGTAATAACAACAAAATGTATCTTCTCTTGTATGATTAAACTCGTCTTCCTCAATTTATTATTTGTTTATTTACGTATCAGCTTCGAGTAACGTTGACCAGTCAGTTAGACTAGAATATGACTTAGAATTTCCTTGAAATATGCCAAGCTTAATTTTTTCTGGCTCATCGAGTTTTATCCAAGCAGTATACATTTCAAAGTAATATTTACATAAAGAGCAGGAAACTTGGTATAATCTTAAAACCGTTGGCAAGATAGCACATGTATGTAAAGAAGAAGAAGAAAAAGAGGAGGTTCTATAAAATGATTCCCATACTAAACCTGCATAGGTGGACACAGTCGAGATTCGACACCATTCTTTTGAAAGACAGACCACAATACAGCAGAACTTACCAATCAGTATCCATGCATATTCAATAACATGATGAGAACATGACAGCTCATTATTTATTGAATACCATATTATCCTACGTCGCCATTTGACCTATACGTTTACCTGTATTTTCTTATATCTAATGAACTCTCATTTCTGTGTATTATGCTGGTGGCAGCGAAGACAGGATGTTGCTACATCTACATTGCAGAAAACATCCATACTAGTGAACTTTGTGTAAGTATCGCTGGAAGTAGCTGAAGGTCATATCTAGTCCTCTAACTTTGTGTAAGTATCGCTGGAAGTAGTTAGGGACATATTTACAGTCTTCTAACTTTGTGTAAGTATCGCTGGAAATAGTTGAGGGTCATATTTTTACTGTCCTCTAACTCTGAATGAAATGCAACCTAGAATCCATATGCAAACTCTTGAATAATAATCCTTACTCTAAGCGTATAGCTCAGGGTGCAACCTTGGCTACTTTATATATGCGGGAGAAAATATTTCAGATTTCTTTAATGATACAACTAATATATATATATATATATATATTATATATATATATATATATATATATATATATATATATATATATATATATATATATATATTTCTAATTGGCAAATATTTTGCAATTATGTTAAGTTATGTAGACTAATGAATAAATGCTACATTTATTTCTTCTCATCGCTTTCTTAGCTTATATTACTGAAAGTTTGCTGCCAATTCATTCTATGTAAAACAAATTAAACAAATATATGTTTGGAACATTTTGTAATTTGCCCCATTACGTTTACCTTTTAACACAAACTAGGAGCACAACATTATAAAGTCAAACATATAACAGCATCGAGTGTCATTTATTGCTTTATATCGTCAGGAATTCCGCTTCCATGTTTAATATTACACAAAATAGAACTACATAATTATTGCTATAAATCCTCAGACATATCCGTGCAATAATAATGAAACATTTTATTTAATAAATATTTGGTCTCAGAAACGCAAAATGTAAGAACCTGAAAAATATGATCCTTTTCAATATTTCGCTTGCTTCAAAGCAAGCTGAATCAAAGATGTTCTTCATTTGTATCTCGTTTTTCGAATGATTATTTGGAAGAATGTTCACAACAATTCTTGGTTTTTATTAAACCCATTAATACAGATTGATATTTATACACTATGAAGTAGTATACACCGTTTCTTTAAAACTGAATGGTTTAAATCACGGATCATGCTAATTTAGCTTATTTATATGAATTTAAGAAATTCTAAATCTGCCACTCTTTGATATACATTTTATGTCAAGGCGAAGACTACAGATTCACAAAAAGCAAAAGATATGCAAGAAAAAGAGACAATACAAATATATATATATATATATATATATATATATATATATATATATATATATATATATATATATAAATTCGAACCTAAACTCCAAATTTCTGAAGCATAATAGTATAGGTTAAATGAGCAAATACAAATTTACGCAAAAAAATTCAGATAGACGACATCATAAAATAAAACGTGTACTACTTTCTCTCACACATATAAATTTGACGATCCTGCATCTTTATGTCTATACTCATAAGTGTCAATTATTTGGATCATCATCTTTGGCTTTATTTAGACCCAAATAATTATCATGATATGTAGACTTTAGTCTTTCCAAAATCAAGTTCTAATCAATACAACACGAATTTGTAATTTTTGCTTTTACAAATGACGAATAAGTTACAAAAATGCCTTATACTGACGATAGGCATTACAGTGATTCTTTCAACGTCGTATATCTTACAGCTTGTACGTGTTCAGAAGCACACAAAGAAAATGAAGACAACACGTTCTCTTCTCTTGAACACAGATGATGCCTGTAAACCATTTGTGTGAATGACAGTCAATGATGGAGGAGTGACGACAATGCATTATATATATATATATATATATATATATATATATATATATATATATAGATATATATATATATATATATATATATATGTGTGTGTGTGTGTGTGTGTGTGTGTGTGTTAAAATCTTTGTATTCAAATTACTTCCAGAGGAACAATTTAGCTTTCAATTTTACAAAATTAGGAGGGCACAATCCTTCAACGGCACTAATCATTGTATCTGAAAAATGTATACAGATATCTGATTTAATTTCTAGAGCAAAATTAATGTTCTATTCTGGACATACAATGAGGGTATTCTTCTTAGATAATCCAGTCGCTTTTTTAGTCTTTTTTGGGAGACGTTGTGTCCATGATTTAATTATTTTACATTAAAACACTCTCAAAATTATATTTAATATTGGGATTATATAACTATGCCGTACAAGAATTTCTAATGCAAACTTATGTCCAGATATTCAATATCTTGGTAGAAATATCTGCACACTTTATTCCTCAGATTTAGGCCAGTGGAGACCAGTAGGAATAAGTAATACAATGAATATAAAAAGGATCTGGAGGATTGTTATGATCAAGTATAGTAACATACGGAATTACATTCAAATATCCAAATGGTCGTTGATCGTAGAGACATGATCGTTTGGTAATTTGTCAAAATTGTATAGGGTTTTAAACAACTACTGGCGTCTTTTGAAATCGTGACGGAAAGAGTGTCCTCTATAAATCTTCTCATTCTCAAGGCGACATTGCACTGAAAACATACTTGCGCTGTATATTATAGGAAACAGTTTCAATTTGACAGCAATTCAAAAGAACAAAATAACTGTGGCTCTTAGATGTCTCCATACATCTAAGATGCTGTATCTATCCATAGAGTGGCATATATCGGGCTTTTGTTTGTAAGACTTTTTAAGGGGCAGATTGTTACTGAAATATTTTATGAATGTGTACATCACAGGAATTTTAGTCTCTATGTCTACAGGCACTCGCTTGTTTTGACGTAATTAAAATCCCTGGAGCGGTTGAACACACGCATTCATTGATAATGACAGTGAAATATCACACCACCGACGTTCTTAAATGTAGCTTTATTAGAAATAATATTACTTGGGATTGTCGCAAGCAAAAGCAATAACTGCAAAGTAAATTCTTGCCTTAAATATCGGAAATATTTGAAAAAATGAAAAAGATAAGAAAAAAGAAACTATTTGCCAGAGAACATCGTTCTAATTTGTGCAGCCTTTATAATGAGAAATATTAATTTCGAAATAAAGTTTCATCTTCATTACTTTTAGAACAATATGCACAATTTATTAATGAAAAAAGAATAAAGTAGGCTACGGTGCATTTATTTTCTCCTGTACTACCAAAAAATAATCAACATTAAATATTTTTATATTGGTGTAGATCACACGCATGGAAATGATCTGATAATAATTGTTGAAAAAAAGGAATATATTCTCAATAATGAAATAGTTGTATTTTTCTAATACATAATTTTAAGACATATGATTCGTTTAAGTGAATTAAATCAGCATTTATCAGTCAATGAGTCCAATAATTGTAACTTTAGCGAACCTTGGTGAGCACAAATGTAAGGTTTTATTTATCACATTACCAAAATAATTACATACTGATATACTTAAATACTGATTTGATTTGACGAAACCGCAGAAGAGTGGAGTGAAATAATTCGGAATCCTCTGTCACTACGTCTTTAACCTAACATAAAATCATGACGTTACTTGTGACAACATGAGACGTTATTATACATGTTACATATATACAAGATCCTTATATGAGCTTATTCACCTAAATAACACAGTTGTCATGTGTAAAAAACAATTATTGAGTTTAATTTTTCGTGTCTGCCGTTGTTGATAACCGCACGAAAATGCTATGTCTAGTGGTTTCAAACACATGACTGATTGCCATCTTAAGGTCTGTAAAACTTGTAATTTGGACAGATCCTTGTTTTATAAATGTCTTAACACTATTGATGATATAAACATTCCATCGGTGGTATAGCTAATTTGATATGAAAAATATAAACCCTGGTAACCATCAATGGCTTTTAAAATGACAGTACTGGTAAATAATGACTTTCTCTAGACAAAAAAAGTCAAACAACAGAAATATAGCACAAGGTTTTCCAATGCACATAAATTGGTGCAGTTATATGGCTTTGGATGACTCGTGTTCTTTTTATCAGATGGAATATTTACAACTTCTGATAGATAACACAAAAACACAAACACCCGTAATGATGATGTGATTTTCTAGTACTTGTCTAGTCACAAGTAGTAAATCCACACGTCCATGTATAGCTAATCAGGAACTGCATTTGGAGAGGACAATATTATACAATATTCAGCTCACCTGCTTACATAATGTACACCGTTTGTATAACTTGATTCAATATATATCGAAGAAATACTTATTTACGTTATTCAAGAGCACTTCATGTACACTGAACCTACATCAGGTATCTATTAAAGGTTTGATTTTCATGTGTTCAGTTAATACAAATCCTCTTTCACATTCTGTAATGTAAAGACATGTTGCATCGCAGTTCGAGCACACACTTCCTTCTATGTTTCAAAACATAATTTCAGTTAGGACATTTTAAATCTACGCCATATTTAGGTTGGCCCCTTCAACTCCTTATGTGAACTGAATTTGATCACCATTTATATCACTGCACACATCTCTCATATTATCCTTGATTTCATTATGTGCTACTGACAAGGGTCGACGGAGTGTCAAGTCAAGCTCGCAAAAACATTGGAAGAGCAACAAATAGAAGATAGAGGTCTTAATGGAAAACATGATAATTCTCGCTGAATGTTTATTGATGTACTTCATTATTGCCAAGAGGTAGAAACTGGCCGAAATCGCCGTATTGTAACAGTGAATGCACAAATAGCAGGGTTGACCAAGAAAAAGAATTATTTTCTGTACTGTTTGTGTGCTGAAGGTGACAAGCCATCAAGTACTCTGTTTGTGACATACAATTTGTGTGTGTGTGTGTGTGTGTGTGTGTGTGTGTGTGTGTGTGTGTGTGCATCTTTCTGTCAGTGCCAACTGTCACATGAAATCATAGTTTAAGGGGTACAAATGTACGTGTGCTATCGAATCAAGCTCACTCATAATGTATGGATAGATGCTTGCAAACTGCAGTCTAGAATCTTGTGAAAAGTGTCACTATCAGTGAATGGGGTTGGAAATTAGATAAACTATAATAAACGTCAACAGCAGATTGCAACAATATGTGTAAACACTGGTTTGTAGCTGTGGCACTGCAGTGCTAGATGCCCTAGTTTGTGAGGAGCTGTCCGCCGACGAACCTGTACCTGCAAAGAAAGCAAAAAAGTCCAAAAGCACTTTAAATATATATTTTAAAAAATCATATTTGTTTACATATCATGTTGTGTACATTATCAAACGTTTCTCTCTAACCAGATTCTAGAAATTATCCTACATTGGTGTGAGACCTATATAGCAATGACAACTATGGCATACAAGAAGCATATGCACGTAAAGCAACAGCGTATATGACTAACAAAATTCAACGATATACCTTAAAATGGCATTTACGATACATCTTTAATCAAAACTAATAACTTATTTGATCTTATGTTTTGGCAAAACAATCACCAAAAGCCTTACCGTTTTAGTTTGTCGTAGCAATATAAGGCACTACGATACATGCAAATATGTATATACATGTATTGTGAAGAATATAATCATTTCAATCTCAAAGCAAACTTAATAATTTTGATTGCAATGACATACATACAATTTACCAACGCAAAAGGAAAGCATAAACAAAAAGAAAAATTCATGATTTTTACTCCGAAATTCTGGGTGAGTATGAGTCATGCTAACATAAAGATATATTCGAACGTGAAACCTATTATTGAATATAACCCCTTCAGACACTGTATTTGAAATTATTATTAGTAAATACTAATAAATATTCTTGGTTAGGGTCCATTAGCCGTGTTGTAAATTCGAAAAATAGAATACTGTTCATTTCTAAAAGAGAGACAGATATAAAGAATATTCTACCCCAAAAGGATAAAATTCATAATTATGAAAAGACAAAAAATGCAATACACGTTTGATAAAATCTTTCAAGGAATGTGTCACTTGAGACGGTAGGTTTTTGTACGTATTAATGTTTATTTAAATTAACCAAATATAATTACGATTCATTCCGAGTAGTTGTGTCCACGAGATCACTCGAGAAGTGAATTGTAGAGAAGAAACGTAGGAGATTCATTCGAATAAAATGTCAAGAAATTCACATGATATGTCAATACACCCAAATGGGTAGAGTTTAACTGAGTCGACAGGAAAAGAGTGGTATAGAGTATAATCTTATTTACATGACGCTTTGAAGGTCTTACATATTTAGTGTACTTCTCAAAGCAAACTTCATGTTATTTATAAAATTGAATAAAGTCGTAAGCGTTTAAGAAATATATTTCTAAATTTTGATGAAATGAAACAGGAGGTAACATTGTTTGATGCAGGCCTCACACAAACTGATTGTGGTATTTCAGATAATTTCAAGCAATAATTGATTTCCTAGGATATAAAGAAAATAATGTTCTAAAAGGTAGAATACTACAAAAAGCAGCTGCAATTATTGAAATGTATCATTTGAATGCAAATTAAAAATAATTTAAAAAAATCATAGAATCTCAATGCCATACAATGTATCAGTGTATACAATGTATCATTTCAATGCAAATTAAAAAAATACTAAAAATATGAATATAATCTCAATGCCATACAATGTATCAATGTATACAATGTATCATTTCAATGCAAATGAAAAATACTACAAAACATCATAGAATCTCAATGCCATACAAAGCTTTAAAATTATACCCGAATAAAATGTTTAAGATGAGCACTTTCTTACCGCTCTGTAATCCCTCTCATGAAGGCAAAAAATTGAATTACTCAAGATAAAATAGCAACACGAATGTCAATGATAATTGCGTATGAGCTATCTACAAACGATATGAATCAGATACATATGAGATATGAATTAATTGTTAAAACAAAAGAGTGACACCTAATGTGGTAATTCATACTGTATTTATAACCAAAGGATCCTGGTGAATGCGAACTTTTGCAGAGGAAAGAATCTCAAGTCAATAATTGTATGTCGAAACATACGGAAAATTCATTTAAACAGATTTTATCAATTATATGGAGCGACTCTATTTACCCTTGTTTCAAACACTGACAAGTTTGTTTTATGTTATTTTAACATATATGCCATTAATATGTGCAGACATTAGGATTATTTAGTAAGATCAGGTTAGAAATCCAGCTCATTAAATCTTTAAAAATAATCGTACAAAACCTCATGCACGATTTGCTATTGTCTGTCAAGTGAAGAAAAGGCTTTCCCGCTTCCTTATATGACAGTAGCCATGGTGGTTAAGTAGTTAGTGTACCAGACTCGCGGTTCGAGTTTAGATTGTACCAACGGATCAGCAAAAGGGATGACTACCGTGGTCTGTCCTTGGGCAAGACACTTTACTGCAGTTGCCCCGGCACTAAATAACCCGATTGCGTAATTGTGCCATAAAACACCAAACCAAACCAATCTATATGTGGCATAGAATAGGTTAGTTTTAGAAAATATGTTGGGACCATTAACATAGTGATTGTGAATTGCTTGAGTCAACCTGTTATACGAGTTTTAATGAAGAAGTTGTGTCAATCACGTTCGCTTAAAGATGAAATGTCAGTGCAAAAAAGTGAATCCTACGATTTGAAAAATAAACAATATTACAATATTATAGACTTACCACGTTTCCCAGGTTTTGTTTCGGCTGCAACGATATAAAATAAAATTAGTTATAACATGGATTATTAGATGCAAACAATGTTTAAATTTCAACTTACTGGAACCCTCCTCCCCCCCCCTCAATCTCTATCTCTCTCTCTCTCTCTCTCTCTCTCTCTCTCTCTCTCTCTCTCTCTCTCTCTCTCTCTCTCTCTCTCTCTCTGTCTCTCGTGTAAAACATTCAGACGTAAACAAACAAGTTAAGTGCATTAGTACATATATTCACAGGGCCGGCGCAAGGGTGTTTGGCGCCCTAGGCAGACCTTCAGCATTGCGCCCCCCCCCCCTAATTAACTTTAGAAAATGATTACAATGTCAGAGTCGGAGCATGTGGCGCCGCGAACGCGAACACACACACATTTATTATTTCCTTCTGTCTTTCTCTTTCTATTTTTAGACGCTTATTATCTTATTTTTTACTCTATTTCTCTTTCTTTTTGTTTCATTTAGTTTTTTTTTTTCTCTTCTCCCCCCCCCCCCCCCCCCCCCCCCCCGCCAACCCCCATTGTACCGCACTAGGCGACCGCCTAGTTTGCCTATTGGTTAAACCGGTCCTGCATATTAATAAAAAGGATATTATAAGGAATGGATTTACAGAATTATCATAATACAATGTACAAGGAACACACATTCTCATGCTATTCTGTTAAGGAGAAAACAAAGACTATTCGACAAGCATTTTTGACAAATTGTATTCGTTACAAAGTCACAAAGCAAATACGAATACAGCTTTTCATCACTGTGAAATTAAAGTATAATGACAGGGCAAGATGAAAATATAAAACTTTAATATGTATATGTTAAAGCGTGGTTGATAGCATTAGCAAATTAATCTCTACATGGACAATGAGACATATATTAATTTGGATTTTCTAAGGAATCTGGTCCATTAAACGCAATCAGTTGCTTTGCCATAATTCCTAAATTGATATATAATAAAAGATACATTTATTTTGTAATATATAAAAAATACTAAAACAATTAAATTTTAGTCCAATCAGAAAATTAAGTAAGCCTTTATGGCTACAAAGGATTTGAAATTAAAAACTAGGTACGAATGAACATTCAGCGACTATATGCTGTATCTTCACACTTTCTTGGTACTATATCCCATTCATTCAAACGTTCTTCTATCTCTCACCCTACACCAAGTAGTATATTTCTAAAATCATTGTAGTCTTCAATGCAATTTTATCAATCACATCACTAAGTTCTAATTTGCTTTTTTGTATTATTTAGTCATGAACAATGCTTCAGGCTTCAGGTTTTAATAGTTCAGGAAAGCACAGACTGGCTGGCACATTGTCGATATTATATCACCTACGAAAACTGTTTTCACACTTGCGTCTAGAAACAAGAGTCCCTCGAAGTAACTGACGCTCTACTGGCCGAAAAGAATTTCTAGGAAAACACCATTTCTTCCTTTTAACTGCTGAGTGTTGAAGCCATCTCTGGTACTTTAAGCAATAACAAGATTTTCATTTAGGACCAACAAGACATCATAAGAAAATCTTCCGGTGGAAACCCCATGTTGATATGACTTTCCGTTTTGCGGGAGTAACGATAACAGGATTTTTAAGAATGCTGTCTTCGTGGCAATATTTGATATCTGATTGGTACTAAATTACATTTAGGCCCAACAAGACATCATAAAGAATTCTTTTGGTGAAAGCACAATATCGATATGACCCGACATCTAGGAGAAGCAGCAATTACAAGATTTTCAAGATGGTCATTGTGGCGGCCATATTGAAAATCAGATCGGCACCATTTTCATTTACAATCAACTATACATCACAAGAAGTCTTTCGGTGAAAATCCCATGCTAATATGACCGTTCATTCAGGAGTAACGATAAAAAAATTTGAAAATGGCCACTGTGGAGGCCACATTAGATGTCTGAGCAGCACCATTTCATTTAGCACCACTAGACATCATAAGAAGTCGTTTAGTAAAAAAACACGTTGACAAAACCAACCATTGAAATGAAGTAGTGATAACAAGATTTTCAAGATGGCCATATTGAATGTGGAAGTAGCACTATTTTCATTTAGGACCAACTAGTCATAAAAAGTCTTATGGTGACAACTTCATGACAATATGACTTTCAGGAGAGGTAGCGAAAACAAGATTTTCAAGATGGCTGCTGTGGTGGCCATATTGGATATCATTTTCATTTAGAATCAACTAGACATCATAAGAAGTCTCCTGGTGAAAATCCCATGTCAATATGAATTTCCGCTCAGGAGGAGTAACGATAACAAGATTTTCAAGATGGCTGCTAATGCGGTCATGTTGGATATTAGATTGGCACCATTTACTTTTGGGACCAACTAGACATCATAAGACGTTTTTTTCAGTGAAAACCCCATGTTGATATAACCATCCATTCTCGAGGAGTAGCCATAATAAGATTTTCAAGCTGGTCACTGTGGAGTCCATATTGGATGTCCTAGAGGCACCGTTTTCATTTAGGAGTAACTAGACCATCGGATAAATGTGTGTGTACAGTTTCATTGAAATCCTAGTAGTTTAGAAGGAGTAGCAATAACAAACTTGTGCTAACGGAAGGACAGACGTCAGACGACGAACGATGGACCATCCCATAAGATCTTCTGATCTGTGACCAGTAGAGCAATAAAAAAGCACAGGGATAACTTAAAATAGGAGTTACTAAAACAATGCAAAACAACGGGTGACAAATATAATAAAGATAAAAAGTTTAAAATGTGTACAACGGGTAAATGGTACCATCACAAAGGACACAGTGTTACATCTCTCAGTGTATTACCACTTTCTTTAGCAACATTCTCTTGTCTGTATTATTTGCTATCAGCTCTAAGACGTTTGACCACAAACAAGTTTTGAAATGTATTAACAATTAAACCTGTTAACTTCAATCAAGCGTAAAGAAGTAATTACAAAAGTCAAAACGTTTGAGAATATATTGATAAGAAGAAATATCGTTTATTATCTTTAATTTCTGATGTTTATGTATAAAATACATCGAAAGGATGATATAGCTGAAGATCTTTAAAAGTCCAGTCAATATCTAGGCGGGGAGTGGAAAATGTTTATTGATGAAAGAGGAAAAAAGCCGCTTCCGAAACTGAGCCAATTAATGAAATAAACTGATGACGTACCCATTTCAATTGTATTTCAATAAGACTTGATGAAGTACTTTAGATCTGCTTTATGACTTGACTTAATTCCAGGTCCATGTAAGTTTCAAATAGTTGTGTTATCCTAAGCATATTACAAAATTCAAAGCATACTGTAAATGACATCATTTCAAATGTACCACATTCTACCTTTTAAAACTCGTGTGAGTTGACTGAACCATGACAATTTCACGTCGAAAGCAAAACATCTGGCACTTACTCTCGACGATGTGGAGGTTTGTGCACTATTTTGCGGTGTGGGAAACTTAGAAACCTGTTTGAAAGTGTTAGCTTTAATTGAAAGACCATAAACCCTTAAACTGTTTCGGGGGCCGAAGGACAATGGGCAAGTTTAAAGCAAGCTTTTCACCGCTGCTATATCAACGTTGAACAGTTAACAGAGGATTTTAGTTGGAGCTTGTATTTCTGATTCAAATAATATATCTAGGTGTCGTTGGTATTTGTACCAATAGCACATTCTATAGAATTATATATCGCGAGAAATTAAAAATCAATTATAATACTGTGTCTTTTCAAAGAAATAATCTCTTCAATTAGAAATGACATACAACACAGAGTATATGCATCCGAAAGTGTATATATTAATTAAATAGAAGGATTTGTTTTTTAGTACTTCAACGAAACCTTATTTCTTTCTGCGAAGAACAGTAACGAGTATTGCAACGAATAGAAAAGCTGAAATAACGATCTTTACCGCTAAGTATTATATGAGAAGAACTATGAGTATCCCCAAAACGCTTATTCCAAAGTGTAACTTATATGAGTATCTCCAAAACGCTTGTTCCAAAATGTAACTTATATGTAACTTAAAATGAGTACCTCCTAAACGCTTATTCCCAAATGTTACTTATATGTAACTTATATGAGTACCTCCAAAACGCTTATTCCAAAATGTAACTTATATGTAACTTAAATGTAACTTATATGAGTATCTCCAAAACGCTTATTCCAAAATGTAAAGTCTAAAGCTGTTTGAAAATGCAGGAATCGAGCGAGCGTGACTATGATAGGAATCAGATTAAGGTAATGTATAGGTAAAGATACGACACGATAGGATACAAGACGCGATACGATACAATAGGACGAAAGACTGGGGCTGAATCAAACAAAACCGTCAAATCATGAGAAGAGAAAACACAAAGTTCAGTTTTATCAAATAAATGACATATTATGATGAAAGTCGTCAAAATTTCATTATGGCAAAGAACTGAAAGCAAGAAGGTCATGATGCCAGAGTTAAACAAAAAAAAGGTAAAGACACAGGGAACAATTAGAACGGCCGAAGATGTGGAAGGAAGTAGCAGAAGACAGGAAATCACGGCATCAATTATCTTGAAGGGATTTATTGACAGGAAGTGTAAAGGAGGCGCTCTACAGATATTATGTACTTCTGAGAGTGACAGGCGCAAGGTGAAGTTGTTTGAATTTACAACATACACAATGAAGAGAATGTTGGCATACCTCTATGCTATTTTCATATACTGTGGCTAAAATTTCTTTACATATTCTGCTTGTGGAAATTGTACATGATCTAAGCACACAGCTGACAAAAATGGTCGCTCCCATGTGCTCGAAAAAACAGCATGAATTAGTCCAAAGTACACTATTTTTAGCAGTTATTAAAATAGGGAAAACGAATTTTGGCAGAGTAGGCAATACCAGCTTCTGAAAGTACAATGAATGAATATAGAAAAAGTAAAAAAGGTATTGGCTCCTTTTTTTACAATTTACCATAGAAATCCTGAAAGTGAAAATGACCAAGCGGATCTAGCAGTTTTTTGATCTGAAGTAAGACCAAGCTTTATACTCTATAACCCAAATTGCACCCATCAATCAAACACCAAAATAATGAGAATTAAAAGTTCTGTTAATAATACCTAAGATATGTAAGTTTTTTTTGGTTAAATAGACAGGATTACCAGTGAGTAAAATCGGACAAATTCTTTTTCTTTAAAAATCTAACACGAAACTGTAGAGCGCCGCCAAATGATAAATGCTGATGAATTGATAGAAGACACAGATCTGAAATATAACATGAATACCATAAACATACATTATACGCCCGTTATGCGGAAAATAGTATTATTATATTCTTGTATGTAAAACCCTATTTCTTTGAAAGACGTAGTACCCGTTTTACTCGTTTACTATACCATTGCAGCTTAGCGACATCGCCTAGCAATACCAAATGAAACAAGCTATTTCACTAGTTGATGACGACAGTTACATCATACCATGTGCTAGACATGTGGGTGCCGTGGCGTTAGCAGAAAGGTTTGCAGTTTCTCTCCGGTGATGTATGATTTTGAATTTCGTAATTTATTCAGTATAAACTAATAAGTAGAGCTTTTAGCTTCAGGATCTAAAACTACTTGTCGGTAACTATAATGAATAATACCCTGAAACAAAGTTCTAAAAGTATAGTAGTAGTAGTAGGGTTTGGAGACGTACTAGCATGGAAGGGAAGGCGTGAAGGGATGCTGGAGAAAATACAACAGAAGAGGAAGACATATTCTATAGTTTATTGTGACCTTTGGCCTATTGACTCCAATATCGACAGGTGCCTTTCCTGTCTCCGACGCGAGCCAGCCACAAAGTTTGGTCATGGTTTGTGACATAGGACTTGGAGTTATTTTATGGAAACATTTTTCCGTCTTGGAGTCCCTCTGACCTTGACCTTTGAACTCCAAAATGAATAGGTACCTTCTCTGTTTCAAGTGCAATCCATCTACAAAATTTAGTCTGGAACACAACTTAGGTAGTTGTGTGAAAATCGTTTTACCCCTCCAAAACAACAGGTCAATTTCCATGTCCCAAATTTAAGCCATCCGCAATGTTTTATCAAAGTAGGTATTAAGGAACTCACGATATTTTGCGGATATTATTTTTCTCTTCAGAGTTATTGTGAACTTGACATTGAACCATTTTGACCCCAAAATCAATAGTTGTATTTCTTATCTCAAATGCACGCACTTTCGAAGTTTGGTCAGTGAATATGATACACAAGCCAAGTTATTGTGCGGAAACAGGTTTTCTCATTTCAGTCCTTGTGATCTTGACCGTTAACCTTTTGAGCCCGAAATAGATAGGCAAACGTTTCTTTCTTGTCTCAAATGCAAGCCATTTACGACATTTGACAGCGTTTGAATGTGGAGAATTCGAATTATTGTGTTTACAACAACACAGGAAACAGATGGATGGAAGTACGGACGGATATCATCATAATATGATACGCTCCGCCTTATAGCGGGCATATAGACATGGTAGGAAGAAGTTCAAAAGGACTTGTAGGCAATGGGGCACAAGAAGTGTCTAGCCTATAGTTGACGTGAAAAGGGGCGTCTTCTTGACTTCAATTTAAACTGCAAATGGGCCAGAACAAATGGAAGAGGAGAAACAAGTAATATAAAGTAGGACAGCATACTAATGACAGACACTTCTGACACAGATATATACACAAGAAACGTTAACGGTACTGGTAGGTCATGCATTCACACATAAGCGACGGCGGTTACAAAGTAGTAACAGTATCAGAATGGGAACGAATCAGAGAAAATGTGTAAAAATATATGGAGGAGAATACATGCATACTTATTATGACATATAAAATGTTGATATTCATGTGTTGCACCAAATAGGGAAAAAAAGAGGTTACAATTCGGTAGAGACAGAGTTGGTATTATTATGAAACAGATGATCTTGGAATATATTTATATAAATAATACATTTTCAGATTTCAACGTATAATGTTATACGTGTTTTATTTGTTCAGATTTCAAGAAAAGTGTTAACATTTTCAAACATAAATCTATTCCTTCACAGTAAATTATGTGGTGGGACAGATTTTGTCAAATTGCTTCAGTGGAATGCACTGCTAGGTTACACTGATTGCTGATAGGTCCATGAAAAGGAAGCATGAGATATCCAACAAAGCAAACAATGAGTATATACCTAAACGAGCGTCGACTTGATCGGTGTCTTTTTTATCCTTTACTCTGGGTTTTTGTGTCCCACTTGGAATAGCTATGAAAGAGAACCAATTAGTTAAGATACGGCCTCTATTACCACATGTAGTTTAAGTGGAACATTAATGACATGTTAATC
Organism: Margaritifera margaritifera; assembly: GCA_029931535.1. Classification (NCBI taxonomy): domain Eukaryota; kingdom Metazoa; phylum Mollusca; class Bivalvia; order Unionida; family Margaritiferidae; genus Margaritifera; species Margaritifera margaritifera. The sequence continues at coordinate 4,656,505 of JAQPZY010001614.1, forward strand.
TTACTTAAAATTTTGTTTCAGTCCAATTTAAATCAAATTTCAAGAATTCGAAAGAACTAAAAAAGCATGTTTCGTGCAACATGTGTACCTTGATCAGGTCCTATGTACACTTCACAATTTTCTCCACCCGTGCATGAACTAATAAAGGATGTTAACACTTATTTGTTCCCATTAGGGATGCTATACAATTTTTTAAGTGACATTAAAGCAAGTCAACTTGAGCAATACTTGAGATTTATGTCATGATGTGGTACAATTTTCTACTTTAGTGTTAATTCGTCTTCATCAGTGGGTTATGAATGCATATGGATGTAAACAAATATATATATAAATAAGTGAACTTGAGTAATGCTTGAATTTGTGTCATTATGTAGTACAATTTTCTACATTGTTGCCAATGTGTCTTCACCAGTGTAACACACACACACACACACACACACACACACACACACACACACACACACACACACATATATATATATACATAGTGAAGTGAGACGAAACTAAGTGAACTTCGGCAAATACTTGAGATTTCTGTCATGATTTTGGTACAGTTTTTTTGTGGTTTGTTGTAGTTAATTTTGACCTTTACAATTATGAAGAACTAAGCAACTGATCGTGATTTTCGGTCACCAAGCACATGGAGAAGATAACGGAAGGCTAATTTTGATCGAAGCATGAAAAGTATACACTCTATATGTTTGGTGCTTAGAAACCATATCTATATCTTTTTCAAGCAAGAAGAAGCTGATTATGCATAATATTTAAATGATCGGTATATTGTCATCGTGAGCAATCTGGGTTGATGATTAAAAATTACTCTCAGATAAAAAAAAAAGGCAACACAACAACAACAACAAATTAACCAAAATAAAGTATTCACTTCTATTCCTCTTATAAAATTACAGAGGTGAGCTTTAAACACATTAAAAATATCAATACCCAGTACAATTTTAGATGACCTTTAACAGGCCTAAAAAGGTGCGGGGTATCAAATAAAGCGATTTTTGTTTCCAATCAAAGGCAAGAGATATAGATGTGACACCGTGTAAGAAGTGCTAAAAGTAAAAGTCGATGCATCCGAAAATATTGTATCGATATTATTATTTTTATGGACCAAATATAGTAGTACATATGGAAGATATGCATAACTGTCGTACGAAATTCAGAGAACTTAGAAGCACGTGTCCAAAGAATGGGATAACTCGCAAACATTAAGTAACTTCAGTTTGTCCTTAGAAAGAAGTACTTAGGAATATAAATTTAACTTACCATTTAAAACCATAACATTCTTGCTTGTGATCAGTAAATCCGAGCTTCGGCAGACGTAGTTTCCAGAGTCCGACATATCACTATTTTCTATTTCTAAAGTGCTATGTAATGTTTTTGTGTGTACTAAACTGTATTTTTCGATATAAATGTTTCTAACAGCATCCGGTTTAAGTTTTATTCCATCTTTGAACCAGTCAATATCATCGGGAGGACGGGTTTCTCCCGTTGCGTTACAAGTCATAATAATAGGGTCGCCTTTATCCACGAATTCTTTTCCAGAAATTGCAATTCCTGAAAAGCAAAACAACATGACTTGTGTACTTTGGTATATAATTGCATAAGTATTTGTTCAATTCAATGCACAGAACATGTGCCACAAGCAGTGCGTTTACGGCATAAAACGAGGGTTAAACATATGTCCAAGAAATTGTTTTCATGAAAAACATAAATTAAATTGAGGTGGTAGGTAAATAGGTTGAGGTAGTAGATAAATAGATTGGTAACTGAGGTGAGGGTCAGAACAAGAAAGTTCGTAAATAAGCACAACTGTGGTTATATCAACAGAGTACATATTTTGTCTCTATGTCATTTTCTAATCTTGCTTTTACTTCAAAGTTCAAATTTACGTCTACTGTACCAAAAAATAAAATATCACTCAGATTCAAATAATCTAAATAGAGGATCTTCCATGAGTGTTCGCATCAAATGAAATATATGCCAAGGCTAGCAAAAGATTATATTTATTACATGTTACAAATATAGGGATTTTATTCATACAAATGTAGTGAACTGGCTTTGAATTACATTCATATGTCGCCAGCATTAAGCCTTTGAATTATATAACGTCATTTGTAACGACATGATGTATTGTTATACCTGTGTAATATGACCAAAGAACGATATGGGTTTATAAAATTAAACAAAACAGTAGCCACGTGAGAATGTATTTTCAAATTGCTTACCATCTTGCTTTGGTGCTGGCTTATCTGAAACGAAAACAAAAAATGAACAAATACTGTATATGTAATAACAACATAAAGTATCACGTACAACAAATACTGTATATTTAATAACAACATAAAGTATCACGTACAACAATGTCTATAGGACTTATCATGCTTTTAATTTATTTAATATTCTCGAATATCTTGTTTCTTCTTAAAATGAAGCCTGTGTGCAAGAGCGCTAACCATTGTTTCCAGTTTATATCATTTAAGTGTGTAGCTAATTGATTCAGGACTTTTGCATCATCTAACGGTAACTTTCCCTTATGCCTACACAGCGTGCAATTCAAGTTTGATTTTTTAAATATGGACAAAGTTTTGGCAACTATATCTGAAATTATTTAATGATATGAAAGCCATACTATTCCGTATGGATCGAATATGTCGCATTGCAAAGAAGACCATATTTACAAGTTCAAATACAAAACCATTACTACTGTTATTTTTTTTTATCATTACTACCACTAATGATGCTACAACTACTGTATACACAACATGATAAAGGAAGAAAATATTTTTTGAAGCAGTTATCACGTACGATAATTTCTGGTCCTTTACATCACTCAAATGACGAAATACATACTGATCAGGATCTATTTACTTACCAAACACTCACTTAATATTCTCCTGGTATTATTCTTGAGAGAGAGAGAGAGAGAGAGAGAGAGAGAGAGAGAGAGAGAGAGAGAGAGAGAGAGAGAGAGAGAGAGAGAGAGAGAGAGAAAGAGAGAGAGAGAGATTGTATAGCTCCTTGCCGGAGCAAATGTGTATCTTCGTTATTTAATTAATTAAGACTAGGCAGAGCGCAAGGCTGAATAATACACAGAACAAGAGTGTTGTGAATGGCATTGTATACGCCCGCCCGATGTTTAATAGTCTTCTATGTAGGCAATAGTAAGGCATGGTGATTCTCAAGATTATTTACCAATGAGTCTCTATGATCCAGACCTTTGGTCAGTGGATGTGGTCTTGATCAAAAGTTACTGTGCAGAAACCATTTTTTTGTTTTCTTTTGGTATTTGACCTACCATAGCCGTGATATCTGACCTCTAGACCCCAGAATATATAGGTTTGTCTACTATCATAAGTGCAAGCGATCCGCAAAGTTAGGACAATAAACGTACCCTAGAACAAACGTCATTCCGCAAAATCAATTTTTCATTGAGCTACAATGACCTTGACCTTTTATATTTTGAGTCCCAAATCAAGAGGCCTCTTCTATACATTAAGTGCAAGATAGCCGCATACATTGGTTAAGGTACTTAGTCTAGAACTAAAGTTATTATGCAAGAAATATTGTTTTCTTTCAGACAAATTGAATTTGACACTGACCTATTAACTTCTTTCTTAAGCAACGTGCAACTTATCCACATACTTTGGTGAAATACTATGGTCGAGAATAGAATGTTGTGTGCAAGAACCTTTTTTCTTATATCAGTCACAATTACCTAGCGGTTTGACATTGGGATGTCAAAATCAACACGCTTCTTCCTTACCCCATTTGGAAGCTTTGGTCCAGGTACGTGATGTAGAATTAATGTTATTGTGTGGAAACCATTTTTGTTCTTTCAGTCACAGTGACTATGACATTTGATATTTTGACCCCCAAATCGTCAGACATCTTTCTTAGACTCTTTTTCTGAGCCCAAGTGCAAGCTATCCACAAAGTTTGGTCCAAGCACGTTATGTGAAACTAATGACATTGTGCGGTAAACCATTTTCATTCTTTGACCTTGACCTTTGACCTCTAAATCAAAAGACCTTCTTCCTTACCCAAGTGCAAGATTGGTAACTGTAGATGATGAAGAACGGAAGTTATCGTGTGGAAAAGAAATACATTAACGGACAGACAGGGTCATTGCATAATACGATCCGCCGAAAGGCGGGCGTATTAAACAAGAAGCAAGAAATCAAGTGTCTAATTCTTTCCTTCCAGGAATACGCTACTATTGCGCAGACCAGTTATAAAGAAAAATACTAGAAGTAGTGGATGTTTTTGTTTGCTACTCGTAAGGAATCCATTCAATGACATAACGTATCTTTCTTTGTTTCTTTTTATTATTTATTTATTTATTTATTTATTTATTGATTGATTGTAGAACCAAACCGATTTACCGATAGATAAAGAGAACATGTAAATCTAAAGATGTCTAGAAAGATCAAAGACTGCCGGATGCATTTAAGCATGACTGGGGAAAAGACGCTACAAACGAAGTAGTTTTCTCTAGAATTACTTGCCTATTACGTAAAGCTGTATTAACCTCCTGAGATCTTCCTTAGTACTGACTTGACACTCGTATACCCCTGCGTGTCTTGGCTGGACTTTCACAATGATGAGGTTCCATTCCTGACGGTGAGGTATGTGGTCAATTGCATAACTTGGATCGTCCACGAAAACAAACTTTCCAACGGTGAGAACATGAGGTTCGTTTTGCTTTTTCCATATAACCTGTTTTACATTAATATTATGAAATAAAATATTATTGTTTTTCAAATGTCCTGTTTATAACTTGTTTTAAAAGGAAATAATAGATAATACAAAACCAAATGTCACTTATGATAAGGAATATAAACCTTGATAAGGAATATATAAACCTTTTGTTAAATATATCAAAGATCATAAACAAAACCGGTATCAATACCATCATGTTACTATCTAAATGCAATAACATCTTTCATCTAGCTATTTTTAAATTAGTGACAAATACATGATAGGAACTTGAGAAAACAAATCCATATAAAAGAAATACTCAAGAAGGAAAATATGGTTTTAGAATTGTTACGAACATTTGAGGTATACGATTCTGAACGGTTTCATATATTCAATCTCATATGCACGTGAATTATGTAGGTTGCTCACTCACGATGAGCACATACTCATTATATTATTTATTGTACGGCCGATGTTATTTATCTTCAGGTCAAAGGAGTTACAAATCCGTCAAAAGTATCTTTTGTTGGTTACTCTTTCGAAAATAATAAAGCCTTGATGGTTATTTACCCTGCCGTACAAACCAAGTAAACAATTATCATTTCACTTTTCCAATGCTTAATAAACTTATCAGTATTCTATAATATCTGTATTTGCTATAAAAGGGTGATTCATCGGCCTGTTGCGAGAAGAACCTCAGCTAAGTCATTATACTTGATTTGGATAGGTTTATTGACTTTGAGTTGATACTGTAACAAATCTAGGGTATGTGCAATTTGTATATACGTCTCCGTTTTTAGCTTTGTTAGATTTTAGTGATTATATGTTTGATTATCGGGTGTCAGTGTTTGGAAGATATTTCTCACACTGAACAATTAGCCAATTACTAGGAGCAAACGTCATAATATACATCATTCACGAGACTTTATGGTAGCATGGATATTAGTTTCGTAAAATGGACCCTACCTAATTTATTAACATAAGGAATTCTTTGGATATTCTCACGTATAAGTGTTTGGTCATTAGAGATAGGGCTAATTCTGTGTATTAGGTGTTTTGGTCATGTTTGGTAGTACGTAGAATGAAATACCAATCTGCTGCTTAGAAAAGCGTACTAATAAAACAAGAAAAAACATACAACTGTGAAATTAGAGTCTCGTGAATGTGAGGTCGTTAGTTTATTAAAGGAAAATTATTTGTGGTATTTTTGCGATTAGGAGTCCTTCATCTGACAACAACTTTTGTCTTGAGGTCCTTGGAAATAGGAGAGACATCGACCTCAAGCCAGCCTTACGCAGATGTTGTTTGATTCTCTCTTTAGTTACATCGACCTCAAGTCAGCCTCACGCAAATGTTGTTTGATTCTCTCGGTAGAAAGGTTCTCTTAGACCTCTTTTGCTTGTTACAATACATTTGGGATTCAAGGTTATGTGACGTAGAATACACAAGCTGAAGAGTGCATTCTACGCTCCATGACCTCCAATCCAATATTTTCAATACCTAGTCAAAACATTTGTGATTATATAGTTTTGGAGGATATTTAGGTTTTTAAATTGATGTTGATTGTATAAAATAGCAAAACGTGACAAACATACATGTCTGGGGTTATATTTAAAAACAATTACTAATATAATTTGTTCATGAATTAAAGCTTCGCACCGGTAAAAAAAAAACAATTCTAATTTACCAAAGTATGGATGCTCACTATTTATATTAGTTACGCGTTATGTCAACATCACTATTTTATATACGTAAGTTCCACTCTGTGATATCACAGACGATGAAATATAAATGAGAAGGATTTCTTGTTAAAAAATGAATGATAGATAATTGTTCCAATGAAAAGCTTAAACAAGAAAATTATAAATCTTGGAAAGACCAATATGTTCTGCACGTAAAAGTATCGTCGTACATATTTGGTTGTAACAACAACAAGGTTGTAGTTAACGTAAACAAACAGTGGTTGTAGTTAACGTAAACAAACAGTTTCCTAGGCTTAGAAGCAGGTTAACCGTATGAAGAATTGGTACGTAATTTCCTTTGAGAACTGATTTAAGTTGAAATATATTCTGTATGTAAAGTATAGAGTCAAACCGATACAAGTCAACGAAAATAAGAACAAATAAGAAATTAAAAGGTCGAGAGCAAAGTACATATCACACACACACACACACACACTATGCTAATGTGGGTAATTCCTATTTTGTCATTACTAAAGAATGCGAAATATCATGTCTCCCACTTCATTTGCTCAACCTGACGTGTGAACGAATAAAACAATCTACCTAGAGTTCTAATATAGTTTATCACGTGACTTATTCTCCGAGATATCATTTGTTTTTTTATTTTTACAAAATATTTGTTCTTTTTGAACCACTGCCTATTCCTTGGATACATCCACGAGGAAACTGTTGATACTTTCCAGACATTAACGTGAAAGTCAACAATATTTATTCTGTATATCATCCACTCTACATCTTGACAGCGATTGAGAAAATAGTATGTGCAGTGTACCTTTGTTTGAGATGAGGGTTTGCCTAGATATGGCCTGCTGGTCAGCAGTGTTCATATTCATAAAGTAAAATCGAAAAATACGGTAAATTCTCTAGTCTCTAAAGATAAAAACAACAGCCACAACAACAAAGAACACCCATCATATATTCCTACTCTTTTCAGATACTTAGAACCAAATCGGTGTGTGTGTGTGTGTGTATATATATATATATATATATATATATATATATATATATATATATATATATATAGAGAGAGAGAGAGAGAGAGAGAGAGAGAGAGAGAGAGAGAGAGAGAATTACAAACATAAACCAAATAGAGCGGAAGATGCTATCCCTGGATACTGTAGGATAATGCTTGATAACATTAACAAAATTTTTACATACGAATAAATAATATTATAATACAGTTTAGAGAATTTTAATTCGTACTCTACGGAGATTCGAACCCGGATCCGCGGGTTACGGCACCCATCACCTTGCCTGTAAGCACCAACCCATATACCATCTTGACCATGCACACATCACCAAAAATGATGCTACAAAGGCGGTAGTTACGGCATAAGTGAGTAGCAGACATAGCCGCATGTCGTCCCGGTAATTAATTCTCATCTAAATACACAGACTATCTGAATTCCTACGACAGAAATCAAGGTATATAGAAGCTATTATAGAGAATTTCAAATATACACCAAACAGAGCGGAAAGTGCTATACCTAGATACTACAGGAGAATGCTTGATAACATTAACATAATTTATACATATGAATAAATAATATTATCATACAGGTTAGAGAATATTCTACGGAGATTCGAAACCGGATCCGCGGGTTACGACACCCATCGCCTTGCCTAAAGAGGATACAGAAATAGTTACATTGAGGAGGCTATTAACAAAACTAGATTCCTCGATAGAGGAGCTCTCCTGAAATATAAAACCAAGAAAAACAACAAAAGCCTCCTCTTCGTGGTTACTTTCCATCCCGAAGCCCAAAATTACAACAGATAATTCGGAAGCATTGGAACCAGATTGAATCTTCCGAACATCTGAAGTGCATATTTCAAGAAGTTCCTATGGTTGCGTACCGTATACCTAAAAATCTGTATTGCTGCAAAGACAAGCGTTGCCTAATTTGCAAACATATGCCCGAGACCAAATCGTTCAGAAGTTCGACGACAGGAGTTAGCTACACTATCAATCAGAAGTTAGGATGTCGAACGAAAAATGTAATCTATCTTCTAACATGCAAGATATGGGGCACTCAATATGTTGGGGAAACCGTTGATTTCAGAAAAGGAATGAATAAGAGCCACATTCGCAACAAAATAAACGCGAAACTCGCCAACCACTACAACTCGACTGGGCATTCAGTCGAGTCCCTCAAGATGCTACCGATTTATTCTAACCTGTGGTGGACCGATATAGAACGCGCACGTAAGGATCGATGCTGGATACTTCAATTAAAAACTCATGAAGAGTTCCACCTAAATAAAAAAATCTAACCTTCCGAATGCATCTTATCAAAACTACAGCCAGGCATCAGTTTATCAGACGTATGCAATTTTTGCGATAATATTTACCCAAGTAAATATTCCGTAACTGTTTATATGTATTATTATCAATTTTATTATTATTATTATTATTATTATTATTATTATTATTATTATTATTATTATTATTATTGTTTGAACTCTTGTCCATTATCCCGCTGTTGCACGCTCTTGCATAATTTTACCGGGATATAATTTCTTTTGCAGATTTTGATGATGGCGTAGATTTTTCGCTACGGATAGTATCAGTCCGTTCTTCCCAGCCTGGAATTAGGTCAAAACACTTTGGTAGGCACGATACAGACTTCTTTGAATTTGTTTACACAACTTTGTTAGGCTGATGGCAGCATAACATAGATATGTAGTTTACCCGTTTTAGAGAATTTTTTAAAAAATTTTGTCTTCTTTCTTTCTTCTATTGTTTATCCTTCGTTTGCTTATTTCCCCATCATTAAAACATGTAGGAGTCAAGGAATTTCTTGGCTTTTGTGTTTAGTTTTTGTTTTTTGAATGCAAATTGTTTCTTCCCCTTACGAAAAGCTTGTTTAGCTCGAACCGTTGGGAAACTGTTTTGTATTTGCGCCGTTATCTATATATATATATATATATATATATATATATATATATATATATATATATATATATATATATATATATATATATACGAATAAATAATATTATCATACAGGTTAGAGAATTTTAATTCGTACTCTACGGAGATTCGAACCCGTGTTTTCCGCGGGTTACGGCACCTATCGCCTTGCCTGTAAGCACCAACCCATATACCATCTTGACCATACACACATCACCAAAAAATGATGCTACAAAAGTGGTGGTATAGGCATTCGTGAGTAGCAGACTTACTCGCATGTCTACCCAATTAATTCTCAGCTAAGTACACAGACCATCTGGATTCCTAGTACAGAAATCAAGTCATACAGAAGTTATTATGGAGAATTACCAATATACACCAAACAGAAGGAATGGTGCTTACAGGCAAGGCTATGGGTGCCGTAACCCGCGGATCCGGATTCGAATCTCCGTACAGTACGATTTAAAATTCTCTAACCCGTATAATAATATTATTTATTCGTTTGGTGTATATTTGTATTTCCAACCAACAAAAAAGAATATGCACATTTATTTTGTATTCATCATGATAATTTTGCTTTTAGAAAAAAGAATATACAAACAAATATATATATATAAATTTAAAAAAATAAAGCACAAACCTCTTTAGTTCCAAGGTAACGAATCGAGCATTGTAGTGTAACCCTTTCACCCTTATAGTGTGTTACATTATCTGGGGTATCAGTGCTAATCTCGGGGTGTCTGTATTCCATATCACCGTTGATAACTGTAAGAAAAATAAAGTAGTTTATGTAAGCAATTTCAGGAAAAACCCCAAAGCATTTAAATGATCACAATGCAAACTTTTGATTGTCTTTTAATACATGATCTCCAACCAAATATTTGCTTTAACTCGCAGTATGGTTCCGAAAATAATCCAAGCATCGTATCATCTCTTTCTCTGTCTCTCTCTCTCGTCCTGCAACGTAATTTCATAGCAACCTATAACAATATCTGAAATCTTCCTTTATTTTATTATTATCTGTTCTTGCAATATTAAGAGTCAGCAGAAACGAGAAAACTCTCAAAAGGAAAACATTGAGACTTTCTTGGGTGGACAAAGTAATTTCTTTGTGTTTCTAGTAGCGATAAAGCATCCGCACCACAAATCTTTGTTACACTTAGAAATGTGCCGACACTTAAAAATGTTGAAAATATAAATATATATATATATATATATATATATATATATATATATATATATATATATATATATATATATATATATATATATATCATCAATGTATTAAAAACTTAGTTTCCGCTCTAGAGTTACACACTTTGCATCGGGTTTAATTTGTAAAGAAAAATAATTTCTTAGGTTTTCCTCACTTGTTATCCTGATTATTTAACACAAGGGTTTTCTCACTTGTTATCCTGATTATTTAAAACAGACCTTGTATATCTTAGGTATTATTAAAATAACTTTTAATTCCCTTTATTTTGATATATGATTAATTGGTGTAATTTGGGTTATAGAGTATACAGCTTGGCCTTACTTCAGATGCGCACCTCTCTAAAGACTGTTAGGTCCACTTGGTCATTTTTACTTCCAGGACTTCAAAGGTAAATTGGAAAATGTCGATCCGATAACTTTTTTAACTTTTTATATATTTTTAAATTAATTTATTGCACTTTTAGAAGCTGGTAATGTCTACTCTGGCAACATTCATTTTCCCTATTCTAATAACTGCTAAAAATAGTGTACTTTGAATAAGTTCACGGTAAATTGTTTTACTACATGGGAGCAGCCATTTTGATCAGCTGTCTCCTTTAGATAGTGCATAGTTTCCCTAATTACCACATGTAAAAGACATGTTAGTCACAGTACATGAAAGTAACACAGAGGTATGTCAACATTTTCTCCATTGTACGTGTTGCCAATGCAAATAACTTCACCTTATACCGGTCATTCTCTCAGAATTACATAATAACCGTAGAGCTGAACCTTAGTGAAAACCCCGCTTTCATATTCATGGCTCTCGCTAATCTACAATATTGTTTAGTTACAACAGTCGTTTCGGCGTTAATGATAAGGTATGTAGTATCTTATATTTCCTTTACTTGTCAACTGTAATATAAAAATAAAATCAAAGTTAACTTATTTGAATACAGTTAATTTTGCATTTTCTATGTCATCTAGCAATTACTTAATACTACTTATGTACGCATTTTGGAATATTTGATCATTCCAACTGCATTTCAATATGAATCTAGGTACATCTCCTGTCAGAAAAAAGGACCCCTGCATGAATGGGAGAAATAGCTTTGTTCTTATATTTAAATACAAATATCTAAAAGTAGATTTCGTCCGTAAAAAAAACAATCTAGTTGATATTAGTTACCCTGTGCAACGATACATGTCAACGAAATTCAAAAACTTTCTAACGAGCATAAAAAGAGCCTATTTAAGCACTGTATACAGTTTCAGACTAATGAATAAATATGACTTCAAAGATAAATGCAAACATATTGTTATTCGTTATACTAAAATAGATAAGTCTTGAAAATAATTTATTTTCTTTTATATTACGTTGTACATAAAGTATAGTCTTATAGTCTTAATTTTGATGGTTCTTTTTGCCATTTGTTTCCGAACATAAATATAAACGTCAGATCTTACATCTCGCTCTATTTTTCGAATCTGAATACTTCGTTTTTATGTCAAGACAGATGATTTGTCTCTACTACAGTTGTAGGAATATGATATATGTAAATCTTATCCGGACATTTAAATTTCATTTTTAAAAAGATGACGCTAATGTTTTTATCTGAATTTATTTATTACTAATGTTTCACTATTCTTAAATAATTTTGTCTCACATTTTAATGATTTCCCTTAAAATGGCTACTATAAATAATAATTTACACGAGCAAGCAGAAAAGTAGCTAGCCATTTGTATGAAAGAGTGTTTATATCCTCCCCAGGCAATAAACTGTACAAAAAATGTCTTCGGGATACTCCTTAATTTCTAAAGTTGCAAAAAGGCTTTTAGCGTAAAATATCTTAATTGCCGCCTTAAGAAATATAGCTTGTCCTCCTAGCTAATGTTTTTGCAATAATTGCCAGCTTTTTTCTCTGTGTCAAATATACCAGAAAGGTTTAGGCAGACTTACCGGAGGAAACCATATATATATATATATATATATATATATATATATATATATATATATATATATATATATATATATATATATATATATATATATATATATATATATATAATTGAAATAAAAAATTCATTCATTGTAGTTTCAGACGCTACTATGGCAAAATCGTTTTCCCTATTTTAATAACTGCTAAAAATAGTGTACTTTGGATTCATTCAGGATAATTTTTTTAACACATGAGAGCGGCCATTTTTGTCAGCTGTGTGCTTAGGTCATGTACAATTTCCACAAATACAATATGTACAGAAATTTCAGCCACAGTACATGGAAATAGCATAGAGGTATGCCAACATTCTCTTCATTGTGCATGTTGCAAATTTATTATATATATATATATATATATATATATATATATATATATATATATATATATATATATATATATATATAAAATTGAAATATAAAACCACAAACGCCGACGATAAATTTGTGCGACTAGTATCGCATTTGCTGTATGCTTCAATACAGAAAAATAATTTCCCTGGTTTTACTCACTGGATATCCTAGCTATTTAAAAAAGACCCTGTATATCTAAGGTATTATTAACATAACTTTAAATTCTCTTTCTTTTGGTGTATGATTGATGGGTGCAATTTGGGTTATAGAGTGTACAGTTTGGTCCTACTTCAGATGTGCACCTATCAAACAAACCCTATCTCCGCTTGGTCATTTTCATTTCCTGGACTTAAAAAATAAATTGTAAAAAAAAGAGCCGATAATTTTTTAAATTTTATTTCTATATTTTGTAATTCATTCATTGTAGTTTCAGACGCTACTATGGCAAAATCGTTTTCCCTATTTTAATAACTGCTAAAAATAGTGTACTTTGGATTCATTCAGGATGATTTTTTTAGCGCATGAGAGCGGCCATTTTTGTCAGCTGTGTGCTTAGGTCATGTACAATTTCCACAAATACAATATGTACGGAAATTTCAGCCACAGTACATGGTACATGGAAATAGCATAGAGGTATGCCAACATTCTCTTCATTGTGCATGTTGCAAATTCAAACAACTTTACCTTACACCTGCCAGTCTCTCGGAAGTACATAATATCTCTAGAGCACCTCCTCAGGCACAAAAATTTTGAAAGAAACGGATGACGTCATTATATTTATAAGCAATTACGTCATTGACACAACGTCATAAATGATATGCATTATCATAACAATCTCATATGTATAACGGGATCAGAAAGATACACGAGTCTCTAAATAAAACTGAATCAGTGAAATCACAATATAGAGACAAACAGTCATGCATACAATTATATATTTATAAATTATATATATGTATACAACATATCAATTCTTTTATTACAATTTTATACAATTTTATATAATGCCTTAGTATTAAGGCCAGACTCAGTTTGGATTTAGGAAACGATGCGGAACGAGAGAAGCAATAGCGGTGATGAGAATCCTGTGTGAACGAAGGCTCGAACATGAATAGGAGCTTTTCATATGCTTTGTCGATTTTGAGAAAGCATTTGACCGGGTTAAGTTAAAAAAGCTGATGGAAATTCTAAAGAAGATTGGAGAGACAGGAGACTCATTACCAAACTGTATATACAACAGGAAGCATTAGTTAGAGTGGCAGATGGTCATTCCGAACCAGGACAAATTTGACGTGGTGTCAGACAAAGTTGTTTGCTTTCACCTTTACTCTTTTCCATTTCCGCAGAGATGATGATGATTGAAACAATGGAAGAAGTGGAAGAAGGAATTAGAGTGGGATGACAACTACTGAAGGATGTTAGGTTCGCCGATGATCAAGGAATGATTTCAGGATCAGAAAGTGGTTCGCAAAAGTTGATGGACTCGTTAAACAAATATGGAAAGATATACGACATGAAGATCAATGTGAAGAAGACCAAGGTTATGAGAGTTTGCAGAGAAGGAGGTAAACATCTCAATATTACAATCGACGGATAAAGAGTAGAACAAGTGAGAAAGTTTAGATATTTAGGATCTTTGATCTCAGATGATGGAAGGTGCCAAGATGAAGTAAAAACAAGAATTGGAATGGCCAAAGATGCATTCAACAAGAGGAAAGAATTACTAACACAACAAACGAGCAAAGACCTAAGAAAAAGATTGTCAAAACCATTGTATGGAGTGTAGTGCTCTATGGCTCAGAAACGTGGACGCTGAGAAAGGAAGAAAAAAAAAGGCTAGAAGCATTTGAGATGTGGATATGGAGGCGCATGGGGAAAGTTAATTGGAGTGACCGAAAGACAAACGAAGAGGTCCTAAGATTGGTCCATGAAAATAGAACTTTATTGAATGTTATACTTAAGAGGAAGAAGAAGTGGATCGGACACATTTTAAGAGGTGAAAACCTGTTAAGAGAAGTCATAGAAGGCAGAATGGAAGAAAAGCGACCAAGAGGAAAGCCTAGAATAATGCTACTGGACGATCTCAAGGAGAATAACTCATATGCGAACATGAAACGTAGAGCCATTCTAAGGGAAGAGTGGAGAAGATGGATGCATCGAACCTGAATTATATATAATTTTAATGGATTTTTATATGACCTGTGTGCGTGAGGAAACATATATTATAATAGTGTTGCATGCATCCTGAGATTAAAATAAAGTAGGTATCCCTGTCAGAGGTAATGATTCCATGCAGTTATATATGCATCTGAAAAATCAACTTTTATAAATTTCGAATAGTCCACGGTGATCAGCCAATTTCTAGGTATCATTGCTGAAAATAGCATTGATTCTGCGAAACAGTATACAGTATATGTTGCCTGCAAACAGCTCTAATATCTGTAGTTTCATTGCTGCATTTTAAAATAAAACCTGAAAGCTGTCGACTCCAACGTTGCCGTATCTTGATATTTGCTTAGACAGGCAAGACAAAACTAAACACGATTTGATATAAATAATGAACAAACCAATAGCAGCCTCCCCCCTATCTCTCTCTCTGAGAGATACTATATAAGTTCCTTGAAGTATCCTTCTAACAATATTGGTCATAAGTTATAGAACATTTAATTGGTTCTCGGTGGTAACGACTTTCTTGGCAATCTTAAACTTGGGTTTAGATCAATAATTACTGTGCTGGAACAATGCCATTTAGTTATTGCAGAGAAATAAAACAAAACTTTGGAAATTGGATCTGATTTCCAGTGATTGGTCTTTCTTGTTTTGACATAATTACTGTAGAATATTGTTTTGACCCATTTTTCCTAATAAAATCTTGAATTGTTCGACAATCCCATGGGAAATCATCAATACAAAAATGGAAGTCATGCATTTTCTTTGCGAGTGGCGGGTTTGTATAATTTTCGAAAATCTGTACTCATGAGAACAATTATTACCATGGTTAAATTGAATCAGTCTCCCAGAAAATCACCAGCTGCAGATCATACATCATTTTAGGTGCAAATCTATCTTTCAATGAAAGTGGTTAGTTTTATAATAGAACATCTACTCCTCTCAGTTTTCTACCGAGACCATACATCATGAAACAGGGATCATAAACCTTAGTTAAGTTTAAAAGTTTGCCGAAAAAGAAAGCAGAGTATGAACCCTGGGGTGAGACCTGAATGTAAGGATAAATAAGTTTTAAACAAGGAAAAATATATGTGCATTTATTTGATATGATCAATCATAAAATGATTATATCATTACAGATTATGAACAGGAAAACAAAATTCGTTAAATGTGCTAAATTGACAGGTGTGTTATAAACATATGTTTTAAAATTTTAAAAACGTCCGGCGGCACAACTTTTCACGCGTCAAACAAGCTTTGTTGGACCATATAATGCAAACATAATAGAAAATGCTGCAGATGGTCACTAAGAGGAAATACTCTGAAATACACATGGTTAAAACATACTTTAAAGGTTGAATTGCTTCCGATCAAATGAGAAATGCTTTTTGTTTAGAAAATCATTTTTTTTACAAAATACGTAATTAAAAACTAAATTCGTCAGAGAGTCACCAAAGAATTCCTTTCTCTATTTGCAAACGATCTCTCTGTCAATAAAGAAAAATGTGTCTTTATCAATGAGCATGCAATTTCGGTTTATAGTACGGACAGAACATTATTTAACCCCCAAATCAAAAAGCACATTAACCATTTTTTATTGCATCCAACACTAATCAAGTTCCTGGACCGTTGTCCAAAACTTTAAATTATAAAATTTAAAACTGACATGATACACGTGATTACGTTCAACTCGTTAGAATCACAATTTAACGCTTTGAAACATATAAATTATAAAATTAGAAACTGACTTGATACAAATGATCAAGTTCAACTCGTTAGCATCACCATTTAACGCTTTGAAACGTACATAGTATTCAGCAATAAAACCATTACTTTGTATGCAGTCAATATCTGAAGAAAAATATGCATGGAGGGGGAGGGCGGGGGAAAGGGGAGGGGTGGGGATGAGCGGATAAGGATAAATCATACGTTTGAGTTGTAGAGAAAATAACTTCAGAGGTATCCTTCTGAGAACACATATCTCACCTATAATGATTTTCCCCACTTTACAAGTATTACGACCCGACTGTTGCGGTTTATTTGTAAAATATTGTCGAATAATTAATTTTTTCCAGAGAAGTGGCAGGTGAATGAAAGTGTGGGATTGACTAGGGGTAAAACGATTTTATTTAACTCCAGCTTCGGAAATCGTATCCAGAACCGCATAGAAGCACAGCGAGTGTGTTACCATTAGGCTACCCAGTGGCCTAACATACAAGATTACATGGGAATTTTTTTTATTTGTTTTCACACTTACAAAACTAGAAACGTTTTCCCTCTATCGGGCATGTCATGGTTATCATTATTTGGTATCTACCTCATAATAAAAATTATAATTGCCTATGAAGCCAAAACTACGAGGTGTTAAAAAAGCACTAGTGGACAAACACATGAAACTTGACTCTTTCTAGATTGTAATTTTGTTTTGGCAAGGAACCCACATTGACGAACTTAGACAAGAAATTGATAGGCAAGAATGTATGTAAATTCTGATTTTGCTAAAGCCCAGTCCGCGGAGGTTAATTATTGAAAAAAGAAGACATTTCCATGACCCTGAGGGGTGCAAATAGTTGGGTTGGTCCAGTGGCGGCGCAAGGGGGGTAGGGGGCAATTGCCCTCGGACATGGGCGAGGGGGGTGCTGTCGTGATGTTTTTTTGTGTGTGTCTGCAAACAACCCTCCGCCCCCCCCCCCCACATCTAAGCTCCCGGTTTCAGGGGGCTTAGATGGGAGGGGTAAGGGTGTTTGGAGGTTGGCAACTGACATAAAACTGTTCTCTGTGGCAAAGTAGGTTGCGCCACTAAAGAAATTCCCCCGGGCGCCTCAAACCCTCGAGCCGCCACTGGGTTGTTCTTATCATAAAAAGGCTTGCTTCCAGCTATCGTTTTTACGCAAGGAATGTGCGTTTTCAACTGCACCCGACTAAACTCGGCACATCAATATACTTATCATACACTAATAAAACCTAATGTGCGGGGGAAAAGAAAGCTCAGCTTTGTAGTAGCATATATACAAAAGCCGAAATCATCTGCCGGTCCATTTAAGAAGGTACAAGTAAACTCGAGTGTCTAACAAAAAACATTTGTTTTCAGTCGTTAAGCGAAAACTTTTGCGCCTCATGAGAGGTAAATTGCCACTTGATGAATTGCCTATATAAACATCAAGGAAAAAGTTATTTAATGTAATAAAAAGACCACTTAGTCCGGAGAAGTATATCATAAAGATTTAACACTAGGGTCTGACAGATGTTTGTAATATCTAAGAACTCGAAGCACCTAGAAGCATGAATCGCACGAATGTTTTAGGCTATAGAGAAGAATTTATCTTGCTCCTTCTTATTCTAACTTATTCAAATAATTCCCATGAATGAAGATGAGATCAAATTTTATCATTAATGTTCATTTTATTTGCATTTAATTTTCATTGACTATGTAAGCATTAGATTAAACGCGACGTAAATTCTTGTTATCTTCAGCTATACCATTTTTTCTTTTATCATTGACATCACAACAAATCAAACATGTCACGTTCACACACTTGGTCGATTACAGTTTTGGATATTTAAAGATAACTTTGTATTGATTTTTGCTTTAATCGTAAATTTAAAGAAAGTTATAACAATGTTAAATATTTTAAAAACTAGCGGGGTACATATGACTTAGAAAAGTGTGTATTATTAATCAAGAATTATTCCGTTCAACTAATTATTGTTGTAAAAATAATAAATTAGAATAAAAAGAAGTAGAAGAAACGGATTGAGAAATGGAAACAAAGGAAGAGGAGACGTAGAAAATGAGAGGAAGAAGAACGGTCCTTTATGCTTTGGAATGAATTTGTCATCTCCATGCCAGAGTATATCACGGTGTTTGGAATAAGTTTGTCATCTCCAGGCAGAGTAGAATACGGTGTAATGAATGAATTTGTCATCTCCAGACCAGAGTAGAATACATATAGGATATTTCCTTGAAACGAGGGATTAACGGTTATATTGAATCGAGTGGGTGAAAAACTCAGTATTTTCATTATTGGCGAAGCCACGATTGAAAATACTTAAGTTTTTCACCCACGAGATGAAATATATCCCTTATTCACTCGGAGCAAGCAAATTTTCTTTTTATGTGGTGCTCAAACGTTTTGTCTAGCAATTTATATAACAGACTGAAGTAGCAGATTTCTTACTGTATCCAACGTGATAATGTCAGCGGTGTACCGTTTATGTTCTGCTGTGTTTTGTGTATATTCGCACAGAAAATATCAGTAGTAACATAATGCTCCTTCCATATTCAAGGTAAAACATCATATCAAAATACAAAAACAAAAACAAACAAAAAAATTGCTGGATTTGAACCCGGTTCGTCTAGATTCAATGCAGCCATATTTACCTTTACACCACGCAAGCGATTGATATTTATTACTCATAATGTTATCAATGTCTATTGACGGCCAGTAAAAAGTATATTTTTCCACTCCAGTGATATATATATATATATATATATATATATATATATATATATATATATATATATATATATATATATATATATATTATTTCACTCTTAAAATCCAGTAATTAACGGCAAGCATAAAATAATATGTTTTAAATATGTTTGTCATCTCCAGGCCAGAGTAGAACACAATGTTTGGAACAAAGGCAGCAAAATCTCGTTTGACTTATCAACTGTACTCCAATACAAATCAAATATCAATATCGTAAGTTCGTATTAAGACAGTGGCTTCCTAAATATTGGCATTCATCATATTTATTTTCAAAGTTATAACAATGTTGAATATTTTAAAAACTAACGGGGCACATCTGAACACACCACTACTCAACATGAGAAAATATATTATTGCATAGCATGGTCAGTACTAACGGGGTACATATGAACAAACCGAAAACCGATATTATTGCATAGCATGGTCATTACTAACGGGGTACATATGAACACACCAAAAATCAACATGAGAAAAGATTATATTATTGCATAGCATGGTCATTACTAACGGGGTACATATGAACACATCAAACATCAACATGAGAAAAGATATTATTGCATAGCATGGCCAGTACTAACGGGGTACATATGAACACATCAAACATCAACAGGAGAAAAGATATTATTGCATAGCATGGTTAATACTAACGGGGTACATATGAACACACCGAAAATCAACATGAGAAAAGATATTATTGCATAGCATGGTTAATATTAACGGGGTACATATGAACAAACCGTAAACCGATATTATTGCATAGCATGGTCAGTACTAACGAATAAAACTAACTTTATTTCCCAAACAAATTAAAACTGTGTTGCAGGCATGTGATTTTACAAACACATTAGCAGCCTAATAAAACAGCAAAGAAATACATATTCTTCCCCAACCCCACAATAATGTAAAATAAATAAATAAATAAATAAATAAATAAATAAATAAATAAATAAATAAATAAACAAAATGGAATGTTGCATCACGGTCATCTACAACTGCAACTAGTTCATTTTTATCTGTGTGCTGATTTATTTTGTCGGTCAGTCCTTTTCCACGAAACGTGTTATCCATACCTTTCCAAACCGCCATCATATGTGTGATGTTTCCCGTGTGAATCAGTGATGAAACATAATCAAAGGTACACAAATACTGCAAATAATGTATTTGATAAACCTGCATTTACACTTAAATCAATATAGCAAAGCTGGTATGCTTCGAAGCCGTTAATTCAATAATGCATTGGTAACATAACACAATGAATATCAACCGCACTTCGTAAATGCTTTAGTGTTAAAGTTCGAAAGGTCAAAACTTAAGATTTAGAGGCAAAACCATTCATACAGTGATTTGATGAGGTTTCTAACTGCTATAAGTGTGCAAACATACTCCATTCGATACTATTTACCACTCTTTATCTTTGGAACCATTAAACATTTTCGACATCCTACGTTGCCAGTGGTTTGCATTGAACCATTACTTTTCTCATTTAGCAGACTCGACAACGGATTTTAATCTAGTCGGTGTCTCAAAAGCAGCACAACCTTTTTTAACACTGAAATATAAGGCGTCGATAAAATAAGGTAAACTCATTAAAAACATGCTATGAACATATAGTGCATTATTTGAAACTGTTGGCACATTTACAAAGCAGAATAAAGTGATGTAAGGAATTTATTGTTTCCTGTTCATACAAAACATGTTGCAAAATACTGAGATTCGACTTCATTAGACGGATGCGCAAACCAGCATTGCATGTTTCAGCAGGTACATCATGCTGATATAGCTACTTCATGGAGCAACTACTACGACTTGTTTTTCTACTTATCTCTGGAGATGCGAGAGAAATCTGATATTAAGATGAATTCCGCTGGTCTATTAAGAACAATATGCTTTGGATCCGATACAATAAATGCTTCTCCTGATGTACATAGAGAATCTGAGCCTCCACTTTCTATCAACGGTTTCTTTATATGTGCTTAAACAAAGAAGTGCAGAAATAGTCATTTGTGCACAGTTTTGTCTTTACCTAACGAAATCAATTTGACATTCAAAATCAAACAGAATAGAAAGGAATTCAGCTGAGATAAGTATACAATGAAATTACATTAATATAGTCTAAGTATGTATCTTTATATATTCAAAATGAATTTATTAGCTTATTAACAATAAAAGCCGTAATACATTCCACAACAATACTTGTCTTGGTTTGTGGAAATGTCAGAATTACAATCTGAAATTACTAACTTTTAGGACTATAATTAAATTTTAAAAATGTATTTTGCCATAATTCTGTACCTGGTTATTTAGTAGACCTTCGTGCAGATGGTAAGAGTTAGTTAGTAATAAGATGTTGATAACTTTTCTTTGTTAACTTTTGATTGTAAAATTTGTCTGTGTCTTCCTAAAAACTACCACCATTATTTTTGTTTATCAATCTCTATTCATCGATACCAAACAAACATGCCCTATCAAATTGTCGGAAGCGCTAATACACTGAATAAACAAATGTCAAGACAGTGCATGTCATTGAGCTATTCCAAAATGCTATATCCCATAGTTCCGTTTGATCAAAATTGAAATGGTTTTATTTTATTCCCTACACGTTCCAGAGGTTCTAGAAGGCCAGATATCGTAAGCACATTTCCTAGTTCTACTAACTACTGTAAGCACTACAATAAAAATGTATTGATATATGCATTCCCCAAAACCCGTATACCTTTCACAGAGACCCGCTGGTTTTCGAGAAGTAGGGGACATTGAACCGCAGCTGACTGGATCGTCCTAAAAACAACTGTTATCAGTTACGTTTTAATTTTCGGGAAAGACCTCTTTACAAAGAGGGGACGTTATAGCATGCAAGATTCCTGTCAAACTAATAATTAGGCCGATGATTCTATTTCTAAGTAAGTTAGCCAACGAGTTGGGAGGTTGCTTACTATATGTTCACTTTTTTTGTTTAAGAAAGCCGTTGTGATGCGATGATATAAATGGAAACTTATTTAAGGTATCGGACCACTAATTATTTTACAGCCAGAGAACCAGTCTACTCGTGGAGGAATAAAAAATAGAGTACTAAATATTTTGAGATGCACCCATTGGCTGGTAAATGGATTTAATTTTCTTCCATTGTACATTTCACGAACTTTAATCTCAGCACTATAGTTGACAACAAAATATTTACTTTTATTTTGATATCCTGTATTTAATTTCCTACTGACAATATTGCATATGGACTCTTGGTTCGAGGCTATGCTATTATGTGTAGAGCAGGGAATTCCCCTGTTTCAGAGAACGAGGCTCAACAAAATGCTACGAAACACCTATATTTCAAGGCTGAAACGATTTATATAACTCTAATGAATGGAAGCATGTGTGGTCTGTATGCCAACCTAATGCAAAAAAATATTTATATTTTTAATATATTAACATTAAATTCTATGGGAAATGGGAAATCAATTAGTGGTCTCATCCCAATTGGGGTGGGGGTAGTGTGTGTATCCATGACAACTATGTGCATCTCTGCATCCCTTTCAGTGTCATTAGTTGATTTATGAGAAATTACAATACACTGGATCATTGACAGAGTAATTTAGAGCAGACACAAGTAAAAATGCAAATAATTATGGAAAATAAGCTTCGTGAAGCTTTACAGCTGCCCAGTAGCTACTACTATCTGGATCAATTGTCACATTTTTTTTTACATCCATGTGAGATTGAAGTTTAAGTTCTAATAGACCCTCTATTGACCATGATTTTTCATCACCAATATCCATTTGAACAGTTATATTTGTACTACAAACACAGTTAACGGCTTCCCGAGATGTAAGAAACTGACCATAGGGGCAGAGTTTGGTTTTGATCTCCACATTATTTGTATTGCGCCAAAACTTCCTCAGCACCAGGGTCTGAACTTGTTTGTTTTTTTTGTTTTGTTTTTTTTTGTGGTTGTTGCTGCAACAAGATTGTACTTTCCGTCAAAAAGTCTTTTATATTGTGTTTTTGTGACATCCTTCTCTGCGTTTTTCCCACTTGTTACACCTTTGTTATGAGAAATATTTCCTGGTTTGAAATGAAAGTGTCTCCTATTAAAGTAACCTTTAATTTTCCTCTTGACTTTTTTCATTTTGACACTGTTATATGACTGTAGTTTATGATTTGAGTTTCAGAGTGTGACCGTTGTACCTATTTTGTACTGTTAGAATTATAGTCTGCATGGTTTATATTATTTCTTTGCATCAAGATGGTTAGTATCACGCGACAGATAGTTTGGCCAGATGCATTTTGCCCTTTGGTTGCAGACAAGTGATGCAAAGCAAAATGAACCTCTTAGCTACCATAAACACTTCTTAACATATGATTTAAGCAGGGCCGGTTTAACCACTAGGCAAACCAGGCGGTCGCCTAAGCCGGCAAAATTTGGGGGGGGGGGGGGGGAGGGGCGGCAAAAAGCTGAATGAATAAAAAAAATAAAGATCAATAGCGTCAAAAAGAAGATAATAAGCGTCTAAAAATAGAAAAAGAAAAAAGATGCAGAATTTGTATTCATATAATGCACAATATTCATTTTTGAAAGTTAATTTGGGGGGGGGGGGGGGCGCAAGGCTGAAGTTCGTCTAGGGCGCCAAATACCCTTGAGCCGGCCCTGGATTCGAGAAAACCAATACATCGAAAATATCATCTTTGCACCAGAAATTGATGAAAACAACGGGAAGTGTAATTTTATATCTCTTGTTACATAATGCCCACAGGTGCATATTTCATGCATGCACACGAGTATAGCAGACACACAGAAACTTAAGATAAACATGAAACAAACTATTAAAATCGCTGCATTTTTTCAGTTATCTATATCTATAATGTAAGAACGTGATAAACATTTCTTTAATCTCCTACTGAAAAAATAGCATATGGACTCTGGTGCGAGGCTATGTTATTAGCTACAGACCAGGGAGTCCCCCTGTTTAGGCTCAACAAAACGCTGCGAAACAGCAGTATTTCAAAGCTGAAAAAAATTCTCTAACTCTAATGAATGAAAATATGTGTGGTTTGTATGCCAATCATTATTTTTAATGTTAAATATATTAACATAAGTTCTGTGGGAAATGAATTAGTGGTCCGATCCCTTAAATGGAAAGAAAAAGAGCGAAATTTCAATCAACATCGAAATTGTGTTTCTTCATCAATTTTTGGGGGTAAGGGTGAGGAGTTGGGTGTTTGGGGCTGGGGTTGAGGTGAGGGTGGAAGAATCTCCCCTAGAAACTGACGCTTAATGTTCAAAGAAAAATATAGCCGTACAGTTATAGTATAATTTTGTTTAGAAACATTCTCAATCTTTTCTCATTTAAATGTTTATCTTCTTTCTTACCGAAAAATACAGTTGGAAGATAGTACATCTGATATGCAAAAATAAGTTACTGCTACTTGCAACGTAAAACATATTGCACATTTATTGAGATAAAACGAACCATTTTTGGTTTCATATATTTAGAAGAAATCGTTTACAAAAAATGTCCCCTTGCCCCGATAGTCTAGAGGAAAAACGAGTGATTAAATGTATTCTTCCTCTAACCTTTTTAGTCGTGGAAAGTTAATTAAACTGCAAACTCTTACGATGACACGTAATGTAGTTTAGAGAGTGCTCGAAACGCTCGTGCTATTGGGGACATCAATCAAACATACAACTATGTTTCGGCTTCTTTAACAGTGCTGTACAACAGGCATTGATTGGTGATATATTTATTTAACTCGGAAAACAAGATATTTATTGGTTTTTCTGTCAGTGTAGCACCCGCATTTCAGAACTTACATCTTTAGGAATATAGTCTAATATCTGTTTTGATAGATTTTAGCTGCTTTGTGAGATGAAATATCGCAGATGCATCAATTTTCCGACAGGACTCATAAACAAATAATTAAACAGCAACACAAAATCATGCACCTTAATCAATACCTTTTCATTATTTGCTTAACTGCAAATAAAATATTTAGTTATCCAACGTTCACCATCTACAAACACAAATATGAGGGAGGTAATGATGAAAAGGATCAATACTATTACGAATACATGTATGTTGATCAGTAGAAACCCTCCTTTCCTTGCACATGCTAGTAATTCAAATATGTACAACTATTTGTTCTGTTCTAAATTTGAAATTATTCGTGTCTCTTACTTTCTTACTTTCATGTTTACTAATCCTTTGAAACAAGCCATGTGTCAAGCCGAAGTTGTGAAGAGAATATGTGTATATATATATATATATATATATATATATATATATATATATATATATATATATATATATATATATATTGCAGCGGGGGAAAAGTCAAGGGGTATAGGGGGTATAGAAGGAGTTAACCCTGATTAGTAACCACACTCTCAAACTCCCATTCTCTATCTACTACATGTATCATAACTTTTCCCCCGCTGCAAACGCGTATGCATCCTCAAGTAAAGTGATGAATCCCAGTGGGTGACAAATACGGGTCCTAGACCGCGATGCGCGCACTCGTTTACTGAGCAGGATCAACCACGCGAGCCCAACCTGGGAAAGCTCTGCTTTTCCACCCCATGATGGCCTCCCTCGGTAGTTTCACCACTGAATATTATTTCATCGTTATAGAAACAATACCTGGATGTTTTTAATTCCGACAGCGGCGTAGCTTCCTGCGACTGGGTGTTTTCGCATGCTAATGTGATGATTCGAAGCTGGCCTCGAGTTGGTATTTGTACATCAGGATGATTCCAACTATCGATTTCTATCTGGCTCTCGGCGACATAATATTTGATTTGTATACAAGGGTCTGTTAACCCCGTTCTCACGCAGATATTCGTCGAAGAGTGGAACAAAATTGTCGTCAATGTTAGCATGTCCTCCTAACTGATCCAACTAGGAAACTAATCTTTTGCGTGCGCCGTGTATACAAAGTTAGTAGTCTTCAATAGAAATGCCAAATACAGATAATAAGGCTTCTTCCTCAATATGCAACCCATATATCTCTATTCCTTCCAGGGCGTTCATTTTAAACGAGTATGCATCTGAAAACGTTCTCAATGACTTATCATTAGAATCTGACTTAAATACAAAATTTATAACTTCTGATGTTTTGGTTTTCTTAAGATCTTCCGCCAAGCTCTTGGGATCTTCTGTTTTAGGGAGATAACCTAGTAATCGAATACTAATAGACCCCCATGTGTTAGTGGACGCGTACACAATGAAGAAACAATATCAAGTTTTAAGTCTCATGCCCCAAAGATCCTCAGTAAACCCCCGAATCATTACAAACCCTACATCATATACTCCAGAGGTTATTGCTGCTCGTGACGGACTAAGATCCTGTGAACAATCAGGATACCTCATAATTTTGCGTGTTAATTTAACGTTGCCGGTCACGTCCTTAATATAAGGCTCCCAACGTAGGCACCTGTATGGAGTACTTAGCAGAACATAGTTCCAGTCAGTGTTTGGTAAGTCAGATACTTTCAGAGAGGCTTTTCTCGTACTGTTTCTTCGCAGCATCAGTATCATCGATGGGCTCTTACATCCGTCGAATTCGATTTTCGTTCACGATAAGGTATCCGCTCATCGCCGGATTTTCTAACGTTCAATTCCGTATTTGTAGTCTTTGATAAAGGCAACCGACACTCCAGAGTCTTTAATTCCCCCAATTTGGTTGATTTCGGCCAAGTTCTTCAAAATGGTTCCTCGCGGTTTCAAAACAACATCGTTGATACGTTGGACGTTTGCAGTTTTCCAGTTCGATTTTGAAAAATCACAAGTTCGTTTGGGTCGACGCCAACAGCCACCCGGTTGCTCAACTCAACCAGATCGGCTGTAGTTGCAAACCTGGTTAAATCGCTCGCGCGTCCGTAAATGTCAACTGGCATTTCGTATACGTTTCAAGCGCAGCTTCTAAGTGACAATGCAAAATCGACAAGCTCGCGTGGAGTCCGGCTTCTCTCCAGTGCATGCAGTGGCAGTGCTCCAATGACGAGATGCCCACACGTAGTGTAATCAACACTGAAAGTTGATCGACAGATTTGACTTTCATATTTCATGTGCAACTCCACCTAAACTTGACTTTTCCTCAATTAATAAAGAAAATACAAATTTCCGCGAGCGTGATTCGAGCCTGAAATGTCTTGATCAAGTACAACATCTTAACCAATTAGGTCACAGACAACTCTTTCATATGGAAGAAAAGAACTCGTATACAAACTTAACAGCGCTGGCAAAAAAACAAAACAAAAAAAAACCACGTAATGCACCCCCACCCCCGATGCCCTCACTGCCGATGTAAAAACCAAGCCGTAATCATTAATTGGCACGTTCATCAGCAATATTTTGATTCGTTTTTACATCGGCGTTGACCAAGTTTGACTGTTGGGGATTTTAGTCCAAGAAATTTCGATTCCTCTTTCAGAATTAAAGGCACGCAGAATCTCCATTTCTTAAATTAAAATGTCCCGTACAACATACATCAAACTTAAGAGTTATTACAATACTATTTTGAGAATGATCAATACTACAGTAAGACCCGCGATCAGTACAGTAATAAAGCTCTCGAGGGAGGCGATTATGGGGTTTTCGGTTGGAAAACCTTCGTGCGTCGCGGTCAGTAACCGCGCTGAAACCCACCGAGTGGTAAAATTCCTCTAAAATCAAATTTAAAACGTGAAGAAAACTTGATCAATTTCTTTTAATTTAATTTAAAAGTGCATTTTCATTAAAACGCCTGTGATTATTGCGCTCTGAAATAAAATAAATTTATTTTCTGCTGGTCAGTGAATTACTGGATTTTCCTAGTGAAATAATTGTGATATTTCACTGCAGTGAAAAATGGTATTTTTTCACTGGCCGTCAATAGAGATTGATAACATTATGAGTAAGAAATTTCAAGTTAGTTTTCAACACGCTTGCTTGGTGTAAAGGTTAAGATAGCCGCATCGCATATATATATATATGCACAGTTTTGACACTCGTGCGGCTCATAAATAAGGTTGCATATTTAAAAAAATTCTTGTAACTGTTGCTCATGGGATGAACCTGTGCATGTTGTAAAATCACTGTGCTGTATATTTTGTTAACGAAATTATAGCCCTTTATGCACTTAGCTTATTTGCCATTATATGCAGAGTTCTCTCATTTGTTGGTGTCAGCTAGTGTTAAAAATTATCTCAAAATCTAATGACACTTTCTCTGTATAATACATGTATACGTATTTGTTTTTGTTTACAACAATTATGGCTCCTTTTTCTACATATGAAACTTTTATGCATATATACTATGTATATAATTTAACTGATTTCCTCTTCAGTGCATTAGTCGAACAATTTCTGTTGAAATTATTCCGCGCCGCAAGTTGGAGGACGATATAAAACTGGCATCCGTCCGTCCATCTATGTGTTTGTGTGTCAGTCCGCCGGAAAATTAAAATAGGTTATATTCAACCTTGGGTCATTATATGGCGGGGGATAAGGTAACGAAGTTACAACCTTCTTGTCTTCCTGATAGTTCAGGCTGCATACAGTTCAAAATTTACGATCTCCTGACTCTCAGTGATGACAGTTTTCAGTTTTCCAAAGTTGAAAAATTAAATTGTTTCAAACTTTGCGTAAATAGCATAAAAATGTGAAAATGAACACATCTTAGTCCAAAGGTATGTATACATGTATTCCTTCTTATTTTGACTTAATATTGTCAAATAATAGCCATAAATATGACCTGACACGATAAAAATAAAATTCTCCAGATTTCAAGGTCAGACTCCAATTCTAAAAAGACAAACTTGCAGTTTTCAAGTTTTGAATCAATTCAATTACAAGTATGTCAATATTGCAATTACCATACGAGGTACTTTCGATATTTCTTTTCTAGTTCCTGTTTCTTTGTTTTTGTTAAAATGAAACTGACGTAAACCCCGAAGCAATCTGTAAGATAATCAATACAGAAAGAAGGTCCTAGCGTTCACGAAAAATACATATGTATAATATATTTCCTTTTATACACAAGTGTTTTTTGCATTTTGCGTTGAATTCTTTTGACATTTTGCGTCGACCAGAAGTTTTGACATTTTGCGTTAGAGTTTACGACATTTTGCGTTAATCGAGATGAAAATTATATAGGAGGCGCTCTACAGATATGATGTACTTCTGAGAGAGTGACAGAGGTAAGGTGGAGTTGTTTGAATTTGAAACATGTACAATGAAGAGAATGTTGGCATACCTCTTTGCTATTTTCATGTACTGTGGATGAAATTTCTTTACATATTGTCCTTGTGGAAATTGTACATAATCTAGGCACACAGATGAAAAAAATGGCCGTTCTCATGTGCTCTAAAAATCAGCCTGGACTAGTCCAAAGTACAATATTTTTTTTAGCAGATACTAAAATAGGGAAAACGAATTTTGCCAGAGTAGGCAATACCAGCTTCTGAAAGTACACTGAATGATTTACAAAATATACAAAAAGTTAAAAAAAAGTTATTGGTTCCTTTTTTTTTTACAACTTACCTTTGAAATCCAGAATGTAAAAATGACCAAGCAGAGCTAGCAGATTTTTGATAGGTGCACATCTGAAGTACGACTAAGCTGTATACTCTATAACCCAAATTGCACCCATCAATCATACACCAAAATAAAGGGAATTAAAAGTTCCTTTTATAATACATAAGACATACACGGTCTTTTTTTTAAATAGCTAGGATAATCAGTGAGGAAAACCTGGGAAATTCTTTTTCTTTAAAAATCCAACCCTATGCAAAGAACGAAAATGTCGAGCGCCACCATAGCAATCTGCGTTTAATTTTTCTTTCTACGTTCTGACATTCTGCGTTGTCGTATCAAAATGCAGCGCCACAACACCTCCCTTTCGAGCTTAACAAAACTCTAAGTACATAATACATGTCAGTTTCTGTTATTCAGAGTCTTACATCCTTTCTTGTAAGTCTCTATATATCTGTGGTTAGGTACAACACACAACCTTGCACGTGTCTTGCGCCCTATGAGCATAAAGCACTAGCAGGGTCGAATATAGAGCGTTTCTGAAAAGAAATGAGTTGGATAGACTTCGTGCGTTTCAAAATATGAGGGATAAATTAGGCATCTTAACTCGCACACTCCTAGCAATGTGCGGGGTTTCGCAATGAACGTTTGTGCACCCAGGCAGTATGTCTTCAGCAGCTGGTGCTTTGAAAGACATGATTTTTCATGCACTACCAACTTGTATCGGTATATTGGAAACGTTGTAAGATCAAAGAATATCCATTAAACCAGATGTGGTTGCCATAAATCTGATTTAACGTTAAAGTTCTTACAATGTGGCAACATTTCTGACAAAGTGCATCCAAAGAATGTCATAAATTTTACCATGACTGGTGTTAGTGCAAGTGTATATTAAACAAACGTCCAGGCTGCCATGCATTATCCCAAAGATTGCATTATCACGAACAATTTGTAATGTGTTTTGGACTGAGAATTCAACAACAAATTTGTGATTGATCAAGAAAGACAAATGCCATTACATCTGTTACATCTGAAGAAATCTGTATTTCTATGAAAAGAGTTTTCACCGTACCAGTCCTCTAGACAAACAAGAAGAGATAATTGTAAATGTATTGAAGTATATCAACACTTGCAAGTAGAAATATATCTTAACAAATGCTGGACTTATTAGGCAAAGTACATGAATTGATCAACGGTGAACAACAGCGTTTTAACTGTGATTACTAATTTGCAAAATAAAATAAATATAAAAAAAACTTTTCGTTATGGACTAGTGCATACAACAGCCTTTCCATATCCAATAGATATTATTAGTTCAAATTTATAATTACTTACAAAGCTGAATTGAATCTATTTTCATCAGATGGTTCTTAATATTACTTGATTTTAATGTTATATTTTCAATGGAGGCAACTGCAGTCATTTGACATTTGTTTACAAAAGGTTACCTTGAACATCGTGAAAAGCTAGCTTGAATCCATGGTAAATTCAAACATATAAAAGAAATATCCCGTTCATTACGGTAAACTGTTAAACAGAATTATTATGAATTCTGATGTTGAATATCTATAGATTGGTATGTGCGTAAGTGGCATAATCTGTGGCTTCACTGACGATGCCATTTGAAAAAGGTTGTCAACTGACTTAAGGTTTCCATCTTTAATTTAACTTTAACTCCTGAACGATACTAGATGATCATTATAGTCACGTCTATGTTTGGTTTTGACCTTTTATTTGCAAATTGGTGATCAATTGGACTTTGTTAGGATTTTAAGTAAGCATACTCAAAATTGTTCTGGTGATCATAACAGTAAAGACTATTTTGTTTCACCTTTGCCTTTAGTACCCTCTATTATTGTGCCATTTTTTGTGTACGTGGCATCTAATTTAACGACTTCTCAATATTTACCACAGCTATAGGTGTGATAGTTTGAATGAGCTTGTAGCCTTGTATTTGGAGTCTTTGAAGTGGACGTGTTTCATAATTCTGCCATTTTACATGTATTATTTGTTTTGTGTGTTTTTTTTATATTATTTTTATTTTTACAAGAGTTTCTCTAAGGAAATAACACTGTACTTGGCGAAGGTAATTTCCATAAATCCACGTGACGTCAGTTTCTTCCCTCCTTTATTCTTTTAATTGCTGAGTAGTGAAAGCATTTTTATATATTCTTTAGAAACTCCAAGATAACAAACTTGGTAACAACAATATTTTCTAATCTTTTGGAGTTAACATATTCACAGGATAAGTGCAGTATAAAACTCATTGTCCTAGCATCTGATCTTTAACTTGATATCATGGATAGAGGACTAGCGAACGGGGTTCGGATACTGTAAATATATATCCACATTTTAAGTTCGATTAAATCAGTAATATATAGGTCAAAATCAAGTTACTGAACTGGCTTCATTCACGATATTCTTATGATATATCCACAAATTGGTTTTGATAAAATCAATTCATACTTGTTTGTGTTATCAGGCCCACAAACCATTACCAATAAAAACCTGAGTCAAGACCTCTGACCTTGAAATCAGTGTTAGAGTGATGAAAAATCAACTTGTCTCTTCATAAAGAATCAAATGCAAAGTCTGGTCAAAATTAATTTGCATATGCACAAGTTACAGGGTTAATAGGCTCAATGATGTGCACAAATTGAAGCAGTGACCTTTGACATGATGCGGATGCCAATTTCGTCTGGTTTTCAAATTCTTTCACAATTGCGCTGTCATGTTGCAGGTCAGATCTGCACCCTTTTCACACAGAACTAATTACATGTTGCTTTATATAGTGTTTAAGAAAAGCCCCATGTCAGTGACACCATTCGTTCATTCGTTCATGAGGAGTAGCGATAACACGAATCTTTAGATGGCCACTATATTTGCAAATCTGGAAATCAGATGTGTACCATTTTCACATAGGACCAAGTAGATATCGTAATAAGTCTTTCAGTGCAAACCCCATGTCAATACGACTATCACTTTAAGAGGAGTAGCGATAACAAAATTTCAAAGATGGTTGCAATGTCGGAGGACGGATTGGAACTGTTTTCATTTAGAACGAACTATCCATGACCAGGCGTCTTTTATTGAAAACTCTATGGCAATTCAACCATCCGTTCAGGAAAACAATATATTTAAGATGGTCGTCGTAGTAGCCATAGTATACGTCCAATCAGCACAAATTTCTTTTAGAAAAAATTACATATCATAAGAAGTATTTTAGTGAACACTCCATGTCAATACGACCATATTATCAAAAAGAATGGAGATAGAAATGTAGTTTCAAAGATGGCTGCCATGACGGCACCGTTGAAGGTCAGATCGAAACTATTTGATAAAGGATCCGCTAGACATGTTAAGAAATCTTCTTATGCAAACCCCAATTACACCATCCGTTCAGGGGTGGTAGCAATAACAAAATCTTCAACATGGCCTCCGTGACATCCATGCTGGACGTCGGATTGATACTATTTTCATTTAGAACCAACTAAACAGGGTAAGAAGTCGTTTATTGAAAACCTCAGGTCCATATGACGATCCGTTCAGTAGCAGTAGCGATAACGAGATTTCAAGATGGGCGTCATTTACCACCAACGAGATCTCAAGATAAAACAGTGTGTCATTTTAGAATTATTTCTTTTTCTTTTCTCCGTGTAGTTTAGGAGGAGTAGAGATAACAATCGTATGCTAACGGACGAAAGGCCATCATATTTCCTCTGGCCTTCAACCAGACAGGTCTTGGAAGAATATATCAAGGAATTTTATTAACATTGTGTATTACTTCGGTAATTTACAGTAATATAAGTTTAGGAATACACTTTTTCATATACTGAATTCGATCTGATACAAATACGAATAAAAAGAAACAACATTTTGGACCTCAAAGAGCGTATTTTATTGATTTTGCGGAACGGTTTCTGTGTATCCGAGTTATTTGCAGAGGTAAAGCTAAGAATAAGGCCAATATTATTTGTAACTGTTTTCAAAAGGCAACGAAATTCTAAAGTTGCCAAAAAAGCTGCATGCATAATTTCTTCATTTATAATTCTAAAAACAAAACTTTTCCATAGTTTCAAGAAATATTTGTATCTGAGCATGCAAATTGTTGTTAATTGTTTTTGTTTTGATTATGTCCAGCTACTGCAACAAATAGTGTGATCCTGATTCATATCTCACTGCTTTTGACTTATCTCATATCTAATAACAATAATAACGTGTTTGCGTGTGTATAGTTTCTCGCTTGTAATAAATGTATTTCTCGTGGGGGAAAAAAACCCAACAACATGGAACTATCTGCTTTTATAAAATTGTGACGCCCCGTTAGCATTATATAGAATAAATAAGATTCGGATGTTAAATTGGAAGTCTCTAAGGCGATCCTACGTCCATATCACTGATATACTGTCTTATATAATATTTTGAGACATGCATGAAAAGCTGTTTTTCTTTCAAATAGTTATATGTATGTCTTTCTCAATGAATCTATTCAAAATCATCCGGGAAGAAAAAGTATAGCGAATAAGAACGCCTTAATTGCCTGGAGTAGTCAGATTCATTTATTCGGTTACAGTTATAATGCAAGTACATGTATTTCGAAAATAGAAATATAAAGGATGTTACACAAGTACTTTTCCTGAATAAAATTTATAGAAGGAGCTGAGTAATTTTCATCTTCTCTGAGACTTGGCGTGCAAAAGAGCATAAAGGTAATATTAAGTTATCACATGAAAAAGGTAATATTAAGTTATCACAGGATGAAAAGGTAATATTGAGTTATCACAGGATGAAAAGGTAATATTAAGTTATCACATGACGAAGAGGTAATATTAAGTTATCACAGGATGAAAAGGTAATATTAAGTTATCACAGGATGAAAAGGTAATATTAAGTTATCACATGACTAAAAGATAAGATTAAGTTATCACAGGATGAAAAGTAGAAATTTACATTCAATAAAACCGCAATATAGTGTAGTGAAATACTCTTAATTGCATTCGGTTGCCTCGAACGTTACATATTTGTCTTAAATGACGCTTTGGCGTCATCTGTAACATCACGAGGCATTTGAAATGGATGTACTTCGAAGAAATATGGGTTTACTAAACGAAATAGCACGGTGGTCATGTGTTAAATATTTATCCAGTCTACTTCACTTTCAGAATGTATGCAGTCCTCAGATCTACTGCTCCATTCGCCTTACCCCCGTGGGTGTGGGAATGTAGAATAGGCATGTGCGCTCTCCTGCTTTTTGTAAGAGGCTACTAATGGAGGCAGAAACCGCAGTGGCTCAGTTATTAGCGAATACTACTCGCGGCCGAAACGGTGCGGGTTTGAATCCTACCATCGGATCAGTCTGGTTCGGCTACCGTGGTGTGTCATTGGGCAAGGTGCTTCATTCCAATTGCCTCTGCACTAAATAACCTGATTGTATCGCTGTGCCGTAACACCAAACCAAACGAAACAAAATACGTTCGCTATTATTTCCAGGAGTAGCGCTGATAAAACTGAATGTTTTGAGATATAATAGATATTAGCCGTATTTATAAATATTACGCAAGAGATGCGATAATTATTTTCTTTTTTCCTAAAATATTCTAGACTGAGCGCGTGCCAACCATATCAGAAAATTTGACTAGGACTAACAAGAAATTATTTGTGCATCCTTTTGTTAGCGTTAATTTGTATTCTCCACTTATTCACATACCAGCGATATGAAGATATAGTTCGACCTGAACGACCCGTCAGGTTGACCTTCCAGTGAAATATTCATAAAGTGCCAGGTCCACACGAGATAAAGGTAATGCAGTAACTACATCGTGCTTGCATGATATCACATAATTATCTCGTTCTTATAAACCATGCACAGTTCATGTACATATCGAATATAATATTGGAGTGTTCAAATACTTTATTTATTTGGTCGAGTGTTAAAAAACGTCGAGATAGCGAGGTTTGCAGAGCTGTCTGAACCTTTTCGCACCAAGACCAAATAAATCTTATATTCCACGACACTGCTCTTGTATTTTTTTTATTGTGCGACCTTGTAATAAATAAAAAAAAAAAAAAAAACCAACTCCCTTTAGCTGTATTTCAATCTTTGCTTGACCGCATCACTGCGGAACAAGTTGAATATATATATATATATATATATATATATATATATATATATATATATATATATATATATATATATTAAAAAGCTGTAACCTTATCACATTGTCGTCTCATTCAATGCCCTACAAAAATGTAGTTCGCAACAACGTATCCGAAATGTGTCAATAAAAAGTATAAAAATGAATCACTTATGATCACTTTAAAAAATTATCTCAATAGAGAGCATACTTTATTTTGCAAATAAGAATGTCATTGAAAAAAAATCAACAAGCTCTAAAATAATATTGTCAAAAAGGTCAAGAAAAAGGTCAAGCACATGGTCCTCAGGGCAAGCAATACTTTTAATCTCTTGGACTGACAATCATATTGGATTATTTGTCTCCGCATGTGGATTCCTTGTTGTGTCGATGTTCATATTTTACACATGAATTGTTGCACCCAAACACAAGGAATGTAGCTGTGAATGCGAAGTTTTGAAGGAAAAACTGATATTCTTTGTTTTACACTGGGAAATGTGACTTGGTTACACGTTTGAAAAGGCGGTCAAAATCTGTACTTCTGCAAATAGTGCGAGGTCATTAGTTTCCGAAGACATTTCCGGCGAACAAAATGTATGATCGTTCTATAAATTAGTGCGCCGACATACATTCGAGGCATATTTTTTGTCTCGCAGAAATAGCAGAGGACATTCCGATTGAGTAATAACCCATTCAAACCTTGGTTTATTGGATAAATGTTATCGAGTGAATGTAAGACTTAGTTGCAGGATAAACCCCTACACGTCTTTTTCCTTTGGACCATGCCCTATTTTCCAATAAAAGGTCATAACGGACAGATGATGTAGGACAATCTACGCACTACACTGAGATAACTACATATAGTTCATTTGACACGCGTGGATCAAGTGAAACTAATGGTCGAAAGAGATCCTAATTACTGGCCAAATTTGCATTTCGACCCAATTAATCATAGACATTTCATAAATGTTCAAATCTTTATTCCTGTTATCATTGTAGGTATCAATAAATGATGATACAATTTATTTATTTTTAGCAAAATTTGCAGCTACTGACTTTTTAATAATCCACCAAAGACATGTATTTCGGACGTATCTATTTCATCTCCATGGTGTTTATACCATTGGTCTTCCTGACACCCACCCCAAATAAATTGTAGGAACTGTTGTTAATCGCATTAAATACTAATTATTTATCGCAGGTTGATCTAAACAGATAGCCCACTTCAAAAGCGTTATAAATTATGTACAATAACACCTCCTTTTGCACATTATCACGTGTCATAAATTATTGACTTGCGCAGCGACGTTAAAGCTTCCAAGTATTGCGTGATACAAAAATGCGGGACTATAATATTATTTTAATAATTACTTTTCTAGAACTAAAGGCAAGCCCAAGCGAGCGAATATATGTAAAAGCAACAAAACAATACATCTCTACGTAAATAAATCTATATATTCCTTTCATTGCCCAGATCAGTATGTAATTCAAAACGGTTACCACATACGTGAACCAGACCAATTTGTAGTATATAGTAAAGGATCAAAGATAATCAAGAAAAAATGAGATATAGAGTTTCGGTAGTTATGCTTTGGTAACATATCATGAATCAATAACGCTTCAATACACCGAGTCCGTCTTCGGACATCAATCTAAAGGGTAAAGTCAGGACCTAAACTCTGTCAGAACGAGGTCATGAAAACCAAAAGCCCTGACTAATTAACCATTAAACTAGATGCATGATTATAATATTATTCTATGAATAACAATCAAACTGTTATATAAAAGAAAGAAATAAGAAAGAACGATTACTTTAAACATGGCTTTGATAGGAAATGGATAAATGGAGGAGACAATTCTGCCATTGACAGTGCAAGAATCACATACTCCTGTAACAGGATCACCTTAGACATGAAAAGGTTATTACCATACTAAACAAG
Source organism: Margaritifera margaritifera (assembly GCA_029931535.1). Lineage (NCBI taxonomy): Eukaryota > Metazoa > Mollusca > Bivalvia > Unionida > Margaritiferidae > Margaritifera > Margaritifera margaritifera. The sequence goes on from JAQPZY010001614.1 coordinate 4,694,653, forward strand.
CATATTCTGAGTACAAACGTATCTCTTTTCGCAGATAGCGATATTAATAAGATAAATAACTGGAAGCTGTATTTAAAGCAAATGCATATGTGTGGTTTCATACATGTTCATTACTAAAAGATATGTGTGGTCTAATATATGTTCATTACTGTGGCGTGGTGGTGGTTGTGGTTGTGGTTATCGTTATCTAGAGGATGATCGACCTCGGTGTTATTGCCCGGATCGAGTAAATAATAATATAAATTGGGAAACTTATAGATGGAATGAATAGAGATCTGAGCAGATATATAGAACAGACTTAAACGAGCCCCCGTATATGAAATATAACAATTTAATCAATTACTTAAACAAACTGTGATAATGCATTACATTAGGAAGATACGCTTCTTTTAGAAATAAATCATTCACTGAATTTTAAACACAAATATACTTATATAAATAGCCGATCTGTTTAAATGATAGAATTAATTCATCATAGAATCGAGTGAACAATCGAAGTCATTGCCTGGTTTCCTCCTGTTTACTCCAGCTGCACCGTGCTATTCAACTGGTTCCTTCGCTTTCTTCTCACTCTGACTATCTTGCCTCTGTCGGCCCTCAAACTTTGTGTATGTAGGTGGATACGTAGGTATGTAGATACGTACGTACGTGGATACGTCAGTGGAGCTATTTCCCCTTGTGCTTTCAAGCCTTGTTCGCTTCTACCGCCAGAATTGTGTCCGTCAACTTTCCAGACATCCGGTCCCTTGGATAATTGTTTTACGAGATAATTTCTTGCAAATTCAATCTCGGAGTCCCTTATACTCTCACGGAAAAAACGTAGACTGGCTAAATTTTGCGATGTGGCATATTAAAACTATGACATTTCGTATGGGAAACACGCCCCTTATTTAGCGTAGCCAATCAGGATTAAATATATCTACCGCCTTTTATAAATAGGCGCCAAAATTTGCGGTCATCCTGACCCTCTAGATTTCCAAATAACTGATTCTGGACAATCTCAACTCTGACATTTTCGATATAAAGATTGAGTTAACCGTTCCCCTTCCAGTTTCTCTGACTGTTAAATAAACGAATGCTTAATTAAAAATCGGTTTCTCTCACAACACAGACCTTAAAATCCTTGCAGCATAGCGATTCAATACGCACCCTGTCCTCATAAATCTAATTAATTGTTCTCTGTCCAAGTTAATGTTCTCTGTATAGATCGACAGAAATCTGCACCCTTACAATTACTAAAAGATATGTGTGATTTCATATATGTTCATTATTAAAAAAAGAAAAATATATAATGAGAGATTATACTAGTTTTGTTGATTAAATAAAAGCAATTTATGCAAATTTTAATATTTGCTTCCTGGAAACTTACATGCATTCATTCATTTATCTTTATTTTCTCCGTTCGGAAATTTACAGCATGAAGAAAACGTACGAAAATGAGGAAAAAGAAGTAAGCCTGATAATGCTTAACTGTGTAACTTACAAATGTAAGCTTGTGAAAGCAAATTCATACATGCAGTGAAACTGTGGAGTGGGGAAAAAATGAGGGGGAAATGGAGCGCTTAGTCACATTGTCTATTAGGCCTGAAAATATATGAGTGTTTCAGGTTTCATGCTAAAAAAAAAGATTGGATTGTTTGGTCGGAATAAGATTTTTTAAACTCAATTAAATTATCCCCCTGCATTATCGAAAGTGAACCACGGTTGCATGACCTAATTTTATTCTTTTGAGAAAAGACTTTCTTGGTATTACTCAACAGCACGATGTTTTACAATAGTTAGAACACATTCTCTATATAATTACCTAAATATTTTGCGTTTTTCTGATGCAACTTGATGTAACTTTGAACCAACCACGATTAGCAATCAGCACGAAATCTAATATCATTATCTATGAGTGAAATTGAATGCGGTATGTCACAACATTCGGAAAATTCGGAATTTGTTTGTTAGTTTTTTATTTTTTTATTGTTGTTAAAATTCTGTTTTATGGTCAGAAAATTGATAGGGTCGGTACCCGGAACATTAGAGAATCAGTATATTTGCGTTAATGACGGTAATTAAATTAGTCATTTTATTATAGCAATACTATTTTAAGGTGTTAGTGACTTTTAAACTTTGTTGGCTTTGTTCCTTGTTCTGGTGTGCATCATAAATTATTGGTGTGCATCAGACCGATAGATTAATTCGATGTGAAGAGAAACCAGCGCTTCCTAGTGGTTATGTGTGTGCATCTTTTCAAATAAACGGTCAAAAAGCCTTGTTTTGGTTGCGCACAGCCCGGTGTAAGTTCTGAAGGTTTTTCCCCAGAATCCCTAATACACGAGTCCACCTACTTACTGAGATGGGTTCAGATATCAAGAACTCTGAGTGACTTCCAGACGAGAATCATCCATCAGGAAGCCACCCGTAAAGTGAAAAACTTCCTGACAAAACTTGTTATTAGGCTCAACACAGCAAGTTCATAACAATATTGTATATAAAATATTAGTTTACTTAACACTATTTATTCTTATTAATTTTATGTTATATGTTTATTTTTCATACTTTGTCCAACTTCAAATCCCAGATTATTAAATCTAATCCCTAAGATGTATTATATTACTAATCTGTATATCTTGTTTTATTGAAATTCATGTTTCCTGTATCTTATCATTATGTTTGTTAACTTTTTTAATGTTTAACAAGGAGGATCACTCTCTTCACAACCCCAAACTCGTGAATCTCAATAAATCTGATCGTGGTTACTTCCCTTGCTTTAATATGCAAACTGCTATTTTGGCCCGCACAGTGGTAGCAAGGTCAGCCAATCAGATGCAAGATCACCTCCTTATTACATAAGATCTTGAGGATATAAACACATATTTAAAGTTTTAACAAAATCGGATCAGAGATATGGCTTCCAGAGTGGTAACAAGCTCAGCCAATGAGATGCATAATAACCTTATTAGTATGTGTGGATTTAGCTCATCATCGAACTAGTTCGAGATCTTATTCCAAGTTTGATCAATATCGGATCACATATATGACCTCCAGAGTGGTAAGAAGGATAACAAATCAGACGCAAGATCACCTCATTAATATGCATGTATCTGTCTTATTATCGAACTCGTCTGAGATTTTGATCATATAAACCCATATTCCAAGTTTGATTGAAATCGGATCAGAAATATGGACTCCAAAGTGGCAACAAGCAATTGTTGGCGCAAGACGGACGTAGGGCCATACCATAAGCTCGCTTTGGATTACGCCAGATGAGCTTAAAACAAAGACATGGTTGTACATCTATACAAAAACACACCACAAGCAGAGACAAAAAGAAAGCCAAGGCTGGGAAATTAAATATCAATATGACCAAGAACACGAGGTTTATGTCAAAGGTGTGGCAATAATAATGAAACAATACAGTAATATCATTGTTCCTAAAGGGGGCAAGCAGCAAAAGCAAAATCGTAATAAAGAGGCATTAATTAGCATTATGGATGTTAAAAATCAACTATTTACAAAATGATAACTTTGTATCAAGTAGCACTATGACCTTAAGTACACCTGCATTTCGAGCATTTGCATCATCATGTACAGCACATACAAAGTTACGTAGATGATCTCAGTTTGATGTGAATACATTTAACCTTGAAGCAGCTCACATAACTTTCAACTATTATGTTCTCACATTTTTTAAAAAAATGAAACAAAATAACAAAATAAAATATGTGCTAGGGATTACGATTAGCGTGAAGGGAAATACTGAAACAACAGGTTGATTCCCATGAAAGTTGAAGTTAAAATTAAAACATACGCGACACATTTCAATAATTAAAAACGTCTGTTCGCATTTTAAAATAAAATAGTAGCTGATCTATATGTTTCCAGCACTAGTAACGATTGTTTATATGTTACTATTATCCTCAGTTTGAATATAATGTAATTTTTGAGAACCAGTCTTTGTCTAAACCATGGCAAAGGCTTCAGTTAATCGTAAATTTTCTTAGATAACTTTCTGGCTTTCATTTATTATTACGTACCCCTCCACCTCTTTATGGAAGTTCAAAGATGTCTACGACAAATTAGTAGACAGGGAAACATGTGTAGTCGACAATATTACAACAGATGATGTACTTCATACATTAGTATCTGCACTGTGGAAAAGAGACATGGTGGAGAATTTATTAGTATCTGCACTGTGGTAGGGAGACATGGGGGACATTTCATTAGTGTCTGCACTACGGTAGGCAGACAAGTTGGCAATTTTCACATTTGCAAAAGCAAAGGTTTCGAAAAAGTAATAGTTCAATTTTTAAGACTTTCTGATGCACATGTTCAGTTAAGTGTATTAAATTTGGTAAGAAAAGCACGAGAAGCTCGTGCGACTTAGTTATAATTATGAACTCTTTTACAGATATATGATATTATTCAATTTTTTCTTTCTTAAGCAAATTGCTGCAATTAAATTTAGCACAGAACTATTTGTCATTTAATTTATTACGCCTTTAATCAAAACATTAGTGTTTATCCATCTTCTACGCTCTTTCGTATTCACATGGAAAACAATTTGTAAATGCACATGGATTTTTCAAGAATAAGTTCACTAGGGATATTAAAACATGTATTCCGGTAAATATTCCGACTTAGTATTTGTTGACGTACAAGAAAGGCGATTTGCATTTGAGCCAATGGATTCCTTCTTAAAACGCAGCTTTCATCACATAATTAAGAACAGAAGAACAAACAATGTCTTTTCTTACATCTAAAAGTAACCAGTAAGATAAACAATCTGCAAATTGGTAATGTTTGTGGTTATTTGATATAAATACTTTTTCATGCATTTCCTCTGTACTAATAGACAACTCTAATAAGCATAGGAAATTGTTACAAAGAATGCGAAACCGTCTCACGCACGCCAATAAAAATTTTCCATTATAAGATTACTGTTTGTAATATGTTAGAAGTTCAAAGCAATTTTTTATCAATTAAAACTTTTCGTTTGTTTAAAACAGTATAAAATTCATTTGGAAATGCATATTTGCTATTTTATTTAAAGCTTCCATGTTATCAGCACTGTGCGCCAATTCTAAATTCCAATTATACATACTGTCGTTACATTGATGATTTGGGGCTGTTTTTATTTCTTGAAGCGAAAGGGTACATTCTTATTGGGTTGTCTTTCTCAACTGCATGAAGAAAAATTTACCATAATAGCAGAATGTAGGATGTAAACAGAATGGTGAGCCCGACATTATTGGAATGTCTTTCCCACCTAATGCGAGTCAAATTTATGTTATAATAAGAGAATTGTGTACCCGGCTTTGACAAAGTAAAAAAAGCAGTGGACACAACAATAATATATTTGTATCGATGATATCATATCCCCTTTCCGCTTCCTGTACTTTCAATGTGTGAAAGGCGGAAGGATAGGCGACAACGCAGAAAGCAGCAGTTTCAAAGCAAAGTGCATGCCCTGAAAGGAAATTTGCATTACTTTGTTTCAAATAAATTGATCTTATTTGCTTCAGGGACATCCTTTTAAAGTCAAACATGGATTTTATAGTGCCTGCGCAAATACATCGTACACTTTATAGGGTCAGCTCAAATTAGATTTTTGGGAAATTTGCATAGATGTTAGCAGCTAAAATTAGGGGAGACACTTCAAGGAGAACTGCTCTAAAACTTTCAATATATTTTGCTTTGAATTTGTTTTTTCTGTTTGATTTAAAATGTCACAAAATCTTGATATTAAGACTGAGTTCAGTGTAAAAAGGCTGAGAATTGCGTTTAAAAATGGTCAAGCTTAAACGTACTTAAGAGTTTCCCCGTCTAAAACAGAACTTGACTATGAGTGACGTGGTGACATGAGGTCACATGAAGCCTCAAAGTGTAGTCTGAAGCGCATATAGCAGGTACAGAGAGAGAGAGAGAGAGAGAGAGAGAGAGAGAGAGAGAGAGAGAGAGAGAGAGAGAGTATGTGGATGCTTTCACTCTAATTTATGTAGTAATAAAAGACTATTTACTGCTGTCACCGATAGAATTAAATAATTTTAATGCACAGTAATGTATTCTGCTAGGAATAAATCAGTTTTTATCCGCCATTATAGAACAATATATAAAGCATTTATATGTGCAATGGGATCGCAGGGTTCATCTTCATGTGTTACCGTGCGAAAGTTTACGCTATAATGCTCTCTCTCTCTCTCTCTCTCTCTCTCTCTCTCTCTCTCTCTCTCTCTCTCTCTCTCATATTGTAGTTAGATATATATCCAGCAAGCAGACACTCTTTATCGCTTGTAACTCAGTTTCCTAGACACTGGTTTTTGTATGGTCATGCAATTTGATGTGTGCATTCAAATGTACCACTTATTTTAACACCCATGAAAAGTAAATGTGGTTGTAATATCCAACTCTTCTTGCAAAGATGGTTATACCAAGTTGTTTGTATTATCTACCGTACAAGCGAAGCAGCCTAGACATATAATTCAAAACAATTTCCTGTTGGTTCATTCTTAGCACTGGTCTTCATATTTGTATCCAATTATAAGCATACACGAAGAGAAAAATCTATCATTTGGAACGATTTCATAAATGGGCAATACAGTAAAAACTGTTTTATGCAGTATTTCGCTCGCGTCCTCTTTTATAAAGTACCAATTTTATTCTTGTACTTTTTATTTATCACATCTACAATTCTCAGCATGTACCACATTCTGCTGTTGCCGCGGAATTCTGCTGCGAGCCAATGTAGCACTTTGATTTTGCCTAGGTGTACGTATTTCCCGCGTTAGGAGCTAGTCTTTTTATAAGTCGCGGCATTATAATGTACAGTCTATTTCCATTCCTATTTTGTTACTTCTGTTTAATGTCATTTATGTGTGAATTTCGCGCAATAGGTTCTTTGTTCTTGTCGTTGCGATTTTATCAGTAATTATCATTCTCTTTACCGCATTACAATCCAGTTAATAACAAAATACTTACTGAACAGTATTTTAAGTAATCCAACATAAATTTATATACAGTTCTTTTTGTGTGTGTGTGTGTTCATACACATATAAATAAAAAGTAGAATCAAAGTAAATCAATAAAATTCATTGTAATCCTACCAGCAATACAATTCAGAAATGTGTTAACTGCTTTGAATGTTAATAATATGAGAGAGAGAGAGAGAGAGAGAGAGAGAGAGAGAGAGAGAGAGAGAGAGAGAGAGAGAGAGAGAGAGAGAGAGAATTATTTCGATATAATATAACCGGAAAAGTATATGCGTCTTTTTTGGTAGTCAGATAAATGTGCAAATAAACATGCAGACACGTTCCTTGCATTTAATTATAATAATTCTCGACAACACAGGGTATGCGACTTTGATGATTCCACTGCAAGTCATTTTCAAGGCTATGTAAATATTTCATCTATATTAAGAGTTCTTGACATTATTCATGTTTCCATTTCTGTATATACTATTAGGAAGAAAAGCTGATAAATTATTTGTCTGTGTACTGATCTATTCTCCGACAAAAACACAGTCTGTTTTCTAAGCTTTATCGCTTTGGCCACAACACTATAACTTCATTTGCTCAACAACAAACATTCAGTCTCTTTGGCATAGCATCAAAGATGCCAAATGCAATCTTGGCTAACTTCTGTCAGCTAAAAAGTCCGAAGCTATTATATGATTGACAGCGCTCGTTTGCATATAAAAACTTGGCTAATACTGGACCATGCCTTGTCCTTTAGACAAATAATCTCGAAGACCTATTCCTTGATTTGGCGCCTCAGTCTCAGTTATTAATCTGAGGTCTCCATTACTTCTCGACCATAACACACTTGGCTTCAATTGGCTCTCTCCCTCAAAGTCAATTATACTATGCTTGCCATCAGAAGATTAAATGTGTGTGTGTGTGTATAAGCAAAAGCACCTTTTGTACTTAAAAATTCTTTATCTGCATACCCTTCTTAAAATCCATGTGAAAGCAATGCAAATACTTACGTGTGTGCATTTTTACATGTGAAAGCAATGCAAATACATACGTGTGTGCATTTTTACATGTGAAAGCAATGCAAATGCATACGTGTGTGCATTTTTACATGTGCAATTTAAGCAAACTGTCTGCAATTATTGGTGAAGTGAGGAGGTGCAAGATAGATGAGCCTCGGTAGATTAACGAAATTTTGGAATTTGTATGGAATCTTTTGTGCTACATATAGAAAAGCATGCTTTGTCACATTCCTTATCAGTTTGGATAGAGATTTCTCAGGCTTAACTCCAATGCGAATATCCTTATCCCACCTCACACGTCATCTATATCCTGATTCGGGGACTATTTTCTTTTTTTGATATATTTTTGTCGGTCAAATAAAGTATTTTTGTATGCAAACAAATCCTGGGTGTTAACAGACTTAATGAATTAATTAAAAGTATGGCAAAAAAGGCTGCCTTACCTGAAGGCAAGAACATTACAAACACAAGTGTTCGTAAAATCCTGATCCAAAGTACGACTGATCACCAGGTTCCCGACGCACTTCAAGTGTATGTTACTAGTCAGAAGATATCCAGTCTGAACAATTACAGGATGATCAACGACAAGCAAAAATATGAAATTAGCTCCATTTTTATCCAATGTACCCAACAAAGAGAACATAACGTCACTATCCTATGCATCCCACCACCAGCAATAGGATATGTACTTGACATCCAACAGCCTTGTTTGTGAACTCTGCGTCACGGTTCTTAACTCCTATATAATGTCATCCCAGAACATACAAACTACTAAACATTCCATTAATTGCATTATGAATTGTGCAACCTTTTACGGTGATATCAAGATATACATCAACTATAACACAATCCAGTTTGAGAAACGTGCAATGGCGATTATTTCCGACTCCGAGTGATAAGCTCAGAGAATCGAGCAGAGAATCGAGCAGGCTACATGTACAAATTCCATTGATGGATTTAAATGACATTTAAGGGTCATTGTTTTATTTGTTTGAAATCCATGTTCTCATTGGCATTTATACAATGAATTCTAGGTTATAACTGAATCGAGAAGTACGTCATCACTTTTTGTCAGTTTCGCGTTATTACAGGATTAAAAATGGACTATATATCTTGGCTGTTCCCCTTTTCGTATCATTGCCCGGCGTGGTCCACTAAACAACTGTGAACGCTGTGAACTGTGAGTACAATTTAAACCGCTATTTTGTTTATGAGAAATGATATATCCGTTCAAATGTCATTTTAAGTTTATCCTAAACTTAATTTTTATGCTCTTTCTTCAGGGCAAGACATTTTTACGAATCTTTTTATCTGAAAGATTCATTGGTACTGACAATATGCCACTTTGATTTGGACCCTCAATTTTCGTTCAGGAATTTAAGAAAAATAACCCTTCACTGGTGTAAGATAGGAAAATTCCACCCTTGGGATCAGAATTGTGCGTTACATAATCGGCAAAGCCTCGTGTCTCACGCAAGATTCTGATCCTCTGGTGGAATTTTCCTGTCCTACACCGATGCATACGAAGGGTTATATCAATGCCAACGGAACGGATTTGAGAAATCAATGAACGTAATACTGCCCGGAAGAAAATTACCACGCGCCTTAAGTCCAAACGTTACTTTTGCTATGGATTTAATTCTACTATTCTTTTAGCTCTCTGTCCCTATTTCTTTTATTTTTCCTTTAGTATATAACTGTGTGCCTGTCTGTCTGTCCGCAACGTTCACGTCAAATAAAAAAATTCCCATAATGATGTATCAAGTATCACCACTCCCTTATGATCTATATTTAAACCTCGCTCTTTAATAATTGCAGAAAACTCATTTTCCAGTAAACATTGTTTATTGGTAACAATACTGGTCACTGGGACGTTTTGTATTCCTTACATTTTTATGCTTATAGTTATATTGTACTCCATATAAATTGATACCATGTATCCTACATACAGTCTCTCTTTTTCCATTCGAATTAAGAAACTTTAAAAAAAAAAAAAAAATTGTTTAGGATAAAAGCGGTTAATTTATGTCGATCCAACTACAATTTTGTTCTTTTCAGAAAGAGCACCATGTGGTACTTATAGTGGAATAAAATAAATTAGAGTGGAATAAAATAAAGGTTATGGGGACAGTTTTGTATAAAAAAGACTTGCGGGGCATCAGTTTGTCTCAGAAGACCTCGGTTTAAACAACTTTAGGGTACTTATTCGATTTTATATCCGAATGAATAATTTATTATGATTGGTAGTATTAGTATTAGTATTAGTATTGTTGTTGTTGTTCTTGTTGAATGAATCTCCTTTTGAAGTCAGCAAAGAAGAAGAGCCGAGGACTACTTATGTCATTTGGAGTTCGGCAGCCTCCTACAAGGGCCTTCATGGATGATATGACAATTACATCCAAGTCATTACCAGAAGGTAGGTGGATGTTAGACGATCTTGGAGACCTGATCAGCTGGGCCAGGATGAAGTTTAAGTCATCTAAGTCAAGAAATCTGGTACTGAATAAAGGGAAGGTGCAAGATAAATACAGGTTCAAAATAGAAGAGGAAGTGATACCAACATTGAGTGAGCAACCAGTTAAGAGCATGGGCAAGTAGTTTCAGGACTCCATGAATGACAGTGAGAGTGTGGCAGAAATGAGGCGACAAGCCAAAGACTGGATGGAATCCATAGACAAGAGTGAGTTACCTGGGAAGTAGAAGGCCTGGTGTTACCAGCATGGTATTCTACCAAGATACCTTTGTCCACTTCTAGAATACCAAGTCCCATTGACGGCCATAGAAGGAAGCAGTTGAGAGAATGTTCAATATATATCTGCGACGATGGATGGGAGTGCCAATGAGATTCAGTAGTATCGGCTTTTACAGTACCGGCAGCAATCTTCAGTTATCATTATCATCAGTGACAGAGGATTTAAAGATGAACAAGGCCAGGCAGGTAATGATGTTGAAAGACAGTGCAGATAAGAAGGTGACAGAAGCAGCATTGGATGTACGGACAGGTATAAAGTGGGTAGCAGCAATGGCAGTTGAAGAGGCAGAATCCAAACTGAGAGACACAGTGCCATGGTAGGCACAGTACCAACAGGAAGGTTGGGGCTGGGAAGTCTGAAAAGACCTACGTGGCAAGCAGCAAGCACCAAAGAGAAGCGTGCCATGGTCCAGAAAGAAGTACGTCTTACAGAAGAGGAAGACAGGCAAGTTAAAGCTGTCGGCATGAGGAAGCAGAGAGTTTGGCTACGATGGGAATCTGCGAGCTCAACGAAACTGTCTTGGAGTGACATCCGGAGAGTTGATGCCCAGAAAATCAGCTTCCTCTTACGCTCAGTGTATGATGTTCTCTCTACACCAACACACCTCAAGACATGGGGACTAGCTGATGACCCAAACTGTAAACTTTGTGGGAAACTTGCAAATTTAGAGCACGTGCTGTCATCCTGCAGTGTAGCTCTGACAGATGGTCGTTATCATTGGCGCCATGACCAAGTACTTGCTGAGATTGCTGCCAGTATGGATATAGCCAGGAGAAAGAAACACCAAGTGAAAAGCGGCTCCAGCTTCATCAGCTTTGTGAGAAGCGGTGAGACACAAAAGCAAAAGACTGTAGCAAGAGGCATCTTGACAACTGCGCAGGATTGTGAAATACAGGCAGATGTAAAAAGACAGCTGAAGTTCGCAAGAGAAATCTGTAACAAAAACTTCACACCCAATATTGTACTGTGGTCGGGAGGTACCAAGCAGGTGATTTTGTTGGAACTGACTGTGCCATGGGAAGCTAGAATGGAGGAGGCCCATACGAGGAAATTGGACAAGTATCAGCCACTCATCCATGAGTGCCATCAGAATGGATGGAAGGCCCGGAATCTACCTGTGGAAATAGGATGCCGTGGCTTTGCAGCATAGACCTTTTAGCATGCCTTGGGAGTCATCAGGATTACAGGACCTAGCCGCAGGAATTTAGTCACCAAGGTTGGCAAACAGGCCGAGGAAGCATCACATTGGATTTGGCGGAAGAGAGGAGCGATGGAAAAGCTAATCGCTTCCGGGCTGAGTCTGATCAAGTCGGCTCACCCCTGGAAAGCGATGTGGGTCAGCGCCGAAACCCTCTAGGTAGGAAAGAGATTCCCCACCTGATGATTGAAACGGGTGCAGTGCAGAACTATATATATATATATATATATATATATATATATATATATATATATATATATATATATATATATATATATCTTCTTTTCAGAAAGAACACCAGTTTGTCTCAGAAGACATCGGTTTAAACTAACTTTAGGGTACTTATTCGATTTTATATCCGAATAAATAATTTATTATTATTATTATTATTATTATTATTATTATTATTATTATTATTATTATTATTATTATTGTTGTTGTTATAATAGCAGTAGCACATCAGTGGTGGATCCAGAAATATCGTTTAGGGGGACGTAAGGGGGGAAGTTTATTTTTGGAGGGAGTGAGCGCTGGTTCCGCCCCTCCCCCTCCTCCGATCCGACCCTGCAGATATTCTATTACTACTATCCCTTCAAACATCGGTGACAGAAATATATACAAATCCCGAATGTATTGGACACTTGAAAAAACACTAAATTTATATTTTTCATTTGATATGTCCCATCTTCTGACATTTTTATACTATGTTGAAGAAACTAATATTTAAGTATTCTAACAACCTGTTAGCTTTCGACTCTCAAGTTGTACATGTGCAACATCACAGAATAAAAAAGTAAAGACAACTTACAAAAATCTTAAGGAGTGTCTGAAAGTGCTATCCACCGCGCGAGGAACATCCAAAACATGCGTTTATTCAAATAATACACATACTATTACGCAAACTGTGACGTTGACGTCTTACGTAACAATATACGGGTGCTTTCAAAAAGGGACATTTCGATATTTGCTGGGGAGACTGATTTACCGGTAATCTCTGTAGCCTTGGTAGGAATAAAATCACTAGACTGAATTTGGAGAAGGGATACATGTTTTGTAATGAGTCGTCTAGTAAAGATCATATAGATGCACACTAGACATTTTCTTGGAATGATTAAAGATCAAGGATAAAAAAATATTTCGCGAGGATAATGTTACTAAAACCAAATGAAAGGGAAGGCAAAGAGTCAAATACATTAATGAGCTTTATAAAAAGTCAAATAAGATCGATGATTCACGAATTTAATTCAGTAAAGAACATTTTTTTTAGCACAAACATTCATAAATAGCATCCATCGGAAAAGGTAAACTTTTAAAACGCAAATTGCTTTCAATGTGGTTACCATTCCCTCATGTATATATAAATATACACTGGTACGATTATTGAATTCATATTCTTGCGTTGTAATAAACACATATTATCTTCCCGTTGGACTGTTCATTTTTATTGGTGATATGCTCTGAGCACTTTATAGTATTGTTCAAAACATTCTACCGACATAATTATACTCCAGGCAATAAAAAATACATATTCCAAATATTGCCGACTTAAAGCTATAAACAATATTTACATATAATACACCTTTGGATTAGTCACATGGTTGTCTATAAAGATATACTGGAAAGCAAAATAGATAGATGTGTATGCGTATTTGTATAGTGATTATATATTCCATCCATAGATTCGTACCTGGTAAGCAAGTGTTTACAATTAAGAAGATGCATCTATGTGAAGACTTAATATCTTTGGAACGAACTCCCTTGTGTTTCACTTGCTGTGGTATGTGAAACACTGACATCAGATATAAAAGATGGAAGGGAAATATAGACATCGTGATCGCTAAAAGATAGTAATCGTTTCGGGATGTTCGTGAAGTGCTGTCAGTAAAGAACGGTAAAAATTGCACCACCTTGTGGTTTGTTTACACGAAGGAGATACGTTTTGATTTCATAACTTGATTAAGTAATGATATTATGGAGATTAAAACGTCATAAATTACCCTAGGCATATAAAAAAACAAAATTAATTCCACAGCTTTCCAAAACTGCTCTCCAGTGACGTGGGTAAACAACGCTATCTACTGCACTAACCGTTTGACCCTGGGTCAGTCTCTGTTTGAGTTGTCATTTCCAGTCATTTTTACGTTAAATTTTGGCGACAAAAGATGAAAAGTTAACAATAGTAGTGCTAGAGTTGCTAGTTTAGGGCTAAAAATGTACATATTTTCCGTTACATTTTGCAAATCCATTGAAAACTGAGGTAAGCAAGAATAGTCGTTTCTGCAAGAAAGTGGCTGATTTCCAATTGTGGTGGCGGTGGTGTTTCGAGAGAAAAGAAAGTGCCATCTGGATACCAGTTTAACAGCATTCTTCCTGACTAATATAATTTTTTTTTTACTTTGAACAGTGTGAATTGAATTCTTTGTTTTCAATATTAATTTAATTTTCAATTGTTAACACTCACAGCGTTGTCTAGCACCCCAACATTTGTGACGCCCGTTTTTGATTCACTTCGTTTTTCGCATAGCGATGAAAGCCGAAGCGGTCCGGTTGACCCAAGCTATCTAGAACTCATCCAAATTACTAGATATAGCAATACAAAGATGGATATCTGGACATTATTATCTACAAGTAGTACCAGAAAGCAATAGAATAGCAATGGATGTGTTTTCAGTTAACAGGTCTAACAAACAAGGTAGTGTTTTTAATAACTTGAGACAAAAATATTGTAAAGATTGTTGAGTGATATAAGGAAAAGACGACTAGACTGTGGAACATGTTCATCTGCAGCTGCTACTGCAGGACTATTGTTATAATGAATAAAGATACAGATATATATGGTATCTGCAGTACGATGCAGTTGCCTCCTTTTTATGCTTCTGTGTTGAGAAAACCATATGAGCCGTGGTGTTTGTTTTTTTTTTAACTATACGTTCTTGAAACATGTATTACCCATTTCGCACCTAAGGAATAAACTGCGACTTTCATTATTAAGACCCATAAACCAAGCTAGTAAAAACAATGACAGTTCATCAACAGAACATTGTCTCTATCTCATTTAGTTAAAGACAGGATCAGCTTTAAAAGGCTGTTTTTACTTAATGTTTACTTCTGATTCTCAACTAGTCATGGTCTCAGAAACCCTTAAATGCTCTATTTTATGTTCACACATTTCTAGGTTAGTTCTGATCTTTTTTAACCAGAAATCCTTAAAGATCGCGGCCATATTCGTATAACGTGACGTTCCGCTATTACAGCACTAATATCGCCTTGCGCTCGGTACTATACGAACTTTATTCGTACGCATTTACTATAAGTGTCATTTATTTGCACAAGTATTTAAAGTTAATAACATTAACTGTGAACCAGTATTGTGTGAATTGTGTACCCTAAAGTTTCAGTATTGTTATAATATGGGCCTTTTCCCGTATAATTTCGTTTGATCCGTTCCGTTTTTATGCCGAGACAGTCATTCATGCAATGATTTAACTTGTTTTCACTTATTTATATCGTAGTTCTAAATTTGGAATTATTAAATTATTTTTTATCCAATTGTTGACAACAGAAATTTATTCTATTGAAGAGATTTTCCTTATTAATCATGCCAGCTAGAATAGGTAATATTTTTCGTTCCTGTTCTTTCCTTCTCTAATTCTTTCACGCTTTTGTGAAAATGTGACATAAATGGAAATATAGGTAAATAAATTAATACATAAAAAACAAAGAAACAAATCAATTAAATAACTGAATAATAAACGGCATATTTTAAGACTAAGTCAAATCGGTCGAAATATAAACAATGCCGTTTACTACATAACGACGTGTTTGTTACAGCAAAATTAAAAGGCAGAAGAAAAAAAAAAACACAGATGAGTAAACAATTGTGACACAACACTTATATATGATCGAGTTTAGATACTGAATTAGCAATCATAAACATCATGATTTACTTATCAAAAACAGTACGAAAAATTGCTTTTGTGACAAAATCTTAATAAAAAGCAGATATTTCAAAGACTTTTTAGAAAATACTGTATTATCATAATTATATTCTTGTTATTTCGAGAATAGAAGGAAAGTTATAAGTATATGTTTATTTCCCGAAGACATAGGAATTCGGTTTTTGACGGATAATTTGTAAAATTTCAGAATTCCTCTGTCAGTCACAATTTGAAAGGCTCTTTAAAATAAATTTCCAAGTTTCATTTCAGAAATACGGACAACGAAACTCAATGAACATAAGAATCATGATACAAGTGTCATTGTTTTGTTTTTTCTTGCTTATATTCTGATGCAACTATTTGATCTAGTGATTCAGAATACAAATTTGAAGATTTATGTGACAAAAAGGTTTATTCATAGTAACAGTAATAAAGGAATACGGAAGTGTTGACGGTATCGACTTCTTATTTAGTCATTCTTAGTCAAGCACGTATAGAATCAGTAGTTTGTGTAGTGACACGTATTGGCCAAAAGGAGGTAAATATGGAAGCTCTTTCCACTGGAAGTGTATATGCATAAGAGCTGGTGAGGCTTTGTATCTAGAAGCTCCTTTTAATTTACAATAATATTAAATATTGAATATTGTTTGTCTGAGGAGAATGCGAATGAACATTCCTTGTAATGACAAATAGCCGTGTAAGTGTTTATACTCATCCTAATGATATGTGCACCACAGATCATGCCCACCCACCACCTATAAGTTACCATGATCAAAATGGTAATAAGCTACATTAAATCCATTTATAACTTCAATTTAACAAAAACTATTTTAAATCCTAGTTGTGGTGTGTTTAGATAAGAGCAGGAAAAGGATACACGCTACGCAAAAAGGATATAATTTTAATACAAATGAGCTGGTCCAAGTGTCAGCCCAGGCGAGTTTTGCATAGAGCAATACAAATGAGTTAGTCAAAGTGTGAGCCCTGACGAGTTTTACATAGCACAATACAAATGAGTTGGTCCAAGTGTGAACCCTGGCGAGTTTTGCATAGCGCAATACAATTGAGTTGGTCCAAGTGTAAGTATTGGCGAGTTTTGCATAGCGCAATACAAATGAGTTGGTCCAAGTGTGAGCCCTGGCGAGTTTTGCATAGCCCAATACAAATGAGTTGGTCCAAGCGTAAGCCCTGGGCCAGTTTTGCACAGCGCGACTCCGATGGATATAGAGGTGATAAACAAGATCGCCAAATTTTTACCTGATGGTGAAGTTGATAAGGCGATGCAATAACTGCATAAGATACATAATGCATACTCCATGTATTGACATGTTCCACCTATTAATCCACCTGTATATAGATACCAGGGTAAAGTGATAAAAAGTATTTAAATAGTTTTGTTTTGGTGTTTTTTTTTTAAATGTTCAATGAAATTTTTATCAAGTTACTTTTTGGTTTTTCTTTTTTTCTTAAATCCAAAATTGTCTCACAGGTTGTAAAATTGGCATCCGGTAAGTATAGGAATATCCGGTAAGTATGTGCTTTAATATTGTGCAGTATATTAATTCAAGACTTTGTTTAAAAAGTGCTCCCGAGACAAATAATAATTTTCTAGCGAGAAAATAATAATGAGAAATGCCTAATACAATATTTAACGTGTCTGGAATCGAGAGAGAGAGAGAGAGAGAGAGAGAGAGAGAGAGAGAGAGAGAGAGAGAGAGAGAGAGAGAGAGAGAGAGAGATAGAGAGAGAGAGAAAGAAAGAAAGAGAGAATTGTTGAATTTGTAAACTCAACATAAACACTCGGAGCAAATAAATTCCCGTATTAGATTGGGCGATTTCAATTGACCATAATACAGTAGACCTGTATCGCCTTCTACTTCATTAGCAGATTCATTTTCATATTTGTCAAAATTTATTAATGAAATTTGCAAGAATGAAAGTGTTGATGACATTGAGTTTAAGAGATAAAGTTCATACAGTTAGGCCCATAACTGTTTTAGATACTGATTGTCAAAGTTACTATATGATTCAACTAAAATACGGTCATTTGTCAATGTGTCTAAGGTGTGTGCGTTTAATTAGGTCTTAACCCGATTATGGGTAACGTGTGACTGGTCAGTTCATAGGTGTAGCAGACAGATGAGTGGAGTGGCGGTAGGGTCAATTAAGATTACATTAACGAAACTGAGATTTGTCCGGATTTGACAAAAATTTACTGTAGCAATAGTTTGGATACAGAAGATTACTTTGTATGTTGAAAATATGTACTTACCTCTAAATGAATACAGCAACATTATCTCGAAAAGTAGCACAAATTTCAACAGTCGATAACCTTTGTCAGTAATTCCGAAGTTTGGGCTCCACATATTGCATGGTCACATGATCTGGTCTTCAAGCAAGATCACTTAGCAAAACAGAGCATTAAACCCGCCGATTGAAAATACTTTTATACACATGTAGAATTTACGTTGATATCAAATACATTGATAAACAAATAGTTAAGCAATATTTAATTTTAAAATACAAGTTTTGCATTGAGGTCTCCAATAGAAGCATGCCTTTTTTGACAATTGGTTGAGGAAAGCCACATTCTTTCACCAGACATGAAATTAATCCGTGATTTGTTTCCAGAATCTAAAGCTCAATACATTTTTCATAAAAATCCGCTCCATATTATTTGACATTCTGTCCATCCTGCATTAGAACATTAAATGATAAGCTGAATATCCGAGACTGACTTCATCAATTGGAATTTCTGCAACACCTCCATGCATCTTCTTGTTTTGACTGTTCAAAGAGTTGTCATCTGAAACAGACGAGAGTAAATTTCAATGAGGGTATGCTTAAATATTTGACACGGCACGCAAAATATGCATTTAAAACGGTCATTTTTTTATCTAATAAATATGGTAATAATTTGGACGGTGCTAAGCGACTTCATGACAATTGAATATTTAAGATAAAAATGCATTTCCAGCAATAACACTTTGCATTCTCTTGTACAAATTGACAAGATGAATACTTAAAAAAGAAAAATAAGAAAGAAAAAAAACAGAATAAAAAATTAAACATCATGACCTATTTCAAAATATGTTTGATATGTTTGAATGCGTTTCCAATAATAATAATAATAATAATAATAATGGGAAAACCATGATGCTAAACAGAATCAGATAACTCTTGGCATGCAATCAAATACGTTTATTCTTTGTCTATCCACAATCTGACAATAGCAGCAACAGAAGCAGAATAATATTAATTCCCTTGGCATTCCACAATTATTCAGGAGTAGGAAATAATTTAAATCATTATATTTGTGTTTGTCGGCTTGTGTAAGATTTGTGTATTGCAGTGGCGAAAGCACTTCAGGGCTTCACTGACATCGGTTGTTTTCCACATAATAATATGCTATTAAAATACTCTCTTCGGCCAGAAACCTTTGTGTATTTGCTGAGATATTATTTATGTAAAACACGAAAATGACAACATACTAAATCCGAAAAAGAGAGTGTAATTGGACCACAGTGGCCTTTGAATCTGAAATACGTTTTGGTAAGAATCAAGAGAGTTCTAACATGAAATGCATCAAAAGTGCTCTTAATATATAGGCATTTCTTGTGGTTATGGCCTATTTGTACGATTTGTCGATTTCAATCACCAATGAAACCAAGTTAATCAGTATTACTGTGTTTGGTTCGATTGCATGATGTTACAGACTTAAACTTACATATTAAGCTGATACCGTTTCTAAATAAAGATGGAATAATGTTTGTAATGTTTGCCTAAATAATTTTGGTCACGTTCAAACAATTTCGTTCAATTCTACTGGACGCACTTAAATTTATGAATTCAATTCACTGGATAGCAGTGATTGCCAAAATCCAAATTAGGCTCCCTTGGGCACTAGTATTGTCTTGTTGTCTTGTGCATTGATATATCAGTTGGTATATCTATTCAGTTATGAAGATCTGAGTGACGAACAGTGTTAGTGACAACAAAGTGTGTACAAACCCTGAAACATTTAAGTACCCCTTTGGAATACAAACAGAATGATGAACGAATGTACGTAAACGGGAAATAAACGTAGAACGAACGCCGAACGAATGTAAAACAAACAAAGAACGAACGAAGAATGAACCATAAATAGTACATGCCAAATGCTGCTTGCCGCAAGCAATAAACGCTGAACCATAAACGATAAACGTGAACAATAAACGATGAAAGGTAAAGCATAATAATATGATTCTGTTGGATTTACTTCCTGTGTGTAGTCCCTTAGAAAGGCCTGCAAATGCATGTTCAAACGGATTGTTAAAAGAACGTAAAGGAACACGCGTAACTTTTCAATATACACGGTAAACTATGGGAATATGAACTGCAAAGATGCGATAGTTGATTGAAACGTTAATTTAAAAAAATGCATTAAAAATGTATTTTTGGTGTACTTAAATGTTTCAGAATCAGTAGAACTGATCAATGAATAATATACGCATAAATCTGTAATCTAAGTTATGCTTGAAATTTTATGAAGTAATGAAATGATTAAGGGGCATATTGAGGTAAGTTGTCATCTATCGTTTCATCGTCCGTTGCAAATTGCAAAGAAACATGCTAATTGATTGGATTCTATTCTGAAAGCATACTTATTGATTGGACCCGTAAAGACTTTATTCTGAAAACATACTTATTGATTGGATTCTATTCTGAAAACATACTTATTGAGTGGACCCGTAAAGACTTTATTCTGAAAGAATACTTATTGATTGTACCCGTAAAGACTTTATTCTGAATGAATACTTATTGATTGGACCCGTAAAGACTCAATTCTGATAACATACTTATTGATTGGATTATATTCTGAAAACATACTTATTGATTGGACCCGTAAAGACTTTATTCTGAAAACATACTTATTGATTGGACCCGATAGGACTCAATTCTGATAACATACTTATTGATTGGACCCGTAAGGACTCTATTCTGAAAACATACTTATTGACTGGACCCGAAAGAAATCTATTCTGAAAACATACTTATTGATTGGACCCGAAAGGACCCTATTCTGAAAACATACTTATTGATTGAACCCGAAAGGACTCTATTCTGAAATCATACTTATTGATTGGACCTGAAAGGATTCTATTCTGAAAAAACTTCATACACTTCATCAGATTCATCATATACAGTGTATTTTTTTAAAATCCGCTTTGATTTATTTGCACGGTTACCATATCTTTGCATTATTCTACACATTGCAGAAATACCGCAGCATAAACCTTATTTTTGCGGACTTTTCTTGAGTGCAATGTAGACACTACAGAGAACAAATAGCCTAGATTTTCCTTCATAAATGGACACACGCTTGTTCACCCCATGACTAAGTATACATTCAAACAATTTTGTATACATAGCAAAAAATTATTTGTTTAAAATATTATATTCTCCGATACTTTAGGAACAGCAATTGAAAAGTAGCCACATGTTAAAACCATAGTTTGTTCTAAAAGTGTTTTAGTTCGCACATATGTCACCAAAATGCTGCTGTAACAACATTCTTGCATACAGTAGACATACATATTTATTTTCATATTCTATTTAAGGTTTTGGACAGGTATCATGAAATTTCAGATTGCTAACAAACAAAGTTTATCTTATTTGAGGCAGCTCTAATAGCGATTGCATCCAGCTCTTCAGGTCCTGAGCAGCCGATGTCAGATGCAAAATGTCGTCTGTTCCGGATGCTTGATAATTGTTTCCCGATTCAGACTATATTGTATGATTCGTTGGACCATGTAGAAAACTGACCATAAATAACATCTTGCATTTCAAAATCCCACCAACTGTTAGCACATTTGAATGGATAAATGGAAGAGTTTGCTGCCAGTGGTTTATGTTGCTTTATGTAGCTATATGCAGATAGACATCATTAGGTATTTATCAACTAACAACATTGGACCAGAAAAATGTGAAAAACAAATCTTTTGCAAATGTGAAGTAAATGTACATGTATTCACATCTGCAGTTGTTCCACTCATTCTGTAATAACTGAGCTATCTTATGCAAGAGGCATGTCTTGATAACTTCAGAATTATTTTCATATTGTACTTGACTCGGATATTTTAAAATTGCAGTGAAGGTTCCGGTTAAATTCTTGTAAAGGTAATAAATACTCTTTCATAAATAAAGCGTCACTAGATTTTTCGCGCGCTGATCTAAATGTGTGCAAACACATATTTTCATGAAGATAATTTTTAGGGATATTTTTATGTTATTAACTGTAAGAATAAGATCATCATCATTCTCACCAGGGATAAAGTTTCAGGCACAATAGAACTGCTGAGTAGTGTGAATTAAAACTGTAAGTGCTATCGTATTCTACCTTAAATTTAAAATAGTAATCTGATTTGTTAGCTACTTAAATCTCGGAGTAGACATCAAATCGTATAGCATTGCACATCTTTTCCACTGCATTGCATGACATTTTCTCATTTTAAACCATTGCAAGCTGATTTCTTTCGTAAAAGCCTTCATAGTGTCACCTCGTTCTTCCATCTGTTATTCATCTTCGTTAGTATTCCACCCAACATAACTATCGACTTTTTTCTCTCTTTATGTCACAATTATGATATAATCAAAACGCTGCCGATACAGATGACTCAGTGGGTTGCTCACAACTACATGCAAACATAATCGAGACTTAATTTTGTATTTGAGGATATAATGACTCTTGGCCTGAAGATAGACCAAAGATAGGTATATGTGAAGGAATGTCATATTCAGAAAAGTATGGCATAGTCGCCTCCACCATTTCCCTCCAACAGACTACCTTGTGAAGCTTTTGAATAATGTTTTGAAATTGAACAAATTTGTTTTAAAAGGTCAAAGATATCATGAAAAAACTGAAAATTAATGGACCTTAGATGATATTGTTTTTTTTAAATTTCAGTGTTACAAATATGTCGTAGTTAGTCCTTTTGATGCAAATATCAAATCACAATTAGTTCATGTTTAACAAGTTATTAGCATCCAAAATTGCAGCATAATAAAGGTCCTAAAACAGAATGCCAGAACCACTTTTATATGATTTTTGTAAAAACAGAAGTATAGATTAAACAGAAAGAGCTGTGCAATAAATTATACAGAAAAGGCCGTGCAATAAATTAAGCAGGAAGGGATGTGCAATAAGGCTCAATGCGATAAATTTCTTTTATTTTTGGTTACAATCTTTGGAAATTTATTTCTACATTGCAATGGTGAGTAGAGTTAGAAGTCAAACCTCGTGAAAGCATTGTTCATGAATTGCTTCAAACGGTAGAACACATCTGGTATATTTACATGAACATTAGTGTAAATTTTGCTTGGCATTTTATATTACATTTTATGATTCATATACCGCTTTGCATGAAACAAGGGAAAAGTGTACGCCTCAGAAATAATGAATTTTTCATGCTTCTGTGGTTCAAATCGACGGTGCGTTTCCAAGTCAGTTACCTCTGTTAAGATAATCAGAGTGTTATTTCTCTTCACAGGTAAATAGTCTTTATATAGTAATTCATCTTTCAAAGAGGCGCACATGCATCTCACACATACACATCTATTATCACTTACCCATACGTGTTTGTGCGAGTATGGGCCAAATAGAAACACGTGCTAAACAATGATGTATAAAAAACAGTTGTAATAATCCTTTGTCAATAACCTCACCACATGTTGCCGCTCGCCAATTGTTTCTCTCATAATGTGTGTGTGAAAAACATTAATGTACACAAAAGAGACTGTTCAGATCATATAAACAGGCAAGAGAATGTGTATTGGCTCTGTTTTGAAGGTGACTTTCGATTTGCTTGTTAGTAACCTAGGGGTATAGTGCATACCTACAGTTCTCTTAACATGTTTTACACGAATAAGCAAAAGATGGTAAATAAAATACAAAGAACACAAAATGAACATGAATGACACCCAATTAAGTTGCAGGTGCCTTTTTAGATTTCAGTTGTTGTGGTTCTATACATGATATGAATAACGTAACAAAATTTGAACATAAATGGTGGGGGAAACAAATGGTCGCCTACAACATGTTTTCTCAGTTATGTAGATGTCAAAATATTATTTTTCATACCAACCGTATTTTCTGAAAGCATGCGTTCCTCCCAAGTTTAGAAGTAAAATACTAAGATCGTACAGATTTAATATATTTGGAAATGCAAACCATATTAATTTCCATACAATACAAAATTCCGTTCAGATTCTGAGATATGAAGTAGACACTTTCACAAGTTGATTTGATCGGATTTATTTCATTTCGAGAGGTCCAATTTATGAATATAATGTAAATAATAGGACAGTTGTTTAGCTATGTGTACGTACAGACAGCTATGTGTACGTACAGACGAAAGTTCATTCATCTCAAAGGCACGAATAGTTCTACAGCACTTGACTTGAAAGAAAAAATAGTTAAATAATGATAGCGTTGAAACCTACCGAATTGTAATGCCTCACAAGAAAGTGGAACGCTCAATTCGACAGTATGGAAGTTTAAAACGTCTTGTAAAAAATGAGTATGCACTATAACAACATAACGAGGTAGGCAAATACTGTTAATGAGCGTTGATAAACAATGCATAGACTAAAAAAGAATTATCGATAGATCGATCTATATAGTGTTTACATACAAACCTACGTTACATACATGTACATACCTACATACATATCTACATACATACTTACCTACCTACATACACAAAGCTGCCACTCTGCGACAATAATGTGTTCTTTGTCTGATTTTCTATTTCGGGGTATAAAATCATTGACTGTGGGTATTTGCCGCTAGGAGGGAGCTAAGGCCAGGACCCATGATTTCCATACTGTCTTTCAATGCATCTGATAAATGATAATGCTTTTCAGGATAAAAACTACAGTATTGATCTTTTCAGGAATTACAGGTGAAAATTTCAACAAAACTGGAGCTTGTAAACCGGGACCAATTGGGACGGACTATCCCTTGTGGGATTACTTTTACCAAATACAGGATATAAATGTGCAGTAAAGAGTCTTTTTCTCTATACTGTATCACCCCTAACGTATAAAACAGCATGTTAGTAACAAATATTAAAACTTATGTAATGAAAAATCAGCTAATGTTGTCCAATTAAAAAAAAAATTCAAGTTTTCACAAAATAAATGAATGTACGGTTAAAGATCGTGTCTCGAGATTTAAATTACATCTAGCGCATACAACACGGTTTCAGTAGGAACTGTTACAATTTTAAAATAGTTGAGCAACAAGAAGCATGAAAATGACCGCTTACATATGAAGAAAATTTTTGTATCACGCCGTGCTATTTGCATTGAGAAGTAACTTCCCAAACCACGTCAAGATGTCCACAAAATTTGGGAGGTTTTATTTATATTTATTTTTAAAAATAATTTCAGTACATGATTACATATTATTAAAAAGAAGATATGTCCAACTTCCTTCCATTAGAAAATTAATCGAACATTGAAAACATAATGAACTCTCGGCTATGATATATAGATGTTGAATGACTTTTGACACTTTTAGTTGATTTTTCATCACATTAGTTTTTATATGTATTACTAACATGTAGTTTTAGGTGATGGAGGTGACACATACTTGTCAAAATAGAATATTTGCATAACTTGTGTGTCTTTTATTTGGAAAAAGTAGCGTAAGTTTTGCCGGTTAGAATGGGTCCCGGCAGATCCCGGGTCGTATTTTAAACCCACTTATTTTAAGTTCAAGTTAAGTTGAAATTCTCATAAAGCGCAGTTATTGATGAGATGAATAATTACATTTTAATCCGGAAAATCATTAACCCTTGTCACATACATGGAATACAATGTGGAAATCCTTTATCCTAGTTGCGGCTATCGGCTTACAGTCCCAGCAAATACTCAGCATGTACACTCTATTATTGAATGCTTAATTTTAAAAGACTTCATGATCTGAAAGCGCCTTTGACAATGTGAAAGTCGTAAGTTTTACTCAGCTTTCAAAGCATAGTTTCAAAGAGACTTGCTTCAAAGGGGTATAAACTGCATGGAATGGTGGAATGATGAAGAGGGATACTTTTCATGCTTGTTTTTTTAAAATCAGATGTTGGTCACCTAATCAGCTCCTATTCGCATCAACGTTTCATTGAGTAAAGTGGTTAAATAACCATAGAATGATCAGACGGCAAATCGAACAAATAATGAACGATACGCAAAGCAATATATGTGTGTGTGTGTGTGTCGGGGTAGAAGTAGAAATACGCATATGTATGGATAATAGAAGTATGTATATATGTCTTCCGTAATGCTCAGGCTTCAGGTTGCAGATTCATTTTAAAGCAGATTGAAAACAGACTGTAGAAACTTCAATCTGATGACACTGTGTCTTATGTCAACTTATTACAGTACATATGGTAGCACGCCATTTTGAAATATTTTGGCGGAAGACTTTGTAATTGCTAAGAAGAAAAACAACTTTTATCAAGAATATATACATAAATTATATATGCATAAATCTACATAAATCTATTATTTCGCAAACCCCACCCACATATTTTTGAAACTGTTTATCCTGAGGCCTATATAATTCGACAGCATAGCAAACTATAATAATAACTATTAATTATTATCAACTATAATAGTAGTATTAAAGTGTAAAGTTCTAGGACACCTACTATTCTTTATGACTGATTTTTCAAAATTTCAAAGTGGCCTAGAAAGAAATATAAAAAAAACCCAGACAAAACACAAACTTTGAAAGTTTTGTAACAGCTTCAACTCCTCTACTACACAAACATCAAATAAAAATCGATAAAACTCATTACTACTACCAAAATAACAAGTGGTCTAGAAAATCGATGGAATGGTGAACAACAAAAATAATGAGTAGTGGTATTCTGGAAATTTTAGATTTGTATTACTGGGACAAGTCAGCCCTTTAGTATCTTTATCTTAGTCGTTACATATTAGTGCATGCGCGGTTGGGGTTACAAAATATAATCGTAGCGGGTAATCGCTACGATTTATATCGCAAAGTCGCGACGGGAATTTTTCCCAACGCGGCAATCACCACGATTTATATTATCAAGGTCACTACGGGAATTTCCCTCCAACGTACTCATGTGTATTGAGGGTTACTATACTAACACAGCTGCGCCAATTTCAGTGTTGCAGTCAGGCCTCGATTATTGTTACAACTATACTACTGTGACAACACAATTATTGATCGCCACCGACTGTGTAAGCGATTTTGCTATAATTTTTTTCACAGCAGAAAATATTTTCTCCGAAGCTGAGTCAGATTGATATAATTCACAGCTGAATATGTGGCACCGACTATGGCTTATATATTTCTATCAACTATGGCACAGCGCGATTACTGATCGCGATATACTGTATACAAATATTTTGTCACAGCTATATTTTACACTGACTATGGCAGACCTTATGCGAAAAGTTATATAGTATTAGACATTTACCCCGGTATATATAACGATGGCGAAAAATCCACAGATCGATGCATAGAGTATTCTATAAGAATTTTTGAAAATATCCGAGCCTGGAATTAATCTACCAAACCAGTGGAGTGTGCGAAGATTTAAGTCGTTGTTTCGCTTAAATGCATCATACAAATTTATCAAAAAGGCTAAAAAGATGCTATATGATTTTTCAAACACGTATCCGGAGCATCTTGATAAATTAGTCCAGTGGTTCCCAACCTGTTGGCCGCGGACCCCTGGGGGGCTGCGGGGTTATTCCCATGGGTCCACGAATTCACATAGCTTTGCAGCAAGAATTGCTTCTCCAGTCAGCACTTGCTTTCCTCTGTTATCCCCGCCGCTGCGACCAAGGCATGTTCGAATTTAGCGCGCCAAGCTGCTAAATGTATATCCCCGCCACAGCCTAAAAGTACAAATATTAGCATGTGGGGTCCGCGCAATGTTTTGAGGTTAAAAAGGGATCTTTATACTCAAAATGGTTGGGAACCACTGAATTAGTCAACTTAGGAGTTATCTTGGAACAACAACGATGTTTATTTGGTCAAGCTTATGAGAAAAAACCCAAAATAAACATTATTTTATATCGTTCAAGAAAAAATAAAATCACTGACGTTGGCTGCGCCTCCTAGTACATATAGCAAAGGAGCAAATACAATAATGATGATGACAATGACGATGACGACGACGACTACACCGAAACATTGAGCGATTATTGTAGTAGGCTTGAAGATCACCTAGAAAAAATAATTTTTAGATACATTTGATGATGATAAGTTGCAAGAAATTATAAACCGCGATAGATTTATCAGAAATACAAAATGGGTGGAAGAATGTTTAGAAAAAAGGAAATAGTGGGCACAAATGCTTGAAGAGGCTAGTGATAGAATAAATGCTAGAGAGATGCAGAAAACTCTAGCTGAAAAGAAAGCAGAAGAGGAAGATTCTAAGCGACGATCGCGATGCCATGATTCTAAGCGAACGTCACAATATATGAAGTTTGTTCACACGAGATTTTCACGCAAAGATGCAGAAACTTTGGGGTCAACATACAATAAAAAGTGCAAGACATTTTATGTTATGGGATGTCATTGTACAAGTCGTGGTTATTTACGAATTGGTATAATATTTAAGGGTACTGATGAGTATGCGGTGATTTGGCCAAATACCAAATTGAAGAAAACTGTATTCAAGCACAAAAATCTATTTGAGTTTGATCCTCAGTCGACCGATTTTGTTTAAAAACTGAGGCCAATAATTACAATGACTGATGAAAACTTGTTTACAGCCAATGGTCGTATAATCAAATACTATCCATTTCGAGCATCTTTGCAAACATTTACCGGCGATGATAAGGATGAGGAGCACACACGCCAGAATATATGGACGCTATCAATCGAAAACACTGATGATTATGTCTATTAGAGAATAAAATTTGAAAATATAAAAAGTTCAATGGCATTAGGACGAAATCAACGGAAAAGTGAAAACCTTGGAAAAAGTGAACTATGCGGCATAACATTCCATTACGAATACTGTAAATCACATTTGCTCGCGTTACGTCTTGGTTTGGGAGCTCGACCATGTCTTCGGTGTGGCATCGGAGTAAAGTCCCGTAATCAGCTTTGCCGACCATGTGGATCTGTTCGCGAGTATTATAGTGCACACCATCTATGATCCGACTGCGCAACAGCAGCGGAAGCAATGGTGGAGCCAATTGCGGAAATACCGAACGTTAACACCCCCGACGACGTTGATGAAAACGATATAGAAGCAAATGAAATAATAGCCAGGATTGAGACAATTGCCGTGTCCAAGCCCGGTAAAGTAAAAATTCTTAAAAGATTTATTGACAGAATTCACAATTAAACAAAGATTGTTCCCTTATATAATAGTATGCCGACTGTGATTCAACTAAAAGAACTAGCGCGGACGCGTGGGATACAAATAACAAGTCGTATGCGAAAAGCTGACATACTTGTTCATGGATAAGAAGTCCCTGAGTTTAAGTCTCACATGGGTAAGAACAATAATGTGGATTACAGTGCGAGTATTCCAAAGACGTACGGGCCAAGCAGAGACATTATACAACTTTCATCGAATATGCGCCTGGAAATAGTATCAACGTTAGAACGCTCCAACACCCCCATGATTAAAGCCGATATTATTGTCCATGCACATTTGATTATGCCGCTTAATCACAAGTCATCTGACAAGGACGGATTTAAAATCGCAACCCCATGGCTTCATGGTGGTCCACTTATGATCAGGAACCGCGAAGACACCGAAGATATAAATGAAGCAATCGATGACGGTACTCAAAATATTCTCCAAAATGGACCAACACCGGTTTGGGATGGACTCTTGACAGATGTGCGGAAGTTCAACTGCATATTTCCCCAAACATGCCATTCCGTGGATCTAATTACATACCAACGCCAGATTATGTTCCGCCGCGGTCTGTGATAAATGTAAAAATGGACGACAATCGATGTTTTGAATGGGAGATCAGGTCAGCGTACCATCCCACGCGTGACAATACAGATAAGCTACGGAAATACCAACAATACTTGGGTGAACTCAATTTTGGTAACATTGAATTTCCAGTGCAGGTTACCAAGCCCACACTGAACAAGTTTGAAGAACTGAACCACGGTATTGCTGATAACGTGTTCACTTGGGACAAAGGCTTTTATCCGCTTGAACAATCCCCACTTGTGCAAAGCAAAAATTGACATGGACAGACAAAGATTTATCGGCTGTTGATAGAAGGCATGGAAGGTTCAGAGTCGTTATCTCATTACGTATGCATAAAGAATCTTTCCAGGTTGGTTAACCGACACAGCAAGCACCACGGTAAAAAGTTTCCATGCAAACGTTGCCTGCATTTATTTAGCTCTCAACAGGGGCTTGACAAGCATGACTTTTAATGCGGTGGAACTGTTTGAAAACCTCAGCGTACATCTATGCCAGAACCCGGCAAAAGCATTTTAAAATTCACCGCGGTGCAGCGAATGATGAAAGTACCTAATGTAATTTACGCAGACTTTAAATGTTCGAATGTTCCTATGGGATACATTGCTTACCTAATCGAAGGTGATGTTCCGTCGAATATAACACAAATTGCTGAACAAATTCCATGCGGTTTTTGTTTCATTGTTCGCAGATGTGATGGACAAACTGAGCCACCAATACAGTATCGTGGCAAGGATTCGGTTGAGGTATTTATTAAAACGATTGAGGAGACCACGAAATGGATCCGACAGCCAGACTATTCGCCCGCAGACATGATCATGACCTGCGATGAGTTTTTATCTCCACCGCGACTGAAAGTTTTAAAGTTCGTGATCAATATCATATTACTGGTGCGTACCGATGAGCCGCATACAGCGCATGTAATCTACAGCTGGAATTTACCCAAATAAAACAAGAATTCCTGTAGTGCTTCATAGCCTGCGTGGGTATGATGGCCATTTAATAATGCAGGCAGTATCCACGGCATCGAATGTACTATTAAGTGTGATCCCCAACAACATGGAAAAATACATGAAGTTTCGACTGGGACAACTGCAGTTCATCCATTCGTTACAGTTTTTGCCTTCATCATTGGACAAACTAGTAAACAACATTGCAGAAAATGGTAATGATCGTTTTACAATTACTCGTCAATACGGACGTGATTAAATTTCGAGGGAAGTTACCCGTATGGACCAGACCAAAACGAAAAATGGTTTGCCTTACTGCTTCTTTAAGGAGCATATACTGTTACGACTCTATGGTCTAAGAAAAATGTAACAGAAAGAAAGTGAAACCAACAAATCAATTAAAAATCAACAAGCAATTTATTACTAGATAATTAAAATGAAAAATCAAAAAGTCACTTACAGTAATGTGTTTTGAAATCCTAATAATCCAATAAGAATGATTGTTCTAATCACAAGTCCTAAATATAGAATGTTCCGAATTCACGGCTGTGTCCTTGAATGTTATGATGTGCTAATGGTCTCCAAAGTCCTGATGTACTAGAAATCTTGATGTGCTGATGTCAAAATGAAGTATTCCAAAATCTCTGAATTAGTTCAGTTAAATTCCAAAATCATTCATTAAAAATCCAAAATCCAAAAGTTTATGAGCACTGTTATAATCCAATGAATATTTAAAATAATTCCTCTCTTAGAATTTGGAATGAATTTTCACAACTGTAATAGCTCTTTACAAGACTGATGGTAATGTCAAAACTTAAAAAATGTCCACCAAACATGGTATATATAAAGATTGGTCACATGACAGAATGTTCTAGAACATGTGTCATCTTAATGGAATTTTACTTGTAAACAAAATTCAACCTTGACCTTCAAATTGAGAAAACATATTGATCAAAACAACCTAATTCAAGGACACTAGTTAAACATGTTTTTCCTGATAACATTAAGATTTAAGCAAATATTAAAGTGAAGACACATTTATAATTTCCTAAAATATTTATAATATTATATAAACATCATACATAACACCTCCCCTCATAAAGAAAAAGAAAGATTTATGTAATAAAGCTTTCTTTTGAATATACATCTAATACTATAATAACCAAAATTACATAAGAACATGTTTTATGATACTGGACTTAATTACATCAAGCAATATTACATTTCTAGGCACATGAGAGTGCATCTGCAATCACATTGTCTTTTCCCCTGATGTGTCTGATGTCAATGTTATATTCCTGCAATATCAAACTCTATCTCAACAATCTCCGATTTTTATCTTTCATTTTGTTGATGAAAGTAAGGGGATTGTGATCACTGTACACAATAATTGGAGAAAGAGCTGAGGTAACATACACTTCAAAATGCTGTAAAGCCAATATCAAAGCCAAACATTCCTTCTCAATTGTGGAATAATTTTTCTGGTGCTTGTTTAGTTTTTTAGAAAAATAACACACAGGGTGATCCACACCACTTTTGTCTTCCTGAATCAATACTCCACCAACCCCTACATCACTTGCATCAACAGATAATTTAAATGATTGGCTGAAATTTGGTGCAGAAAGAACTGGTGCATTCTTAAGCATGGCCTTTAACTTGTCAAAAGATTCCTGACACTTGTCAGACCAATAAAATTTGGTTTTCTTACTCAATAAACTTGTCAAAGGTTCAGCAATTTTGGAAAAATTGGAACAAAATTTCCGATAATATCCAGCCATACCTAGAAATCGCATCAGTTGCTTTTTACAAATTGGAACTTGAAATTCAGAGATAGCTTTGACTTAGCTTCTATAGGTTTAACTTGACCTTGTCCCACAATATGTCCTAAAAATGTGACACAAGCATGGCAAAACTCACTTTTACTCAAATTAATTGTCAGATTCGCATCGCTGAGTCGATCAAAGAATTTTCGAATCGTTTCCAAATGATCTTCCCAGGTGTTGTTGTAGATAATGACGTCATCGATATAAGCGTCACAATTATCAAGACCAAATGTTATCATGTTCATCAGACGTTGAAACGTTGCAGGCGAATTTTTCATTCCAAACGGCATGACTTTATATTGATAAAGTCCATCTGGAGTTACAAATGTTGAAATTTCTTTTGCCCTTTCCGTCAGTGGAATTTGCCAGAATCCTTTTAAAAGGTCAAACTTGGTGACATATTCCGCATTTCCAATTTTATCAATGCAATCGTCCATTCTTGGGATTGGAAATGAATCAGTTTTGGTGACACTGTTGACTTTTCTATAATCAGTACACATACGGAATGTATTATCTGGCTTGGGAACAAGAATACATGGTGAACTCCAGTTACTTTTACTTGGTTCTATGAAATCATTCTCCAGTAAATACTGAATTTCTTTCTTCAGATAGTTCTGTTTGAGAGGATTCATCCTATAAGGATGCTGTTTCACAGGCGCAGAATCTACAATGTCAACGTCATGATAAATTTTACTTGTTCGTGTTGAAACATCAGGAAACAAGTGCTCATAGTCATGTAATAGCTGTTTTAGTTCATTTCTTTCCTGTTGTTGTAGATGTGAAAGTTTCTGGTCTAGGTTGTTCAATATTTCTGAATTCCGAAGATTGGTTATACCAGAGTCACTATAGTCTGATCGTACTCCATCGTTGATATCTTCACTGTGTGGGACAGGTACAACTAAATTAACTAAATAATTAGCTGAGCTATCTCTGTCAAAATATTCCTTTAACATATTTATATGACAAAGTTGTTTTTGTTTCCGTCTCCCAGGAGTGTTAATGATATAATTTAAGTCATTTACTTTCTTTGCAACGGTATAAGGACTACAAAATTTAGCCTGAAGAGGATTTTGAGTTATGGGAAAGAGAGCCAGAACTTTGTCACCAGGTTTAAAACTCCTTTCCTGTGTATTTCTGTCATACATTAATTTCATTTTTGACTGGGTAGTGTGAAGATTAGTTCTTGCTACTTCACAGGCCTTTGACAACTTGTATTTGAAATAAGAAACATAATCAAGAAGATTACTCTTTGAATCTTCATTTGAAAGAAGTTTCTCTTTCAATAATTTCAATGGTCCACGGACAGTATGACCAAAAACTAGTTCAAAGGGACTAAAACCCAACGACTCCTGAACTGATTCCCTAACAGCAAACAACAACAAATGAACACCCTCATCCCAATCCTTTTCTGTATCAAAGCAATAGGATCGAATTATATTCTTCAAAGTTTGATGAAATCTTTCCAAAGCACCTTGACTTTCAGGGTGATAGGCAGAAGATTTAAACTGTTGGATGCCTAATTCATGCATAACTTGTTGGAAAATTCCAGACATAAAATTTGACCCTTGATCTGACTGGACAGATTTGGGAAGGCGAACAAGTGTAAAAAACTTCACCAAAGCTTTCACAATAGTTTTAGTTTTTATATTTCTCAGAGGAATTGCTTCTGGAAATCTTGTAGATGTACACATGATGGTCAACAAGTATTGGTTGCCTAACTTGGTTTTAGGTAAAGGACCAACACAGTCTACCATTATTCTACTAAATGGTTCATCAAATGCAGGAATAGGTTGCAGATGAGCCTTAGGTATCTTCTGATTGGGTTTTCCTACCATTTGACAAGTGTGACAAGATCTGCAGTATTTAGAAACATCACTTTTGAGTTTCGGCCAATAAAAATGATTCAAGATCTTGTGATAAGTCTTACGGACTCCTAAATGACCAGCTAAAGAGGTTTCATGGGCTAAATTAAGAATTTCCTGTCGATATGACTTAGGAACAACAATTTGATAGCTCACTGACCACTCGTCACCAGCGGGTACATCAGGTGGTCTCCATTTCCTCATAAGGACCCCATTTTTCACAAAGTAACACACTGGAACTTGTGTGGCTTCAGTTTCACTAATAGCCCTCTGAAACAAACAAGATATCTCGGGATCTTGCTCCTGTTCAACGACAAGGGATTGTCGTTTGTCATCCTGATTAGAACAAAGAGAATGAGTTGCCAAAAGAGGATCACTGTGATCATTACCATTTGATTGATCAATACCTGAGGAAAAAGTGACCTCATCAAAAGACTGACCAATACATGTGTCAGCTAAAGGAATAATATCCTGATCAACATCACTCTCAAGAGCTCTTTTTGCCATAGCTCTAGTAACTGCACAAGCAGGGTACAAATCAGGGATTTCAGTTTCGACAGGATCAACTTTCTGATCCAAACAAGGCTTGTCAGTTACAAGTGGATTAACCACAACCTTATCTCCAGCTAGGTCATTGCCTAGTAATAAATGAACACCCTCTATGGGTAAAGAAGTCACTGCCCCAACAGTCACAGGTCCAGAAACTAAGTCTGATGCCAAATTTACACAATGGAGAGGAACATTTACAAAGCCGCACTCTACTCCCTGAACAAGAACACTTTCACTTGAAGAAGACTCCTCAGACAAAGGCAAAGTACCTGACAATAAAAGACTCTGAGAAGCTCCAGTGTCCCTTAATATTTTAATTGGGATAGGCTTGGCAGAATCACCAATAAGTGATATAGAACCTTCTGACATGAATGGTTCATAAGCCTCCAAAATAGAATCAGACTGGGGTTTGTTTGACCCAACAAATGTATTGCTTTCAATACAAGACCGTGACCTTGACCTCGTAGAAATAAGAGCATTTGGAAAAGCTCTGTCTTTTCTCTGTTGCTTATTTTTCAACTTGAAGCAATCAGAAATAACGTGCCCTTTCGTTTTACAATAAGTGCACGTAGGAAGAGATAAGGATTTCTGATCAGTCTTATCAGATGTTTGATTCCTAACAGTTGTGCTGTTGTGAAATTTGGAAGTACTCGAATGAGATTGAAATGGTTTTTTACCAGAAAACTGCTGAGAGGACGACTTATTGCCAAATGAAATTTTGTGAGTCAAGGAATAATCATCAGCCATACGAGTAGCATTTTCCAAAGTTTCCACATTCTGCTCGTCAAGATAGGTTTTAACATCACTATGGATGCACCTCTTGAACTCTTCAATTACTACGAGCTGTCGGAGGTTATCATAACCTTGATCAACTTTCTTGGCTGAGCACCACCTATCAAATAGTTGTTCTTTATCCCTTGCAAATTCGACATGAGTTTGTCCAGTTTCTTTTCTACAATTCCTAACCTTTGTCGATATGCCTCTGGTACCAACTCATAAGCTTTCAAGATGTACTCCTTAACCACATCATAATCAGTGCTTTGTTGTACTGACAGTGAAGTGTAGACTTCACGAGCTTTGCCAATAAGTACACTTTGTAATAACAAAGTCCAATGCTCTCTGGGCCATTTCAAGTTTTCAGCTATTTTCTCGAAATGAAGAAAGTATTTATCTACTTCTTTTTCCTGAAAAGGGGGTACTAACCTAATATATCTAGTAACATCAAAACCTGGACTTGTGTTTAAAGGAGTGGAGTGTGCTCTGTTTGCCAGTTCTAATTCTCTTAACTTAAATTGCATTTCCCTTTCTTCTCTTTGCATCTGCATCTGCATTTGTATTTGTCTATCTTCTTTCTCTCTCTCTCTCCATCTGCATTTGCCTCTCTTCTTTCTCTCTCTCCATCTGCCTCTCTTCTTTCTCTCTCTCCATCTGCCTCTCTTCTTTTTCTCTCTCCATCTGCCTCTCTTCTTTTTCTCTCTCTCTCTCTGAATCTGAAGCTTTGCCAATTCTAAATCAATCTGGTTCTTTAACTCTAATTCCCTTAATTTCCTGTCAGAACCAGATACAGGCTTTCTCTTCAAACTTAAAGCACTATTTTCAAAAATTCCCTTTCCTACAAAATACTGAATCAAAATAATCTTTATCTCCTGTTTTGTCAATGATAATTTTGCCTCAGATAGACTGTATTTTCTGACAAGCTCGAGCAACTCATCCTTTCTCATGCACTCTAACCCCTCCTGGGTAGGTTTTGAAATGAAATTCTGAACATTAGATGCCATTGTAAATGCTTGTTGGTTTCACACAAAAAAAATTTCTCTATTAAAAATCTTTGCCAAAGACAAAAAAAATTCTCCGAGACAAAATCAATATGAATTTCAAAGATAAATTTAATATCTCTAATATGCTTTACAGAAATTCAATCCCGGAACGACGAGCCCCCAATTTCTGTTACGACTCTATGGTCTAAGAAAAATGTAACAGAAAGAAAGTGAAACCAACAAATCAATTAAAAATCAACAAGCAATTTATTACTAGATAATTAAAATGAAAAATCAAAAAGTCACTTACAGTAATGTGTTTTGAAATCCTAATAATCCAATAAGAATGATTGTTCTAATCACAAGTCCTAAATATAGAATGTTCCGAATTCACGGCTGTGTCCTTGAATGTTATGATGTGCTAATGGTCTCCAAAGTCCTGATGTACTAGAAATCTTGATGTGCTGATGTCAAAATGAAGTATTCCAAAATCTCTGAATTAGTTCAGTTAAATTCCAAAATCATTCATTAAAAATCCAAAATCCAAAAGTTTATGAGCACTGTTATAATCCAATGAATATTTAAAATAATTCCTCTCTTAGAATTTGGAATGAATTTTCACAACTGTAATAGCTCTTTACAAGACTGATGGTAATGTCAAAACTTAAAAAATGTCCACCAAACATGGTATATATAAAGATTGGTCACATGACAGAATGTTCTAGAACATGTGTATTCTTAATGGAATAAAACTTTTAAACAAAATTCAACCTTGACCTTCAAATTGAGAAAACATATTGATCAAAACAACCTAATTCAAGGACACTAGTTAAACATGTTTTTCCTGATAACATTAAGATTTAAGCAAATATTAAAGTGAAGAAACATTTATAATTTCCTAAAATATTTATAATATTATATAAACATCATACATAACAATACATATGAGTACATGCATTCTTTTGGAAAATTAAACGAAACAAGTTGCCCCCATCGGAGAGTTCTAATTCAACACTGACGCGTGAAAAATTAAGTGTCATGGACGAAATGCATGCAATAAATGTCTGGTCCGCCTTTGATTGTCTAAATCTCGGTGACTATAACGATTTGTATTTGCGCACTGATGTATTGCTGCTCGCCATGAGTGTGTACAAGCTCGACCCCGTGCACTATTTCACATCGCCGGGAATTACCTGGGATACGTTTCTGTTGAAAACCAAGATCAAGTTGGAACTGCTCACCAATATTTACCAGCAACTGTGTATCGAGCGTGGACTTCGGAGCGGTATTTCAATGGTGAGTCATCGATACGCTCTAGTGAATAATCTTTAGGATTGGGCGATGATGCAGCCGCTGCCGATTGGTGGATTTTCATGGATAGATCCCGCGGATGTGGACGTGAACATATATGTGCGCGATCACCACAGTAACAGCGACGACGGATATTTCTTCGAAGTCAACTTGGAGTACCCGGATGAGCTTCACCTCGCCCACAACGACTACTCCCTGGCACCGGAAGCGTTTTCGGTACCCCGCGAACGGCCGTGCCCGTATCAGTGCGAGATCATGGACGAATCCGGACGCAAGTTTACCGAATTCACCAAACTTGTTCCAAGTCTTTGGCGGAAAACCAACTATGTAGTTCACGTACGAAGAGATCAGTTGTATCTGCGACTGGGAATGCGTGTAAGTAAAATTCGTCGGGGGCTTAGGTTTTGTCAACACGCTTGGATGGCTCCTCATATCCAGATGAATACGAATCTGCAAACAAAGGCCAAAAATGATTTTGAAAAAGAATTCTTCAAACTAATGAACATTTGTCCGTGTTCAAGCTTTGAAGGCTCATTGCGGACACGGCATTCGAATCCCAAAAGATCTTCAGTGGTGGACTTGTTGCCGTACACAGTAAAAAAAATCGAAACTGAAGCTGACAAAGCCAATCTACTCGGGCGTGCCTGTGCTTGATCTTTCAAAGCTGATCATGTATGAGTTTTACTATTACAAAATAAAATCATTTTACCACGATCGTGTTAAGATACTTTACACTGGCACACACTTGCTGTTGATACATATAACCACCGATGATATGTACGCGGATGTCGTATCGGACACACTTGTAAACGAATTTGACAACAGCAAGTATCCCGATAAACATCCGCTACAAAGCGACATCAACAAAAAGTCGTAGGAAAATTCAAAGACGAGTGCAGTGGTGAGCCTATCATAGAATACGTGAGACTGCGCCCTAAACTGTACTCGATTGTGAATAAACTTACAACTGATACACTTGAGTAAAATAGATCTTAGTGGCAGTTCCGTATTCACGGGAACGACTTGAAATTCCTCTCGCATAAATGCTCTACCGGGAGGCTTTGCCGATTGCTCATCCACAGGCGCCAAATAATTAAATGTTGGTTGCCTTGGAAAGTTAATCAGGGCCGAGATAGTAAATACACCGATGTACCATACCGGATCAGTAGCACGACGTTGCATAGCATATACCGAACAAAATTGATTCCGAGTGATTCTAACGGTGGTTTTCGTTGAATTGCATCAGCGGGTTTTAATCCAATCTCGCGTGCGATTTCATTATTATGACTGATTGAAGCCTTGTTACCCACTCGTGTGATTGGGCACTCCGAGACCGATACCTCATCAATAATTCCTGCGCGTACTGATGTCCGAATAATCGCTCCGCAAGTGTACGGTTAAATCGTTCCACAATAGCTTGGTCCCGATGTATGTTAACACGTCCAACACGAACCCGCACATGGTGCTTTGCCAACAACGCAGCAACAGATCCGAGAAGTTTTTTTAACTGGATCCACTTGTAATAACCGTGGCCAAGTTAACGGTCCACGTATATAAATACGTTCGGGTGCATCTGAGACACCAGCTGAATCTTTGGATATCAGCGGCTCCGCTTCCTTGTATCTGCTAGCGATATCTACGACGGTTAACGCGTATTTGTATACGCGTCCGAGTACCTGATCATGTGGAAAAAATAAAAGATCAACCTGGTGAACTTAATTAGGTGTTTGGAAATTAAACCAACCACGGGAAATATTTCTTGGCGGAGGTAGGTAAATTTGCCACAGCGCTTGTTTGGCTAACCATTTTCGAGCAACCCCATGAGTGACCGCTGGCGCGCATGTTAACTTTTCAACCACAGCTTCACCTGTCCAATACCCGCAAGGGCTGTAATATATTTTGATTAAAGTCCACTCAGAAATCATGTTTGTTTGTTATATCAATATATTTTATCTCCAATGCGTGGACTTTGTACGCCCAAAACAATCTTGGCCTTGATACCCCCTTTGATGATCCATCTAGCCATTCTTTCTCTGAGTGTAGGATTAATTGCATTTAACTCATGGATAAGATCTACATCGGCACGTTGACACGCACGGATTTTGTTTAATGCTTTGTAAGCAAGATCATGTCGGTAACATGCAGCATCGACGCAGTTTACAGGTGCTTCCTCGGGCGTTGGTGGATTGTTAGAATCAAGTCGTATATCCAGCTGTGTACCAGACCCACAGTAATTGTATCCGGGAATGTGTCTTTCAAAAGGTTATTTACTCCATTTTGTTCAGGGTAGTTTTGCAAACGCGGCAGTGACATCACCGCCGATTACTTTTTTTTTTAACAATGTGAACTTCTATGCTTTATATCGAACACAAGTTCCCATGATTGCAGCTCGACCATTACGTGTTTGAACTCGAGTTGGATTCGCAGTACGAGTTTTCATCCGGCATCGGATACAATATGAAGGCATGATTGTATTATACAACAAATCTATTAACATAAAACATGGCATCACGAAAAAGGAAAAGCACCGACGCGATGAGAAACTCCAAAGATTTGAAAAGCTCCGCGCTGAGAAAAATCAAAGATTTTTTCAGTCATTGACTTTTCCGCGCAGGCAGCTCCGAAACCGTCCAAGCACGACGATATGATTCCAAATTCGGTTCGCGCACTAATCATTGGTCCGGTCGATTCAGGAAAAACTCAGCTGTTGTTGAATATGATTTTGTGATGGTTGACGTTGGATCTGTTGTATGTGATTGCACCGTCGGCGGAAGATCAACCGTGTTAGAACGTACTCAGGGACTTATGAAGCGCTTCAGGCATCGTCGTTGGGTGATTCCACAGTTCATTTCTTTTCCACAATCGACGAAGCGTCTACGATTGATGACCTTGATTTAAGCGCGAATAATCTTAAACACCAAATCAATCCAACGCAAATATTTTCCCGAGGCCGACATAAAAACACAGATGTGATCTATTTAACACAACGATGAGCACACGTGCCTGAAGTAATCCGAGAAAACTGTAACATGTTGATGATATTTCGCGGCGTTTACGCGCATGTTCTTGCAAACATTCATTGGACTTGGTGTGCCGCCAACTACTCGTGGGATGAGTTTCGAAATATGTTCGCGAATGCCACCTCGGACCCGTTAAGTTTCTTCACTATTGACTTGACTTGTGGACCTCAGAGCGGTCTCGCCTCCGGTCGCGGGGGAAAATATCGCGGGAGTTTGAATAAAGCAATTTAACAACCATACCAAATATATAAAATGTTGAAAACCGAAAAAGTTTCGCCGAAGAAAGCTCCGCTTTCCGCCAGTGATATCACAGCAGAGTATGGGAAGCGACGCAGTCAAACTGCCCGCGAACACCAGGAACTTATTCGCGATGTTATTGTCGGCAAACGTGTCAAAGATATGTTACAGTCGCGAGAAACTGGACAAGTAGATCTCACAGTGGGCTTCGAAGAAACATTCGCACCGCTGATTATACCATCAAAGGAAACCACGGAACATATGACATCGATGATAGGAACAAAGGAAGAACGGGGTCCAATTCTTAAGATATCCAAACCAGCCAAAAGACATTAAACAGCCCCGGAACAAAACGCGGAGGCTATGAAACGCTTACCAGAGCAAATCCAGGAAGAATTAGATGAAACCATAGCAGAAATCGCAAAAGGCATCGAAGGTGACGAAGAGACAGCTGTGAGTTTTCAAGAAGAACAACCACTAGAGTACAAGTCACAGTTGCCAACAAAAGTTCGAAAATTTCAAGAGTGGGAACGCCAGCAGATCTTAGGAGAACGAATTACCCAATGTGACGCGCCCAAGTTACATCAGTTTTGAATAGCCTAAATGGGTATTTAAGGAGTAGGTGGACGGTAATAAACTAAACAGGGATAAGCCTGAGTGGCCGGAATTTATAAAACTTGTTGAAAGACATAGAAACATGGTAAAGAAGCGATCGAGCAAGACTGGGGGGCTTATCGTGAAAATTACCCACCACGCTGGGAAAAACCACCCGATGAATGAACTTGTGGATCGGCTGGAAACACGTGTGGGATCAGTTCGCCCCGGCAACAATGCACCCGAAGTCGTTAATGAGGCGCAGCGATTTATCAGCGGTTGCTCACCAACATCATGGACCCGGGAACGTTTCGCGCGTTGAAGCATGAACTTGTTGAAGACATCTATGATTTATACAACACAGATGATGAATTCTGAGGCGATTAAAACACTTACGTGAAATCAATACTGCGTTGCAGCGTGTTGTTGCAAACACAACCCAGAGCATTAACTCGATGATCACAATATCTTCAACAAAACCGGAGTTCGATGTAACTTTCTCTACACCAATGACGGCGGCGGGATCGCATCGGCGTCGTTGCGAGTTTATTACAGTTGGCCTAATATCTGATCAGGACCGTTTGGTGGTCTTGACGCGCATCGTTTCTATTTTCCGCAGACACCTGGTATAATATTGAACTTTCCGCGGACGCGTTCGACATGGAATCGATCAATGAAGAGATTCGACAGAAAATCACAATGGTGATCCGCAAAGACTCTAATATTTCCATACGTGAATACGAGCCCACACTCAGCTCTGTCATCGCAATCGAATCTGCACCGTACGCGGTTGATATTGCACGGTCGTCAAAAAGATCAATTGTAGGTTGGCCCGAAGACATTCCCATGGACAAACAATTTTTACCCATGGGATACCATATCGCGCCTGACATTGTCAATATTACCTCAACGATTCAGATCAACTTAACCGGTGACGTCATCAGTGTCAGTTATGAAAGCGGAAATCGCTCAGGTGTGGCTTTTCAAGGTTATATACTGTTTGGGTTTTCCCCAACTGTGGAACCTGGTGATTTAATATCAATTATTCCCGCGTCACCGGTGTATTTTCCATAGCATTAATCCTTGGTTGACGCATATTCGTTTCACCATTGTGGACCAGGACAGGCACATGTTGGACCTGTGAGGGAAGACCTTGACAATACAACTGTACATTAGAGATCGACCTGACATTTATATATAATGACAGTCGTACGTGGACGTGTGATACCAGTGCGTGTTGTAAACACGAGAAAACCTGTTTACGCGGTATACTACGGAACTGGCCTTGGTGATGTCCGTGGATTGTTCACAAGCGCACCAAAGGTACTTGCGGCCCTAACCTTGCGCGCTGCACCAATTGCTAAACAAGCTCCAATGCGAGTTACTGCAGATCAGTTAAAATATCTGGGATCGCAGGCGTTTCAATCGCTTCGAGATCGATTACGACGATTAGTGACTCGAGCACCGCGGGTAGAACCAAAACCAATTACACTTCCATCAACAAAAACAATGCCCGCGCAGTCAGCAAATTCATCAATGAAGCTGCTCAACAACGATTCTCCGAATCAGCGATTGCAAATCTCGGAATGTGAAGTGGATTACAGTTGTGGACGGGACGGCAGCCGTCGCGCAAAAAGGTATTAGATGAACCAATTAATGTATAAGTGTAAACAATGACCCGATTCGTAGATACATCTGATCCTGCGTTTGACATGGACGCGCCTGTGTTGGTAGATAGGAGCAAAAGAGATTTTCAGCATTATTCGTATCCGTCTAGGGACCTTAACCCATTAAAACAAGAATTACAAGTGCAGGATACGTCTCGGTATTTTCTCCCGCGTGAGGTTTCTTGGAAATCGAGGGAAAACTTGTACAAAACGATAATAACAATTATCCTGCCAATGCTCAATTTGGATTTATCACTAATGGCATCACGGTGTTGTTTGACAACAGGCGTTATCCCATCGATGGAGAAGAAATCGAAGCGATTCTTGACAACGATGTTGTTGCCACAACGATATTGGGACTCGACGGCAAGGTTAACTGGAAATGTCCCCGTGTGGTTGACCCAAACACAATTTAGTCAGCTTAATGCGACGAAAGGAAAGAACACCTCGGTGACATTAAAGTTATCAAAGTTGTAGGTGGCGCAAATGCAAAATTCCGGTGGAATATTTCCATTCCTTGCGCCGATTCCAGCGTTGTTAGCAGCTGCGGCTCCTGCTGTACAAACGCAGCTGTGTCAGGAGCTGTCTGAACCACATCCGGGATGGCGCTGAAAAAGGCAGTTGGAGAGGTAGTCTCTCGAGGTCGAAAAATCTGTCCAACGTGGATATTCAAAATATTGTTTTTAAGATGATTTGCCTGAATTTATCAGTTTGGCTGACACCACGGGCGAGCTTGTGGTTTTCCAAGATCAAACTGGAAAACTTAAAAAGTCTAACGTGGACATCAACGATATTATTCTACGGCGCTGTTGCGTAAAATCTGGCTACGATCACTTAAAACAGCGGCATCAGAAACTCTAGTACGTCGATTACGTTTATCAAAAACTAGTACGTCGATTACGTTTATTAAAAACTATGTTGACGATGCTGCTGCTCCAACGAAACAATACGTGGATGAACAGATAGCAGACGTGACTTTATCACCATGCGTAGTAACTTCATGGGACGAATTACAGGAATATTAACCAAAGAACAGAGAAAACAATATTAACCAAAGAAACAGAGAAAAAAAAAACTGACTCCATCATAACCGGAAATAGTGGCGGGTGGGGTCAAATAGTAATGTTTAAAAATGATAAGCAGCGTCGTGATTTGTACAGATATC
The DNA here is from genome assembly GCA_029931535.1 of Margaritifera margaritifera. Taxonomy (NCBI): domain Eukaryota; kingdom Metazoa; phylum Mollusca; class Bivalvia; order Unionida; family Margaritiferidae; genus Margaritifera; species Margaritifera margaritifera. The sequence goes on from JAQPZY010001614.1 coordinate 4,739,443, forward strand.
ACGTGTCTGCAAAACTGACATTAATATTGAATTTTTCACATTTACAACATCAGCATCATTAGTCGCGGTAAGATGAAATCAGTTCGAAGCAATCAACAACAACCAGGACGGGTTCTTAACCGTCTTTGGCGTTTGTGTTTAAGATTAGATTTGTCATTACATATAAGCGATGGATTCTGACCACGGTGATGAGGTTGCAGAATTTACCGACGGGGTGTTGGATAAGCTGACTAGTGATGCTAAAATTGATAGCAATTTCGTTCCACTTGTCGACGAATATCTGCTTCAAAATGGTGATACCAGACCCTCGTATACGCTCAAATATAATTTACGCGAGGGTAAGATAGAAACCAACCGTTTGGACCACCTGCCTGATGTACCAATACCAACTCGAAGCTAGCTTGGAATCATTGCATTAACACGCAAAAAATGCTCAGTCGCTGATTACCCTTTGAGTATGTTAAACCAACATTGACTCAGCTGAGAAGAGACATATCTCGACTGTTGTTTAACAAGGACGCACATGTCCATGTAACAGTTCTCGGGCGAAAACAAGAACGATTGCAGGCACAAAGCACAGGCGTGATCGGTGTGTTTCTATCTGAACGTGTTATCCAACCTCATGGTTGTGTCAAACAACAGGAACGCACAATCGAAGGGGACTTTAATATTCCTCCAAAAGATATTTTCTATGATTGCATGACAGTTGTACCAGTAAAAAAAGGTAATTGGTCAGAAGTGCGTGTGCGTCACGCACCTGAACAAGGTCAGCCTGTCGAGCGACTAGTCTCCACTATGACAATATTAATAGAAGAATTACAATCGAAGCGGAACTGCAACTGCGAGATGAAATCGTCAAGAGAACCGGGTTGCTCATGCGTTGTAGATGCTATTTGTGGAATAGCCGCCGCGACCACTGTTGGTCTTGGCGTTGCGGGAATCACAACGACGACAACTATTATAGATGCACCAATCGGGATTGTTGTTGGAGCCATATCGATAGCAACCGGTGTCGCAGGCGGTTCCATTAAAATAATTTCGTTACGGCTGCAATCGCGAATACATATCTATTTGGAACTTCTCACGGCAGCACAAAGCAATCTCAATACGATTGCAAAGCTGTACTCGGTGGTTATCGAAGATAAAATCATTAGCGCGGCCGAGTTCGAGACCGTGTTCTATATACTTCCGACAGATCCGCGTGCAGATACGAAACCGCACTAGCGACCAAACAGGTACTGGTAAGTAACCCTCAATACAGATCACTGCGCACGGGGGGGGGGGGGGGGGGAATTCTCGTAGCGACATTGATAATATAAATCGTGGTGAATGCCGCGCTGAAAAAATCTCCGTCGCAACTTTGCGATATAAATCGTAGCGATTACCCGCTACGATTCTATTTTCTAAACCCAACCGCGCATGCACTAATATGTAACGACTCAGATAAAAATACTAAAGTCATAGGTTATGGAAGACTGGCTTGTCCCAGAAATAAAATTCTAAAATGCCCAGTATAACACTACTTAATGATCGTATTATAAATTTGATGGTAGAGTGGTTCTGCATCCAGCAGACCTCTCCTTCATAACGAACAAACAAAAAGTACTAAGGCACTATCTTTTTAAGCAAAAAACAAGAACTAATTAGATAGTCATTGGTCAATTCAGACAAACCTACAGGCACAATGAATTTCAACAACTATTCAAAATTTAGTGTATAGGGCAGTCCAATCTTAAATCTTAATATTGTGTTTACCTACATACTGTCTGACATAATTAAAGGAGTATCAAGTAGTGTACAGAATGATATTGAGAAATGGAAGGTAAAAAGTGGCCTTCTTTAGTTTGGAGAGTATGGCAATTTAATTGAAAAATATTGGAATAGTAAGTACGATGTAAAACTGAAAATAGGCCGTACCTAACCAGTTTTAAATGATGACTGAAGCATACTAACTCCTAACTCTATGTTGCTGTTTTGCCTAGCTAAAATAACATCATTTTTATGTTATCGAATATTTAATATGGTAGAAGCGATATATTTTCTTGCACGTATTCTTGCGTATATCTTAAACAACCTTTTTGTGTTTCTCATTGGCTGTCTTCTTTGTTTTCGTTTCTGGAGGTTAAATATAGACTTTTCCTTTTCAACAATGCTAGGATAGTACGCCATACTTTGCTCAAGATTATCTTTAACGACATATATTTCTTTGAAGGATTTTTAAAGACGTTACTGAGAAAATCGCATCCATGCTTGTATACCGATCTCTGGTAGGCCCTCAATTCTAGCTTTCTCTTTTAGACTGTGCATCACGTTGTTTTCATCCGCGAACCTAATTAACTCAGACATTTATATGGAAATTTTAATTTAGTTTTCAATTTTAACACCTAGTATATTGGCTTGTCAGCATTATCTACCTACATGAAAGGTCTGTATGTTTGTCTATATGTGTTGTAAAACTACTTCAGGTTCTGGAACTCCTTCAGTAGGTGTAACAGGATTTGTTTTATCTTTCTTTCATGAATGTCTAACTTGTTCATATCCGACAGGTGATGGAATACCATACTCTCTCAAAATTTTGTAATAAGTGTTTCTCGGTACACCCAAAACACCCGCACTTTTGCAAGCTCTACGTATGTTTCTATCCTTCTCTTACTCAGAAAAAAAAACCCTTTAACACCAACGACATTTTGAAATGTTTGGTGATATCGTTAATATTATTAATCTGGCAAATACCAATACAACACATTTCATTAACAACAGGTGCATCTAGTCTGTGTAACGTTGTATCCAAATAATTGTAAACATTTCATTCGTTTAAGCGGGCTGACTTTAAATAGTCGTAAAGCAATGTATTGACATTATCAATTAGAAAACGTTTATGATCATGACACAATACGACTACCTTATTCATTTTTGTCCTGTACATGTCGTGATTGTTTCATCTCTGCAAATGCTTCTCAAATTTCGCATTTTTCAAAAAATCACGCAGTTATCCATATACAGATTTTCTTCTCAACATGATCAGTTTTGAATGAATAAATTTGTTATATTAACTCACAAAACTCTTAAATAGGAATAGATGCTACTTCATCTTTGAAAACGCTGTGTATTTTTTATTTTTTATTTTCATTTGGTGGGATACCAAATATGCTGTACTTGGGATAGTTATCCGTATCATAGAAATGTATAACCTCTTTCATGATTTTGAAAAAGCTGTCAGTTTAAACACTGATGCACAGTGTTGGACATTAGTAGTTGTATTTTATCGTTGTATCTAGTTTAAGATTTCTTTAGTAAAATTCGTATTCGAGCAATTTGAATAGTTCAAGCACTGAAAATCTACCAGACATCATTTTGGTGAGTTTAACCGTTTTCTTCTTCAGATTGACTACAACTAAATCTTCATCTATAACTTTTCTGTATGCAATAAAATGTCATTTTGCAAATTTGCTTGACAGCCATTTAATTGTACATCAATTTAAGTCCTTTTCAAAATCGTATAATACATTTTGTCTTAGACTTGTATTTAACACAATATGAGACTGAAGTCACTGTTTTGCTCAGAAAGGACAACTCTATATATTTGAACCAATTTTAGACCAAACTGGACGTAAAGTTGAAGTTTGTGTAATGTATACAAAATTTTAGACCAAACTGGACGTAAAGTTGAAGTGTGTGTTGTGTATACCAATTTTAGACCAAACTGGACGTAAAGTTGAAGTGTGTGTAGTGTATACCAATTTTAGACCAAACTGGACGTAAAGTTGAAGTGTGTGTTGTGTATACCAATTTTAGACCAAACTGGACGTAAAGTAAAAGTATGTGTAGTGTATACCAATTTTAGACCAAACTGGACGTAAATTTGAAGTGTGTGTAGTGTGTATAATGTATTTGCGTTAGTTTTTTTAACATACACAGTTGACTTAATAGCATTTTCATCTGAAACCAATATTTTTTTTTTACCTAATGGCTAGTCTTTTAAATGATCTTGCGTGCGTTTAGGAATCTCCAAATCTTCTTAAATTCGACCGATAGCATTTAAATCATGGATGTCTAACAAGATCTTCTCTACTTATTTGACTTCATCTTCACTTCGACACCTAAAGTTGTTTTTTAACAGGCATGTATTGCTATAGTGTCCATTCATACAAGTTATTAGTATATAGGTACATAATAAGAGATTTTGTTTTGGATTCGTCGTAGTCATCGTCATTTTTTTATTTTACCTTCACCGTCAGAATGTAATTCGTTGTATGCTTTAGCGTATATGTTAGGGCTCATACTTACACTCGACGAATTCCACTCTCAGTCGTGCGGAACATCCTGTGATCAGTTAGCAGTTCTATTTCAATACCTGAAATCTTCAAAGAGGCGTCGTGTGCTATCCCAGGACAACTATACTAGTAATATGCGTCAAAGCTATAATTAATTATAATTAATGCATCTTTTTCCACATAGTATCCATGGAGATCGCCTAATATACTCAGATTGAAATGCACCATGACATCATGTACATACTGGTAGTCGCCATTGGAAATGTTCAAATTGAACAATGCAGAGTAAAAAAAAAAAAAAAACATTCATCGGTGGTATAGATTTTTCGTTAGATCTTTCAAAGTTATGCATGTATTCGTATTGGTAAATGTCTTTTTTTTTCACCAATTACATTTTTGCTAGCTGCTCAAAGGATTGATCCATGAACCAGTAGCTATCATGAACCTCATTGTCCTTTTCACATTGTTTTGTCTCCCTGTCTTTTTCAAACTTGTTAATTACGAAGTTATTGCTGAATGTAATACATATTTCATCCGTATTAGAGATGATCGCTTCCTTATTATATGGGTTTTTTCTAACTAGCTCCTTGATGAACAGGTGGCTATAATAACCAGATGCATTGTGAATAAACAATGGAATGAACGTTACAAATCTAAAGTTCGAATTACAGTCGTTCTGAGCCGAACTTCAATACTCTGCAGTCAATCGGTCATGGTATCTCACCTTCTGTGCGCTAACTTTGAAACCTTCACTTTTTATCGCAGATATGACAAATATCTATTAAAATGTTTCTTAATTTGTTGTATACAAGTCTTAAAATATTTCTTAACCATTCGTAAAACACCTTTATGCAATTATTACTTCTATAAATGATCGGCCTGCTATTCTTGTGTATTGCTGTCAGGTACATGCAGAAGCCATGTGGAATGTATTTAACATTCTTCAACATCCATGATTATGATGTATTGTATTTCATTTGTTATACACATTTTTCAAGGACACATTCAAAGTCATGTATAGGTTTGTAATTCAAGCAAAAAATTCATTTAGTAGAATCTGTGATTATCTGTTCACAATGAGCAACAAAGTCTTTGAAAAGGACATTCAATACAGTATCTAATTTAAGTTTGTTCATGATAGCTTTAAAACTCGTTGTGTAGTAAACACAATTATTTCCTCTCTCTCTTTCTCCCTTTTATTAAGTTTAACTTCGTGTTCGAGTTGTACTAGTACTGAGTAGAAAATAAGAATTCAGTTTACTTGTGATAACTTATTTTGTGTGTGATTCGACCTGATTAGGACAAACGGGACATCATAAAAATTTTTTTGGTGAAAATCTCATGTTGATATGATCATCCATTTGACGATTTTCATCGAGGACTAACTAGACATTGGAATGAATGATTTTGTGTGTAACGTTGTATGGCAAATCCTCCAAGTAGTTTAGAAAGAGGAATAGCGGCAGCAAACTTGTGCTAGAGCTAATAAAGCCAGTCAAACGAAACGTAACTGTTCCTCAACCGTCGTCAATTGTTAAAATAATAATATTTCAGATCTGTTATGAAAATTATATTTTCTTTTCCTGAATAAATGATTATATCACTGAAGGAAACACAATCTTTACTATGCACAAATGCTTGATATAGTAAATGAGCGAAATGAAGAGCGTGATCAGCAACATATATCGTTATGCACTCAATACTGCTTTCGTTGTGTCATAAAGTATGTTCTTAAACAGTTTGGGATTTAAGTTCGGATCGCCTTATACATTAAAGTTTCAAGAGGTATTAAAATTTATTGTGCCTCTAGGCTTGTCAGAATTGACCAAAAACTATCTATTTAGTTCTGGTGTGATGCCCGATTCGATTGTGCCTAGGTAATTTGTATTCGTTCGTCTGTGAAGCAGAGGTCTACTGGATGCATAACTACTCTTCCATCAAATGTATAGGCCACTAATTATTTATGTTTGTTAATCCTACCACTTACAGTTTTTTTGTTGTTGTTCATCTTCCCGTCCATTTTCACGGCCACTTATTATTTTTGTTTGTTCATCCTCCCATCCATTTTCGAGGCCACTTATTATGTTTGAATGTCAATATGTGATTTTCGCATGTGAACATAGTAGAATAGAAGTGGCGAGTTTTAAGATCACCTGCTAATGTTTTTTTACTAATATTTCATTTAAATTTGGTAGTAGTTATTAATTGTCAATGTTTTTATTTGATGTTTGTGTAACAAGGGAATTAACTGAAGGTGATACAACATCTTTCAAAGTTTGCATTTTAAGTCTGTTTTTACTAGGCCACTTTGAAATTTTAAAAAGAAGTCAAAGACAATATCAGGCGGCCTACAAACTTCTATTTCTGTAATACTTATAATGATAGAAGCCTTGAACTAAATGCTATTCTATTCTTTGAATTAGACGCCCCTTAGCAAACTATCATGAACAAGTCCATGGTTTCACACCAGACGGTGTCAGTTGGAATCATTTATAAAAGGATCCTTCTGGTCAGTTCATAGATTATTGATACTTCACATTTGATTCACTTACGTTGTTTTGCTTTTAATTGTATTTTGGTACTTTCACATTTGATTCACTTACGTTGTTTTGCTTTTAATTGTATTTTGGTACTTCACATTTCATTCACTTATGTTGCATTGCTTTTAATTGTATATCGCTTTCCAACATCCATCTGTATTTGATTTCTATCTAAATGATAGTTTAATCAACAAGATAATGATAGCTATTGCATATTAACACAACGAAATGTAATAATTGTATTGAGAAAGTATGCTGCATACAATTAATCAGGAAACATATCTCAAGCTAGTCAGATTTAGTGGTTATCAATGATAGATACACGTTTGTCAAGAATAAATATGGAAAATTAATTGTCCGAAGAACTTAACTAACTACAATATCAACTTACGAGCAAGGCAGTTTTCAAAAAGATTTATATGTCAATTCCTAGGTCTATCTAAAACATAATTTTATAACAGATTTTATTTTTAAGCACTTTTTAAAATCTATTTTCTTATCACTCTATTATTGAAACCTTAACGTGAAAGACATCATATTTAAAAAAAACATATTGGACAACTAAAAAAGTTGCATTTTTTAATTTAGCTTTAACAATTAGAAATCATGACTCCATGAAGACAGGAGTTATTTTATGGATCATATAAAGTTTTTATATAATAATAATAATAATAATAATAATAATAATAATAATAATAATAATAATAATAATAATATTATTATTATTATTATTATTATTATTACCAAAAACAACAACAACAACAACAACAACAACAATGCGTGATGCATTTCATCTTATGTTCATAGTTTACCTTGAACTAATCTCTAATATTAGGATTTATATTTCGGAAAAAAACTTAAATGACTCGTGCTCTTAAAGTCCTGAGATGCTTCAACCATGAAATAAATTCCTTCGATTACTATTTCCGTCTAGCAGAAGATCGTGCGTTATAAAGTCTTATCTTGGTCAGATTGTTATGACATGGAATAATAAATCAGTCCTTTTTTAACGACCGAATGAACAATCGTAATCTTGATTAATCCCGCCATAAATAAACCTGTAATCTGTATAATTCCACATACAATCAAACCTTTCTTAAACAGACCTTAGAAAGTAGAAAGACTAATAATTAGGCCATAAGGACTCTAAGTACATGTATCTTGATGACCGGTGATTGTTGACGAGAAGTGACCTTTCTTGGTTTGCCTGTATATCTTTTCAGTTTTAGATATACTGGTCTCGACAAAGAATTTTATATATTTTTGGAATCATCAACACAATAGGGAATAAGTATATTATCAGAATCAGACATGGTAATGACAAATTAAAGCGACATCCCTGAAGTGTCAAAATCAGGCATGGTAATGACAAAATTAAAACGACATCCCTGAAGTGTCAGAATCAGGCATGGTAATGACAAAATTAAAACGACATTCCTGAAGTGTCAGAGTCAGGTATAGTAATGACAAATTAAAAAGACATCCCTGAAGTGTAAGTAAAATGTCCCTGATTTTAATGACAAATTAAAAAGCCATCCCTGAAGTGTCAGTAAAATGTCATTGATGGTAATGACAAATTAAAAAGCCATCCCTGAAGTGTCAGCAAAATGTCCTTGATGGTTATGACAACTTAAAAAGGCGCCCCTGAAGTGTCAGCAAAATGTCCCTGATGGTAATGGGTAATGACAAATTAAATAGCCATCCCTGAAGTGTCAGCAAATGTCCCTGATGGTAATGACAAATTAAATAGCCATCCCTGAAGTGTCAGCAAATGTCCCTGATGGTAATGACAAATTAAATAGCCATCCCTGAAGTGTCAGCAAATGTCCCTGATAATGTATGTCCCCTTAATATATTCTTCCTTTTATCACTTTGGGCAACAATGGCAACTTATTTTTGTGTAAATATCTGTAATGAGGAAAAATCCCTACATCCATTGAATTTCCTGCAGATTCTCTTGTCTGTAAGACTTCGAGATGAATCATTATGGTGATATTACTGACACATACTAATTTTAGGTTTCAAAAATCTGTAAATTAATTAATTAAGAAATTATTTAATTAATTAATAAATCACTTTTGTAACAGGGAGATAAGTTTTACCCTTGAATTACAGAACAATCTTGATTATGTAGTTGTCGTGTCTCTAATATAACACGGATTACATGCCAAATCAAGTTGTCATGAATGATACGTTCATATATCGATCAAAAGATAAACAGCAGTGTGTGAATGGTTTATCTGATAATTGCATACATCAAAATAGGAAAAAGCTATAGCATTATACTTCTAAATCAGTCATGTACAACTTCCTCCAGGGCGCGGGTCGAATAAGCAATTTTCAAAGCCGCACCCTATGATGTAAATAAGCGGATAAAACCAGGTCGCGGACCAGATTCGGCCCGCGGGCTGTAGGTTGCACATGCCTGATCTAAATTTTGCTTTACCACATCGCGGGGACTTCAAGCAACTTGCGGGTTAAGGCTTGTTAGTAAAACATTACAAGAGGAAATCTGAAATAAGTTTAAGAGCATGAGAATTTTACAGAGTTTAAAAATCGTTAAATGTTATTACCTATATTGTCGGCATGTCTCTCAATTTTATCGATGGAAAAATATAAGAATCAAACAGCTTAAGAGCCACTAGTAAAAAAAGATACCAGACAGCAAAAGCTCGATGAATAAAATTATTTCCTGGGGCTTCCGGCAAACGTATCATACGTCTGTCAAGGGACCGTGAAATATTCGGATCGAAAAGCTACAGTATTAGAACTTCCGACAACAATAAATTTTTGAATTACTTAACCTTTACTTTCAAATATGTTTGCAGCAAAAAGCTATGGTTTGAGTGACAATATTGTCAGTTAACTTCAATGACGGAATAGGAAACAATTTGATCCGACGGTAAAGCTCGAGTAATCAAAGTATTTTCCATGACTTCCCGCAAAAGTTGTATTGGTTTAAACATTATATAATCGTTATTCTTACTGAATCAAAGGAATTTTGATAAAACTGTGCTAACTTGTCCGCAATGATAAAATATGGAAATAATTCACGACGAAAATATCGCACGCGTAAACAAACCTGATTAAGTAAGAATTATGGTCGATATTTCTCAGTCTTTATCTTGCGATGGTTTTGGACATATTATTTGACCTTAGCACTTGCCAAAAAACTTTTAAAGTCTTGTGAACCACAATAAATACTTGTATATGATGACGCACAGTTTTTACATGTACTGAGAAGAAGCTCAGAAAATAGCACACGACTAGGCGGATTGGGTATTCTGACCTTGAGAGTTTATTGAAAATATTTTGTAATGTATAAAGTAAAGAGTAACAACTATTCACATAACCTTGCAAAATAAATATACTAATCACTTAGGTAAACATTTATTTGAATTATGAATGGGTTTTATGGCTTGGAAGGATGACTTAATTGGGTATATAATGTCCATAGTGGTATTTCAAGACTTTTTTAAGGGTAAATCCGGGCTAAGATATAATATGGATTTAATCGACATAATTCATGTTATTTATTACATCTGCAAAACCTGAGCACCGTTAGTCGACCATTTTATGAGCAATTGGTCTTCAGTTATTTTGACATAGGAGGTTCGCCATTTTATCGAAGAGGCACTTATGATTATTGACTCGATAGCTCTGTCAGATGTATTCAATTTGGACCAATCGTCGTCGTCGTCGTCGTGTGTGTGTGTGTGTGTGTGTGTGTGTTGTAGCTGCGAGTAAATGAGCCGACTGCTTTTTCTGTCATTAATAAACGGATACACGATTTTTTTTCAAATATTTGTTTTCATTTTAACAAACATGGGTAAAGAATAAATGAATGTTATCTACAAATTTCATCTTATGTAACTCATGATGTCTACTGTCTATCACGTGCTGTAAAGGACGTATGACGAGCCAATTTATTATCTGAAATAACACGTTTTGTCCTTTATTAATCTGTTTACCGGGTTTGTCTAATGAAATTCGACATCGTAGATCGTAACCTACTTACACTAATAAAGCAAATACAATTCACACAGAAATGTACGTAGCATAAAATAGTATTTTTATATTTTCATGTATAAATGAACTAGTTTCTTTACCTAATTTTCTATGTTTTTGTATATGTCGCCGATATTCACAGGATTTTGATTGAAAAAGTAGATAGTTTTATCCCGATTTTGTATAAATTATATTTTAAGACGATCCAATTTACTACTTATGCACATACATTGTTTTAATTAATATTATTCTTAATAAACAAACGTGTTAAAATATTTAAAAGATGCAAAAATGAAGGAGTATTTAGAGGAAAGTAGATTTGTAGGTAAACGTGTACGTTGCAACCACGATCACCAGTGAGATGTGCCGGTGTGACGTCACCGGAAGAGTAAGGGAGTTAATTCAGTAATGCGAATTGGTGCACTTGTTTATTATTAAATGAAGATATACACAGTGATAACCCAACTAAAGGCCTGATTGTCCCTTTCATTGTCCTCTACTTTTCACACACAATAAATCAAGGTCTGGCCGTACACAACAACTTATACGGTGTGTACAAATGTACAAATGGGTAACAAAAATCAACTGGAGGGTGTTTATTTTAAATTTAGAAATATAAACATTTCGCTCGAGCTTATAAGCTCACAGTTTCAGCAACACGAAAAGGACATATTGTGCTTGCTTTACCGAGTGATCATGCCAGAAACGTGCATCGAGGGTTTATACAGCAAGCCCTTAGTGATAAATTAGTGCAGAATATTTGGTCTTGAGACAAAATGAAAATTACAATTACTCTCTCCTTAAGACATTTATCTACATCAAAACATATACATTTGCCCAGAAAACTGTATAATAATGGTTACAGATAGACTGATTAGTTATTATTTAGAGAGGTTGGCAAATAGGTTCAAATAAAATATTTCTATTTTCGGTGATAACAAAGTGTCAGTATATCGTCAAAATGTAAAATGTGTAGAGAATATAGTATTTACCATGTCAATTTAAGAAATTAAGAAATAAAGGTGATATTATTTCTAACTTTAACTCGGAGAAAATCTTGTGGTGTGCAGTACTTTTCATTCTTTCGGCTCCGTTAACTACTGCAAAAATCACAAAATATTAAAGAGTAAAAAGTTTTAGCAGAGAAATTTTGCTAGTGTATTAACTTTGGCTAACATGTTATTCACGTTAAAATTTCTGGATACAAAGATCACGGTGCGTCTGCTGTACACACCGACGAATATAGCGACACACGGTTCCGGAACCAGAGTTAATTAATATTAGCCACCGTTTCTGTAAGTGTCATGTAATATACTACAGTAAAAGAAAAAAAAAATACGATGGATGTTTTCTCAATAACTTTATTTAAACGCCAGTTACTATCGACAACAGTTCATGCTTTTTTTTTCTTTTTGGGTTAGACAATTCTTTTGTTTTGGAATAAGGCAATGACACTCACTTCGTTTTGTGGTTTTGTGTTGTAGAGCGTACCATACAAGCACAATTCGCTTTTGCTCATACAGCACAAAACCATTACCACACACACACACACATATATATATATATATATATATATATATATATATATATATATGCTAATGATAATTCGCTACAATTATATGTCTCTAATATGCTATAATGAACGATTGGCTAAAATTTAATTACGCAAAATGTTTTGTTTTTCATGTACCCCACTCCTTATCTGGGACAAATACCTTTTATTGCAATTATAAAAATATCACAATTAATTAGTCCCCGGACAATTTTGGGAGCTTAGTAGTTCAAGTAGAATATTTCGTGTAAATATAACTGCACCATGCAAATAAATAAATCAATTATAAAGATGTGGAAATGTTGTTGTTCTTTGTTTCATCGCGTCAGGGTTTTGTCTGTCGATGTTTAGTGAAGCAAACAGTTGGTTGCATCAATTCTATTTTTACCCTGTGGATCGTCAGTCATAAGTCCTTTTGTTTTACAAATTTTTCAGTAAGCAAGACAACAGGACCCAAGCTTTTCATTAGAACTGTCAATTTTTAGTCGGAGAGACTTAGTTTCCTGACTGACAGAATAGTTTGCTTAATATTGAACTGCAGATTTTTGAATAAATAATTGGAGCAAATTCATTTGAGATGAAATGGTTTTTTTTTTCTTTCTTCCAAATGGCATGCGAGTGTACAGTAAGATATCGTATTCATCAACACGTGTTTCAGTCAGATAACTCTAACTTGTATGCCACTGTTTTATTTTCGCAAAGAAATGAATATTAGATTACAAATTAGCCCTACTACCAATAACGTACTACACGTTAATTTATAGACATTATTTGGCGTTGGAAGCCCTGGACTTGCGACCTAATTGGTCTGACTTTAAATATGTGTGTGTGTATCTTTGCAGAATAATTGTCAGAGTACCTTTCTTCTACCGGCATTATTTTAGTTAACGTTAACTTCAACAATTATATAATTACAGAATGAAAATTGTTTACCACATGCAATGCTAAAAGTAAGGATAACAGTACCACATATATCTCTAAAATTCATTAAGTCATCGTGCATTCAGCAAGAAAAGTATAAACAACAAGGAGCGAAGACGCAAATGCAGCGAACCTTTCATACAAAAGCTTCAGAGATTAACTTCATACAGATCTAGTCCATTGAAAATTATTTTATTCATAACTTAACAAGTGAATGCCATTACAACAATCGTACTGGACTTTACAAACTAAATAAATCAAACTTGTCAGTTTATCTTATCCATGTTCTTACCATCGACAATAGGGGCTTATTTCTTTCCTTTCACCTTTACTTAATAATTTACTGATCAATCAATCTTTTCAATAAACAAATATAATAAAATAAAGACGAATAGAAGAAGAAATATGCTCCAGAACAACGCTGTGTGTGATCTTTGGTTGTTTTAATCCAATATACAGTTGATATTATACAACTCTGTGGTTGAAGAATAATATTTTCATTATATCTGCCAAGCCAAAGTCGCAAGAATTTGAAGACAGAAGCTACTGTTTTTCAGAAAGCAGCATATTAAATAAATGGATTCGGACATACAATTAATTGTAATTGACTTCATAATAATGCATTTCACCAGTACATCGAAATATATGCCAAGGCACACATCTGGCTCGATAATATCTGCACTTCGGTTAAAAGCAATGTTCCGTTTCAAGATTACATGCATGCTTCTATTACATTACAAGCTACATCATTCATACCGCACCAAGGGGACACAGGTATCACATTTTCAATACAAGGATCTGAAACAAGGCCTCTTATATGCATATTGTTCGATCAACAGTGCGACTCTCTCTCTCTCTCTCTCTCCATTTGACTCACATGAATATACACTACAGTGTCCATAAACCATTATAATCGTAATCTCTATAATACTTGGTAGACTTTACTCTGAGTTTCAATGGGTATTACTTTCTACCTGTATTTAGTGAAGAAAATGTTTCTAAAAAATATGCAGAAAAGAATATAAACTTCAACAATAAATTATAGATCGCTAACATAAAACAAAATAATAATAATTTAACTTTCTCAAAAGGCATTGTGGTGCAGAATAACGTAGGGCTTGCAGGAAAGTAATATTATTGACATTTCTTATCAAATCTAATATTCTGGTCGTCATTTGTATTATACACGCACACGTGCATTGTAGGAGTATGCTACAGAGATAATAGAATCATAATCGACATACTTCCTTTTCCGTGACAATAAAGCGGGTTTTGCCCAACCAAGCCAGCGTGTTCTTTGTGTACTGCTGGTGCATATCAGTAACCTATAATGTTAGGACAGATTTATCAGAGTGCTATCTCTTGCTGCCATCGTGTTTTATGCATTCTATCGCAAACGTAATGGACCATTAGAAAGGTGTTGACATGATTGTTGAGATAAATTTGTAGCATCTTGTTTTAACCACAAGTGCACTTTCTGATGCTGTAAAACGCAGAAAGTCAACTTTTGGATCATAATGAAGCTTTTTTTCATGGCGATGATTGACTGACTGACTGATTGATTGACTTTCTTCATTTTCTCTTCAAAAGATACGTGTAAGGGGTAGAAAAATACTCTATAAATGGAAAAATTTGAGGAAAACAAATATATAATCACATGAGCGAGAAAACTCACCGGAAAGGTAACATAAAAGGAACAACGATCAAGAATAACATGCTAAAGAAAACGCAAACATCTTGGAAGAATTAAAATTATTTACATTTTACTAGCACTTTTTAAATGAATTATCGCGTTAACTCTCGCTCGCAACACTGGGAGTCTAACAGTTGCAAATAATATCTATGGTAATCAAACATGAAATGGGTCCATTGACCTAATCTAATCTACAAAGAATATTATCAGATATCACGTTCATGTTCATTTGTTCATCTGTACATTAACTCTAATCCTTCTGCCGCCAAACACATGACTTTTTGCCATGTCAAGTCATCCATAAAGGCAAAGTTTTCCACTCTCTTTCCCAACAGGATGTGAAGTAGACTGTAATCGTCCTGACAGAAAAGTCAGTGTGAGTCTACTATGTCTATTGAGTCCATTATTTGCTCAAACATACTATTGCGTTCATCGTTTAGGGCTTGGCAAAATAGAAGCATATGCTTCACTCTGTCTGCAACTAATCTTTCACAAATTCTACAATTATACTCATCCTTAGACGAAATTAAACACATTGTTAAATATGCAATGTTTGCAAAAGACCAAGTCTTTTCAGGTAAACACTTTCCAATATTCCAGACAGCGGGTGGTTGAAGATCAGTATGTACACTTGCATGATGTAAAAGTTCAGGTCTCGATTCCAGTTTAGATCTCCACAATCTCCCATCAAAACAGTGAACTGTTGTTTGAGTATAGGGTATTCACGTATAAGTGGAAAAAAGTCTCCAAGTTGGTATTTCACAAGAACACAGTATATATCTTTAACAAAACCATTGCTCTCACACTCTTGTATCAGGAAATCAAGAATTCTTCTGTTGAACACAATTTTCCATGCTAATGAACCTTTTGTTGTGCAGAGTTTATTGAAGAAACCTAATTTGATTGTATCAACATATCCCTCAACTGACCACAATCCAAGACTGTTTATTGCTGTCTCTTTACTTGAGCTCTGATCTAGACCTTGAATTCTTCCTTTATGTACACTTGCATGATGTAAAAGTTTAGGTCTCGATTCCAGTTTAGATCTCCACAATCTCCCATCAAAACAGTGAACTGTTGTTTGAGTATAGGGTATTCACGTATAAGTGAATCCCTACAAGGAAATCAAAATAAATCCCTACAAGGAAATAAAATGCCGACCTTCCTTTTTCACCAGCATTTTTAACTGTAACAATATTAGAAAGGTCTGAAGAGAGAGTAACCCCAGCATATATTCTTGACGAAACTATAGGAATCTGCTTATCTCCGAGCATGAACGAGGTTTCTTGCAGGATTCTTTTCATGAAAATATGACAATTTTGCTTTCATCAGCATTGTATCGCAGCCTCCACTTTGTGGCAAAGTCATGAAGGTTTCGAAGCAGAATACCCAAGCCATTAAATGATGAGGATAGCAGGGTTGTGTCATCAGTTAGTAGAACACATGGGATGCTTAAGGTACCAACTTGTATTCCAGATTTTGTTGACTTCAATAAAGATATTAGGTCATTTATCATGACTAAGAATAGCCACACTGAAATTGTTCTTCTTTGACCTACTCTTTGGTTTACTGAGTATGGTTTCGAACGTTGTCCGTTGAGCCATAACATCTGGAAAAGAATTACGAATTAATCCCCACACATTTCCTTTTACTCCAAGAGAGTAAAACTTATAGAAAAGGCCATCATGCCATACTGTATTAAAGGCCTTCGCATTGTCCAGGTATGCAGTATATACTTTTGAGTGTCCTTCAAAATAGTGGGCTAATCCCTCTTTTATAATAAAGGCGGTATTAATGCCACTACATTGGTCACGAAATCCTTGTTGTAACGGGTGAGGAAAATTCTTCCTTTCACTAAACTGATTAAGTCTCGTCAACAGTATTTTTTCAAATACTTTTTGAAAAACGGGAACGATTGAGATGTCTCTATAGTTAATCATGTCAAGCCTATCTTTCTTTCCACCTTTGAAAATAGGAACAACGATTACACATTTTAAATAGTCGGGATAAATTTTGTAGAAAGTGCAGTTGTTCTGGAGGTAGCAGTTGTTCTGGAGGTAGCCAATGCTCTTGTATGCACACAATATCTTGTATATATGGCACAAAATGGAACTAATCGATTAATGAGCACAGATGACATGTTCTGCATATATTTTTATCATGACCACATGATTTATTTTTTCAGCTTTCACACATCCTCTTTAATGTCATTTTGCATTATGTTACTAGACAATGTGTTGTCCGTTTCTTCTTCAATATTTGAATCCACAATATTCTTCACGGTATTCCTAATTTCATCCGCAAAAGATTCGTTGAAATGATCGTCTTGTGTTTCAGTTCCCAGTTTTCAAAATGCTGACACCACGCGTCACGAATCAAATAAGGGTCCCGAATTATATCTCCGTCTACTTTTAGTTCAAAGATATCTTGTCTCTGACCCTTCTTATGCAGTCTTACTATTCTTTAGAACTTCCCTACACCCAATTCTGCAGCTTTTTCTAACTCATTGAATTGTTCCTCTTCATACTGTTCTTTTGCATTGTTTAATTGGTTTCTGAACTTTCTCTTCGCACTCTTGTATTCTGCATATTACTTATATTGCATACCACGGGGACGCTCGTCTTTTATCCATGAAGTTTGTTTTCTTCTCATCTCTTTATGCAGCTCAGCCAAATTAAGAAATTTCCAGTAGGGTTTTAGACGCGGTTGGGAGGTTTTCTTCGGGAGATTTTTATCAGCTGAATCTCGTAAAACAGTCGCAAAAGTATCAAGGGCGTATTGTATATTTGCAATGTCGTGTATAAGTAGTTTTAACGATTCTAATTGTTCATTGATTTCACTTTTGTACATCTCCAACTGGTCTGCAGAAGCTTTTCTCCAAATGATTGTAACTGATTTGTGCAAAAAAGCCGATTCATGGAATTTGGCTGGAACTATCACATCTGCACTTACAGGTAAGTGATCAGAGAGATTTAGATGATGATCATCTTCAATGTTTGCACTACTGACTAAATCTATCAAGGACGAGTGTTGGCCGTCAGATGAGCAAAATGTATATCCTGGCATACCAGACGTGGGTTTACTATTTGTAGAAATTAAATGTCTATTTTTAAAAAAAAGAATGCAGCAAATAGCCTTTATCATTTTTACTTCTCGGAACCACCTTTTTAGGCAGCTCTGCATTGAGATCACCACAAATAATTCACAAGACCTTTCTGACTGTACTCATAGAAAAGGCATTCGACTTTTTCCATTACTTCCTTATAATCCTCTAAAGAGGCATTCGTTGAAGGAAACCACACACAGAAGATGAATAATTTGCAAGCGCGCATACGAATTTCAACTGCAATAATTCTGTCGTTTCAGACGTTTTGCATGGGAAAGACCGGCAGCGACTTTCGATACAGAATCGCAATTCCTCCAAAGGCTTTCCCACGGACGCTTCTGAATTATGTTATCCGGTCGCGCGAAAGCAGTAAATTCTCTGTGTATGCTTTGTAGAAAGTGCAGTTGTTCTGGAGGTAGCCAATGCTCTTGTATGCACACAATATCTAAATCTTGGAATAAATAACAAAGATATGGCGTTCCTTACATAATGCCCTTCGCATTCCAAGTCAATATGTTTAGAAAAGTCATGCAAATTATAACTAAACACTTCATTGTAGGTAGGTTGTGTACACGGAATCATTTATCTGTCATACCATTCCCTGGCTAATACAAACTTGGGCCAAAATCCCTGTTGCAAAGTTCTCCTGAGTTGCGTTTCCGGAACAGTGACTCGAACGTTATACCTTTTTCCGCTGTCATTTGACCACTATTTTAGTATTCGAATATTTGTATTTTTCACTCCTCGATTATACGCATGTCTGTATATTACTTGATTTAGCTGAGGTATTTCTAGTAGCCAATAGCTGGTCTTTATTTGTTGTATTTTCTTTCTCGTATGTCTTCTTTTCACCTGTTTTGCCTTTTTCTGCTTCCCGTATTACACTTTGTGCTGTAGTGCTTGAAGTCTTTGCTGACGGAGATTGCGACACTTCTGAACTACGATTCTCCACCGTGGGATGCCTGGCGTTGGTTAAGCCAGTATTTCTGTAATCCTGTTGGTCTGACAAAATTCTGCTACGAGACTTTTGATGTTGGTTATCAATTACAGTTTTATTCGGTGTTGTATTTGGTGCACTTGGTGTATTCGTGAGTATGCAAGAAGAACTGGTTATTTTTGCATACGAGCAAGACAGCTGTATAAAGTTTGAAAGTTTAAATTGAATTCCACGAATCTGAGCACTTACGGTTTCAATTGGCTTCTCGTGTACGGATTGCAGCTTTTCAATTACCATTGCCTGACTCTTTATTACTTCTGCTGTTGCATGTAGGTTGCCTCCAATCGTAGTTCCGACTCATTTACTTTGTCCATGCTAGATTCGAGTCATTTTATTTTCTCGTCCTTATTTTGGATCGTCTCATTCAAGCGACCGATATCTCTTCTCATTCTCTTCAGTTCTTCCATAATATTTGCACAATTGACGTTTAGTTCATCCTTTAAAAATTGTTTTAGATCAATAAAGTTTTCGTATTGCAGTATGGAAATGTTGGTCTCAGTTTGTTCATCTTGACTATTACTCCCAAAATTGTCTGTTGATGCATTGCCCTTCGATTGATCCATATCACTCGATTGTCCAATATCTTTCAGATTCTTTATACAGCTCAGACTGTCGGTTCTACTCTGTTTGTTTTTGCCACACCTGGACATACATGCCCTCACTTCACTAGTGTTACCATGACCTTCTAGAAAATGAAATATTGCATATATATCGTCCACTAATTTTTTCTTCACTGAAGCACTATCGGAACGTGATGTCCTCTCCGCCAGCCGACAAGAGGGATCGCTAGGGTTGCTGAGCCTACCAATATGATGCAATGAACTACGAATATGGCGAAGAGACGCTATGTCAAGACTGTTTGTCTAATTTGCCATATTTTTCTCTTTTTTTCTGCAAGAATGCTACGTTCTAAATGAAAAGTGCATGGTACATCGCTATCTGAATCCTGTGTCTCCTTTCTGGTCTTATTGAAATCAATGACCTCTAAGTTGTACGGTGCTTATCACAGCATATTGCGTTTTTATTTGCCCGTGTGTGTGTGTGTGTGTGTGTGTGTGTGTGTGTGTGTGTGTGTAACTTTAATAAAAAGGTGACTTTTACAAATAATCCATGAACCTGAAGAATAAAAATATTATTTTCGCTAGTTTTTCCCGAACTCATAATTGTTTAAGATATGCGTTTGTTATGCCTTAAAAATAAAGGAATAACTTACACTCAGTTGAAGATATATAACCCGATTAAATCTACGTCCCAAAATCAGAATTAGATTTCCAGACCGTAGAAAAACGAGTATTAACACCTGAACGAAATATTTTAAGATTTTTTCATTCCTATTTTGTTCAAGCCCATGAAGTAAAAGGGGACATTTTTCACCAGCAATTAACAGAATGAAATATTCGGGAAAAACATTTATTTTAAACTAACCATGATCGTTTTAATATCGTCAATTATTATTTAACCCGTGCTTCATACGCCAATATATACTGAAAGGCCGATAGTTGATCTCGGAGGTAACATCTATTGACCTGAAACTGGTGTCTTTGATGTTTGGGGTGATATCAGTTTTTGATCAAACAAACTGTTTGGGGAGATATCATCTTAGAGTCAACACACTTGGCCCTAACATATGAAATATTTACTTAGCCCTCACAGGGTATTGTATGCCTATCCATCGACACACTAACACCGGCAAGAAGTAGTGTCCTGACTTTTTTTTCTTGAAAAGTAATCAGATTTAATAGTGTGTGTGTGTGTGTGTGTGTGTGTGTGTGTGTGTGTGTGTGTGTGTGGTCTCCAATAAATTGGGGTAGGAATTAAATACGTTCCTGATTGGGCTTTACTTACCTAAAATTTCAAATTTAGCTACAAGCGATAAATAAACTCACGCACATGCCTCCGTTTTACTGACAATGAAAATAGCAAACTAAATCATGTGATAACAGTCACTGAATTTGCAACACTGTACAACATCTACAACACTGTACAACATCTATGTTCAATCGTACTGAAAATGACGAATATATTTCTTTATCTGAAAAGATGCGCAAATATGAAATAAATATATTATAAATGTGAAATGTAGAACTATAAGAACAAATGCTCTTTTGCGAGATAACATACACTTTCTTAGGTCGTATAATTTCGCGGGTTTTATGTGGGGTTTTTTCTCAAGGAGACATTTAAAGGAACGAATGAAAACAAAACTTATCAGCTGAAAGGCATTCCCCTCTTAACGCTACTAGCTTTTGATATTTCAAAAGAAAGAAAGAAAAGAACAATTTCAAAGACAAAAAGAGAAAAAAACTAGATTTGTGTTTGTAAAACGCGTATGCTCCCGCTGCCCCACTGCAGACCAAACAGTATGTGTCCCGAAAGTTCAGAACTTGATATAAAATTCGTAAAATTGCATGAAAATTTGTTCAGGGCACCTATATATTCATAAAAACATACCTACCAAAATCCCATGTATGGTTCTTGAGGAACTGTTTCGTCACAAAACATCTAATTGCAAATAGTTCCAAAATATAAATGTAAAAAAATGAAACGTTGCTATTATGGGCTGAAAATCTAATAAGGCCACCTATATATGAATACAAAGAAGCCTATTCAATATAATTTTGTTTAGATCAAGTAGTTTTTGCTTAATCGCACTAACAATGTTTTTATCAACAAGTCGAACTTCAAAACGTTTAAGAAAGTGTAAACAAAATGTTAAAGAAAATGCTGTAATGGTCTGAAAATCTAATCCGGTTATCTACATATGAATACAAATATGCAAACGAAATTTAATTTGTCTATGTTGAGTTGCTTTTGCGCAATCTTGCGAACAAGTTTCTCGGAACGGACAGAAGGACGGACGGACGTACTGACCAGACCAAATCAAGATGACCCCGTTGCAAGCAGCGGGAGCATAAAAAAATCACCCCATATTTTAAGAATTTTTTCCTTAGAATGTTTTAGGTACATGAACTAGGTCCGTAGGTTTTAATCAAGAAGTTATCTTATCTGTGCAGTCAGAACCAATGTTCCTCGCACGTTAAAATGGGGGTGGGGGTGGGGGGTAATAAACATTAATAAAAGTTTACTGCATTTTGAAAAGAGTAAAATACAGTTTTTCACTTGTGGTATTGGAGTACCCGCAGATATAGATGCCACAAATAAATTGATCGTCATAATGGGCGTGAATAAAAAAGATACAGCATGGAAATGTATAATAGTTTATATTCCGTACCAGTCCGTTTTGATGTTATATATGTAGACCGCACAATTAAAGTTCAATCAGCCATCCTAAGAAAAGGCAGCTGTTTTCAATCATGAGTGTAATAAAGTAACAGCTTGGGAAAGTTTTAACCTTCTAAAATATTTATTCGTAATATATTGCTCCGCTTAGTGGAGTAATTGAATAATTATGCGTAATATATCGGTCCGCTTAATGGAGTAATTGATTAATTATGCATAATATATCGGTCCGCTTAATGGAGTAATTGATTATTTGGAGCTCGAGCATTTGTGTAGGCTGTCGAAATTGTTCATATCCACACGATCCGGATTAACTTAAATGCAGAATGTTAGATAACCTTTTGATTGAGTCACTTCTCCCCTTACAAGAAACGGGTGTGACAGAGCTGGTGAAAAGTTTCTCTGAATATTTTGTAAAAATTTTTTAAACATACCTACTAGAGTTGAAATTAAGACCAAATGTTCCTATCGGAATATTCGTGGAATGTATTCGGATATAATTCGAATATTCGTATATGCTAATAAAGCAATCGCATTTTTTTATTTTTTTATTTTTTTTTTTTGGGGGGGGGGAGGGGGATTTATCCTCATATTTATTGACACTCACCCCCACCCCTACCACAAGACCAAGCCGCATTGAAAACATTGTGGATTCTGTCATCTAATCTAATTAAATGACATTTTAGTCGTTTTGAGTACATTTTCTTTTTGGAATCAGACTAATAATCAAATGAATGTAGGTGCTATTTTCCCTGTTTATCTTCAAACTCAGTATGATAAAAAATATATAAAAAATCGTTTAGTGCTCAAGACGGGTTATAGGAAAAAACTGTCAGTAACTCTTTATTACTTCTATAGTTAAATGCGGGGCTATCTCAAACAAATTCCCTTGGTAGTAATTTATTCATAATTAAAATCGCATAATTCGACTTTCGATGTCACTTGACCAGAGTGCGAAAAATTTAAGACAACCTATGCACACAGTCGATGACTCAATTTCCTACTTTTAACGTGTACAAAATCCAATCAAGAGCGCCTAAATGACAATAAATAGAAATGGCGATGTTGTGAGCAATGTGACTATTCAGATTTTTGACGTTATGATTACCTTGTGAGTGGGTTTTGAATTTCGGCTGATTTAGCAGGTTTGAAGTTGTTCGCATGTAAACTAATTCAGCGTCGCGTAGTTTGTATTTTGACTTGTTTGTTTCTTTTACAAAATGATGCCAAACAGCGAACTGTGGTTAGCACGATCGACTGCCGAGTGTTGTTGTAAGCATTGCTACTCGCTTTTACCTACGAATACCGATTTTCTAATCGAATATTCGGGATAAAGCAGTTTGATTCGAATATTCGGTTATTCGTTTCAGCTCTAAAACGTACAATACCTACCAGACCCAGTCAGTCAAATCGGATAAAGCAATACCCGGTGAAGCTTGATTTGATTGACATTCGAGATACCCACTTCTTGCGTCAATTTATACTATCCTTTTGTGGCCGATAGCTCACACATATGGTTCTATCAACTTCAATTACACCCAAATAGAAACGAAGTAAATCATGGCTAACTTTGTATTGCCATATTCCATTTAAATTTTAACACCTACAGACAACATATTCAAAATTGAAGCACATTACACAATAATTTTAATTTAGTGAACGTACTCTAGCAATTATATTAAAAGCAATTTAACGCATTTGCCTAGATGTTAATTTGTGACAAACAGTGTCTCTTACATAAGAAAACAGCTGTGAATTCGCAAGGTGCCACCTTTCTCTAATAAACAAGGATTATGCCGGTAAGCATTTTACACGTCTGTAATTAATATCAGTTTTTAACACCTACGTGACCCTCTGTCAATCAGTAAACTTCAGTTGCCGTAACTCGTACAAAGACTGCTGTATAACTAATAACCTATATGTTACTGACAAGGACCCAATTACAAAGAAAAAGGCTACAGACTTGGGAGAGGGTTATATGTATGATGCGATCAATACCACATACATTATGGTTGTTTCAGAAAGTTATATATCTTTCCTCAACCTATCTTCACACATCCTTACACAAACAAGAGCGCCCACCCCATCCCACCCATCCACTCACCCATCCATCCACCCGCGACAACAAGCAATATATGCATACAACTAGCATTCATTGAAATACTATTTTATACACCAAGGGTCATCGCGGGTTCGATTCTCGCTAAGGCCAATCTGGGTCGTCTACCTCAGTGTGTTATTGGGAAGCTTATCAAGCAAATATCCAGATACCTTGCAAAAATGCTGTTTTTTACAGTATGAAAATAATATTTTATCAGTATATGTTTATTCTCAAACCATCTTAAGAACCTCATCCAGTGAGATTGCAGAAAAAATGTATCACATACAATTCATCTCGATGGAAAAATAAGTTGGTTTACCCGCTGACAGTGTGTCAGCCTCATAGGACAGGCTTCATCTTTAAAATCACGTTACTTCAAACCTACTGTTATAATACAGCATTAGTATACAAACCCACTGAGTCTTCCATCAGTCACATTCATTCCACTCTATGGCATTACTTAAGCAAGCAGCTGTGTCTCTATTAGATGGCGCCACAGAAAAAGCCAGTAGATATCATTCGGGTTAACCTTAATAATTCTACCCGAAAGTAATTTTGTAATACAAAACACCACTTTTATTTCTGTAACATTGGCAAATAATTAGAAGTGCTTAGTACAGATGCTTTTTACTGTCATCAATAACATTTTCTTTAAAAACTTGATTACCGGGTTCAACTTGAATGTTGCATTGTTGAATAAAGATATTTATAAATAATTCTAATCATAATCAACACAAGGTCTATGTATTTTAGAAATAGTAATCGCCAATATCTTCTTATTATCGTGAGTTTCATTTTCATTTCAATACTTGTTTTTCCTTGATGTGAGAAAGTCCAAGTTTTGTATAGGCAAGGATTTAAAAATAAATAAATGAAAACATATGTTAAAAATAAAATATTTCTGATCATATGCTTTATAACGTTTTCATATCAGTCGTGTGACGTTATACTCGCACAGATTCATATTTTCATTCGTTTTGAAATTATGTTTTCATTACTTAATTAATATTATAAAACATTTAATTTAAAAATGCTTGGTTCTAAAATTTATTTATGACACCGACAATTCAATGGCATAATATTCAAGCAGGTGTTACAAAATTTTATGAATAAATGAATGAATTATTGTTATTGTTATTATTATTATTATTATTATTAGTAGTAGTAGTAGTAGTAGAAGAAGAAGAAGAAGAAGAAGAAGAAGAAGAAGTAATATTGAGTTAAATTATAAATAACATCTAGGTTATACAAATACAATCAATCTTTTTAAACCGTGACTTAACAGCGAAGGACTCTTAGGGAAACAATTTCAGATTAATTTGAAAACAAAATATACAAAAGTCTCAAGATAAATACAAATGAATTATTTTGAAATGTCAGTTTTGACCTCCGTAAAAAAAATTCAATACACTTGGATAATTTGCGAAAATGTTTTGCTATTAGAATTCGTAATTTAATAAATTTTAACATCATAATCAATCAATAAATCAATAAATCAATAATAATAATAATAATAATAATAATATTGACGATGATGACGACGATAATAATAATAATAACAACAACAACAACGACAGCAACATTCATCGTTATCATCAGGTGATGACGATAATGATGGTGATTATTATTATTATTATTATTATTATTATTATTATTATTATTATTATTATTCATTTCGTGGCATTACAAATTCCAATATTTATTATTTTAGATCATTTTGGACATAAAATATGAAACGTTCCTACTTACCGAGGAGTATCACAAAC
Organism: Margaritifera margaritifera; assembly: GCA_029931535.1. NCBI lineage: Eukaryota > Metazoa > Mollusca > Bivalvia > Unionida > Margaritiferidae > Margaritifera > Margaritifera margaritifera. The sequence continues at coordinate 4,765,641 of JAQPZY010001614.1, forward strand.
TTGATTTTTTTAATGCTGATTTATTTATTTGTGTATTTATTGTATATATGCTAGGGTTTTGCCCACAAATACCTTGTTGTCGAGAAATAAAAAAAAAAAAAAAGATATACGTCTTGATTCATACTGAAACACCTTCTTTCTATTTGTCACTAAAGTTTATGCGAACATACTTTACCCCTAGATGTTATTTATAGGGGTTGTTTCAAAATAACTTTTAAATATTTTAGACCATGTCGTTTTAGTGAAGTTTTCTAAACTAACAAAGATAGTATGTTCTCGTGGCCATTTATTAAATATTTTGTACCTAATACCAATCACAATAGTGTAATATAGGTACTACTATCAACTGAAATTAATTACAATGTATAGTTTTACTTGCTTATTTGAAGTCATATGGCCTAAATACACGGTGTAAGGACCAAATTGGGAACATAAACCTTAAAACGAGGTACAATACTGTATGGGCAATATTATATACATGTATAGGTCCATTAAGACAAATCTGCAATGTGTTTATGTAACACAACATGGTATGATCCCACTTTAGGGACAACAGATTGAACTATTTAATTCTAAGTAACAGGAAGTGTCGATTATTGCAGAGGTAAGATTCGAAACATCAAACTAGTATTACAGTAGGATCAAGTTAACAATAATTTTCCGATATTCTTTATTTTGGTTTAAAGTCACCATGTTCCCTGTTTACACACAAGATGGACTCGACGACTTGTGTTTGTTATTGCAGATTATCTCTCGTGAGCTACAATGGTTAATTATACCTTATAAGAATATACAGTGTACATGCTCGCTGAGTAAGAATTAATTTCAGGACTCTTACATGTGAAAGCCGTGATTAGGTCTATAGCCAGAAAACGCAGCAAAAAACACCTCTCGGAAATGCTGCTTAATGGGTAGATTAGCAAATTTGCAGAACCTAAAAAATCCATTCTTCTCTCAATGTGAGCATTGTGTTATATAGGGCTTTGTCTTACATGCAAAAAAGGACAGACACAAATATATGGACTGCATTTATGTTTATTCAGGTCGCAAAAGGGCCCAACAAATATTTTACTCGTCCAATGCAAGGCGTGAGCGACACAGTTTTTTTTATTCGTCGGGACCCAAGAACTACTAGCCACCTATAACGAACTCAAAACAAAAACAGCAACCTAAAGTTTGTCTTATTATTTATTTAAATCTGTTATATTTCAATCTGCAGCCAAGACCGTTGGCGGTGCGAGGGATGGGTTTGGAAAGGGCAATTGCCCCCGGGCCCCAGGCGCCAGGAGTAGAGGGGCGCCGTCGCAGAAGCTTTGTTTTTTTGTTTTTTTTTTGTTTTCGTTTTGCAGCTGAAATTTTCATAGTATTTCACCTTCACCGTAGTGTAACGGAAACAATTCTTCACAAAACGTATATTTGGGGGGGGGGGGGGAGGAAGGAGGTTGGCAACTGACATAAAAACTGTTCTCTGTGCCTAAGTGGGGGCGCCACTAAAGAGAATTGCCCCCTGGCGCCTCGGTAGAGGCGCCACTAAGGAACGTTGCCACCGGGCTCCTCGAACCCTCGCGCCGCCACTGGCCGAGACTGATCGTTAGTAGGTAGCAGCAGTGATTATTTCTTCGTTGTTATTACCTTACCATCAAGGGACCTTTTTTATTGATACAGATCCCCTTCTTGAGTTTACATGTTCTTTATCCAGCGATATTTGGGATCCACATTCACTAAACTCTGTAGCGTATTAACGGGGGAGTGGGGGGGGGGTGTCCCTGGCGCCAGAGGTCTTGGGGTGCCAAAACAGCTGATAAAAATTCGGGCCTCGTATTCTGGCCCTTTGGGCCATCATCGTCGCCCCGGGCGCCATTTACCCTTAGCACAGCACTGACTAAACTAGACCCTGCTACCGGCATGATCAGTAACGGTTCAGTTGATCAAGCCTGAATCGCGTTCCCCTTTCTTTAATTTCCAAGTGATTTTCTCCACTCACATTTACTTGTTTGCTCATTTGATTTCGATTTCCCGTTGCTATTGTTGCTACCTACCTTCGCGATTAGAGAAGACTTCGTTGTTTAGAATCCATGTTTACAACTTAGGGCGCAACACCAGTCGGATTCTGCATTATATTAATTGTGATTAGCCATCCCTCTGCAGGCGATTCTAAATCCGATTAGAACACAAAAACCTAATTTCGGATTTCGCTTAGGCATGTTCCACTAACAGAATATGAGGCAAACACTGGTAATTTCATTTTTTTTAATTATTACTTTGTTCCTTTCGATTGCTACTTTTGGCGAGTTTTATAAAGGAAGCAAAACTTTGGATCATGTGAAATGTTATTTAATTTAATCTTCCCTGGAAAAAAAGTATTTGTCCGACTGCGGAGTGAGCCGAAATTTGTACTCGTCATATTTGAAAATCACTCATCCCAGACGTTTGGACGAGTATTTTTGCTGGCCATGCCACATAGATGAGTGTTTTTTATGTGTGTATATTTCAGCGTTCATTCCTTCTTTTCTCTTTTGGATTCGAGATTACTGTGATTTTGTTAGATTATTTTAGCACGCAAGGAACAAACATCATTTGGTTGCGCGAGATAAACCTGATCTGGACGAGTGTTGGAAAAAAATGCAAACTACAAACTGAAGATCATAGAAGATACAGCTAAGGTAACTGATTAAAATCTGCAATATTTCAAATTTTGCCCATTTAAATAATTTAAATATATCAGGGCTTCACACACACTGTGGTGATGGTGGTGGTGGTGGTTAGAAATTTATTGAAGTAACGCCTTGTTTATTGTAAGTACGAGGGTGTTTCTCATAAAAACATGTATAATTTTGTTCTGCTACGGGTACAGCCACAAGAATGATACAAGATAAATATTTTCATGTTGTAATTTCACTACCATTTATGAATATATATATATATATATATATATATATATATATATATATATATATATATATTAATCCATCAATACTTTACAAGATCATACATTGCTAGATCTTGTATTATGCGGTGTTTACATAGGAATGTTTTTCGTTCTGACGATCTTTTCCTATCAGTGTGCACAACGGATGATATTTTGACAGTTATAAGAGTTACGGTTTTTATCCAAATGATTGGAAAATTACCATGTTTCTTTTTTGTTTTCTTCCTTTGTGTTGCCGTGCCGTTGAACACCCATCAATTAATCAATCAATCATATAAATGGAACTCTATTTTAACGGTTCACTTTCATCTGACATAAACAAAATTCTAGGACATATTACACTATATTGTCAGAATAACATTAAGACAGTTTAGTATACAAATGACAAATTGCTTTCTGAAAACTGAAGCACAAATTTGCATAGTAAGAGAACGAATTTCTTGTTGTTGTACCCTTATAATTCACAAAGAGAAATATTTGCACCCATCTGATAATTAGCTAATTTTTTATATATTTCCCAACCTGCCCTGAATGACACCTCAGTCAATTTGACTGATTGCATATGAATTTCCTGTTCTAAATTAACCCCGTTTAGGATTAGCTGTAATACACGTGTGTATCTGTGTGTGTGTGTGTGTGTGTGTGTGTGTGTGTTTTACGATAGGATGATTTAAACTTGTTCCTAAAATCGGTTTTGAAATAATATTGGATGGTTTCCAACTATTTCAATGCCAGAAAAGTTACAATTGGAGCTAATTTTCTTTAATGGTGTGGCCAGTGTTCTCTGAAAGTTTCTGATGAATCTCCCGGTGAAAAGCGTTTGATATATGAATTCTGGCGGATGCTTTGCTGATTTCTCACATTGATTAATCCTCATAAAGACATCAATATAGATTGCCTATAGGGGGATGTAAAATTGATATATTTTGGCAGAAGGAACGCCGAATCATTAAGCATGACAAGTGTTTTCAAATGTTTTAAGTTTTTGTATTACTAGTGACATTTAAATTTTCATGATTCATCTTCTTATCTTAAGGACCTTTTCAGTAAGTATTTAATACACATCTTATCCTAAGGCCCTTTTCAGTAAGTATTTAAGACACATCTTATCTTACAAGTTACTGAATCAGTTCATGAAATCTTCAGAAATCTCTCGACCAAATACATTCTACATCTGTTACACGAGTCAGAAATTAATAATCGCTTCCTTTAATTTACCAAATAAGCACAGTTAATTTCATATCTTTATTTAATCGATGGCCTTTGAAAAAATGTATAATACACAGGCAAAACTAGCGCAGTATCATAAATTTGATTTGGGAAATAAACTTTGCTAAAGCGACGCCTTAGTGTGTGTAAAAGAAAAAAAAAAAAGATTTCGTTGCGTGCGAATCACATAGGGGTCTGAAAAATAAGAACCAATTTCTGGAATCAAATCCAGGAATTCAGAAAAGTTACACTGAAAATGAATATTCATTTTCGGCCCTCATTATGGAAAGAATTTATGTTGTGTGTGTGTGTGTGTGTGTGTGTGTGTGTGTGTATATATATATATATATATATATATATATATATATATATATATATATATATATATATATTTAGCTTACGATATCAATACTCTTTTTTCTCTCTCTCTCAGTGTGAACATGGTCACTTATGTATACAATCAGCAGATATTCACACATTTTAACGCATTAACAACAACTGCTGTGCTATATATGCAACTTTAAAGCATTTGCAAAATTTTCTTTCTTATTGATGAAACAAAAGATTGTTCAGTTACTATGAAACTTGGCTAGACTATTTCATCTGGACTTTGAACCTATATCACGCACATGTTTCAATATAGAATATTTCCGATAACCTTCGAGCCTATTCAATTATATATTCATTCCTGCTAACTTAAATCTACGTTGCTATCAGTACATTTTGGCTGCTAACTTAGATCTACGTTGCTATCAGTACATTTTGGCTGCTAACTTAAATCTACGTTGCTATCAGTACATTTTGGCTGCTAACTTAAATCTACGTTGCTATCAGTACATTTTGGCTGCTGACTTAAATCTACGTTCCTATCAGTACATTTTGGCTAAACCTTTTAGCGCTAACATTTATGTCTAACACGTTCTGTTAATTCCCTTGATACTATACTTAACTCTTCTCTTTGCCTGACGATACCCCCACCCCGTGTCCCCTTCCTCCCTCTCTCTCATGGAATTTCAAAAGTGTACGTGTATCTATGTTTTGTTCATTTATACGTGAATTGCGCGCAGTGTAAGTACATCATATTTTGAACACATGTTTGGCCAACACATTCTGTATGTCGTTTTACTTATTGGACGTATTATGTCTCATCATTTGTTCTGTTTTAAATTGTTCAATAAGTTGTTGTTGTTTTTTCGATATGGTCGAAGGCTAAGAGTAGAAGTTAAAATTAACTCGAGATGCATTTTATTTGTTTGGTAGCTCTTGTAACTGTTCTTGTAAGCCATAAGGACTAAAAGAGAATAAGAATTTGCCCCCCCCCCCCTCCTAGTCGAATACATTACATAACGATCAATATAATTGATAGCATGGAACAAAATCCCTTTATGCAATTTGTCTCTATTCATAGGAGAAACTGATGGAAGTAAATTCGACCGACCACAGTACTTACATACGTAAAGATGACAACTTATATTTTCACGGGAAATCATTGTGTTGGACAAAATATAGATGAATGATTTTATTACAAAATGGATAACCATTCATGAACACATGATGTTTTCTCAGGCTTCCATCAATCGATAATGACAACTTGTATCTGATGTAATAGTACTAAATTTGGTCACTGTGAATTCGTTTATTTTCGTAGGTATTAATTCTTGCGTATATATTTTCGTAGTGTTATGACAAATCACATTCTTGTCAGCACTTAATTTGTGGATTGAAGTTGGGGTTCTATTGTTTCCAAATAAAGCTTTCTTCGTTAGGTGTAAAATTCACACGAAAATTGGTACTCCACGAAAATGAGTGAATTCACAGTATTTTATGGACCTTATGGCTATGATTAATATCTCACTAAACTACAGAACTCTGAGTAATGAAATTGGTTCCAGAGCCCTACACATTTGTTCAGGTTCATATGTAATGTTAGAATGAAGTATGCCAAGAGTCATGCCAAATTATCCATACACTTAATTTATTTATTTATTTTTTTGGTAAAAGAGGGTGGGGGTGTAGTATATACGACGTATGGTTCCGCGCCACGATGTATTTAAACATAATGTTTATTATCTTCTATCTTGATTTTTCTGTCTACCTACCTCTCTATCTATCTGTCTGTCTATCTATGTATCTATTTATCTATCTATCCACAACTCATCTTTTACGTAATAGACTGTCAAAACCTGTACAGATTCTACCTAATAACAGAAAAGTAGTTTCCTCCAAGTTTCCGACAATTTTCTAAAAGTGTTATTTGGAGGTTTCCATTATTTCATCCCTTTAATAGTAATGCATATATAATTTGTACCTTGAAAAACATGACCTATTTTGTTCCGAAAACATGGCTTGTGAGATAGGGAACACCAGATAAATTATCAAAGTGTAAAGGTCCAAAACCCGACCATACCCCAGGAAGGGAGAAGGGGTGTTAGAAAATAGCTATAACAATTATACACAAACTATATCATATATATGAATACATACATCCTTTTTAATCTCAACAATGACCGCGAAATTATTAACATTTCCAATTTCAAGGGAAAAGTTTTAAAATTCTGAGACATACAATTGTAACCTGTCAAACTATCCATCAACTAATATTCAGTTTGTAATTAAAATGTCTTAATTAAATGCGAAGGAAAAGGAACAATTTAAAGAAGAAAAAAATTGCAAGAATCAGAATATAGGTGATCAAATGACATTTCAGGGTAATTTTTTTAATAAGCCAGTACCTAGTACAATAGGAAGATTATCATATCTCCAATGCAGAATTAAAGAGAGAGAGAGAGAGAGAGAGAGAGAGAGAGAGAGAGAGAGAGAGAGAGAGAGAGAGAGAGAGAACAATATGCGTGGATTCAAGACATAGAGCTAACCTTCCTTCCCTCGTTAATAAACATTTAGGCCTGTGTCTAAAAATTTACTTAATAAAATGTTTGAAATACGATTTTTAAATTATTTTTGTTGTTGTGGAGAAACCAAAATTCAATGCAAAGCGCAATTGTTAAAAATGCTAACACAAAGGGGTTATTAATGAGCTAAATTTCACAAGATACCTACCATCCTGCAGCAATATTGTTTAGCAATTTCCAATAAACCCTTCTGAAAGAGTATAAGTCGTATTGGCTCATTTCAAGAGTTCAACATACAATCATCACAATATGTGCCCGCATTACGACATTAATACCAATAGGTAAATAAAAGTATTGGAGTGCCTGAACACGATTTTTAAGCAATTTTGAATAAACCAAAGAAAGCAGGACATAACGACCCAGTTGTGCGAAACATCTTCATCATATGATGCAGACACACACTGTTAGTTTTTTTTAAATGTATTTCAATACTAGTTGCAGCTCATATTGGGAGAATGACCGACGGACACACGAACGTATTTATAAAAAGTATCACGGATGGACGTTGAAGCGAATCCTATATAGCACCTTCTCTCGAAGCGACGGTATAACTACATAAGTTTTGCACGTCTAGATTTTCACCAGTGTTATTTATAAATGGTATCTACTTTGTATCAGTTGAGGGATAAGTTGAAACAAAATTAATTCCGCCCACAAAAAAAAAAAACAACAAAAAACAAAAAGAAACCTGAAAATGATATAATTTATGGTATACTATAAAATCAATAATGTAACGGTCTAACTATGTCAGGCCACTTACTAACTAGCTTAGGTGGTCCAGACCTTTTTGTCTAGTGGTATGTGCGCCTGACAGCGAGACAGACGAACCGGGGTTCGACTCCCAACCGCGACAAGTTAGACTTTTGTATCACCTCCCATAACAATATTATGAAGCACATAGAATTATGCATGCTTGTATGTATTAGGTTTCATCGGCACGTCAGCACCACACTGGCTACATGGTGTTGTTCAAAAGTTAAGTTCTAGAAATGTAAATATACAGAATTGCAAGCACTCTGTAGGGAAGCAGGTGGTAAGATGGTGATATATAATTTACTGTTAAATATCTGCTATGTTGTAATAATTAATTGATTTTATGCAAAATCATGTAAAAAAACAGGCCACAGACATTTTCATTATATTAGGCCTTTTTAATACACAGAAATTAGTATAGGATCTTCTTTCAAATACACTAAAAAAAAAAGAAGATATTATTTAACAATATAGGAAATTTCCCATTTTTTATTTACTTCTCGCTAATTATTTTATTTATCCTTTGGAATTCGTGTCAACTTGGTAATTGTTCAAGGTACTGTTGTAACTAACAACACACTGACCTATTATCCATTTGGAATGCATACAAACAGGGTAAATACAAATATTTTTTTAGAAACAAATGGAAAATACAACATTTTCATTTTATTTTAGCGACACCTTTCTTCTATTGTTGAATATATTATTCCTGATACGCCATATTATCTTACCCAAACGTTGACTTTGCTCCAATCACACTTCAATAACAGGTTACAAAAATCAAGGTTGAAGATGCATTTTATGATTTATGGTGAGTCTGAATTGAGGTTGTAGTGACGTTTACTGGAATGTTTATTGGTATTCAGTCAGTATTTGAATAAGTTTGGAAAATATGTATAAAATTACACATAATAGCAACATTATATAATTTCCCTGGAATGATCTGGCATTTGCACCCAAGTCATCCACTTATGATGAAAGTAAATTAGACATTAGAATAATAATTACAAATGCAACATCAGATACGTCAACTTTAGGGTTAAAAAACCATAAGGGACTTGGAACCACAAAATCTGCTGTAAAATTCTTGGGAATATATATTTTTTCCTAAACACTTGCAACATCAAAAGCCTTAAATGTCTTTAACAATGTAGTACACTTTTACTTTCGGAAGACCTGATTCTCTCTCTCTCTCTCTCTCTCTCTCTCTCTCTCTCTCTCTCTCTCTCTCTCTCTCTCTCTCTCTCTCTCTCTCTCATATGGATCGATTGTATGATAGATAGAAGATAATTAGATATTACATAGATCATATATGGATTTATGGGTTATCGCAGAAACATACATAATCTTATTCGATTCCACAAATGACGCAAGCAAACGGGGCTAATATTTTTTCCTTCTTTTTTTACAATGTGCATCAACATGCAAGTTATCCGGGGATCACTTTCATCACATAACCGACATCCCAAGTTGAATATAATTATCCTCGCTTTCCGCGAGGGGCGTTTCCATTTATTATGTACTATTATCAAATACTAAAAAATTCATTATATGGTTGCGTCTCTCATTCAAGTTGAATTAAGAATAAATTTCGATACATAACGTTCCTGCATAACGAAAGAACCAACGTACGCACGCACATACGTTTGTTGATTCTCAGCGTATTCGATTTATTTAAATACCAAAAATTGTTACGGCAGCAGAGAAAGGAGAAAGATTGCACATATAATACGCCCAAAGTGTCACTCCTTTAAGGTTTAAATTATTCGGAAAAATCATCCAGTTTACCAATCAATAGATTACAAGTTAGAACTACAGTAATTCAATATACAGTACTGATATTTCATAATTTGAATATGAATATGTATGGATAGCATAATTTGTGAACTCTATATTTGTAATTGTCATGTAATACTCGTTTAACGTATTAAAGCTATGCAGTAATTTGACAAATGTAACGTTCAACTTCGAAATGCGTTTATACTTTTGCAGGTGAAAAACCAAATGATCCTACTAACCTGTTCGGCATCTGTGATAATCCGCAAAGAATTGAAAAGCGCTGAACGTTAGGAAGCTAATCCTGTGATAGAATCTACATTTAAAAAGGCACAAAACAGCAAACCTGCATAATGAGCGTAAATCTGCTATTGCTTTGCCACTTTCGTGAATAATTCCCAGAGTATTGTTGATAAAGCACTATTTCAATTATATATCTCTCTTACATTACAACTACTCCCTCTCTGATAGCTGTCAATGGTATATGTGCGTTTACAACTTCTGATTTAGATAATCAATTTAGGCTATGGGCTCACCATGCGTGAAGTCCTATTCTACTACAACTGAGGGCCGCGTGCTTCTGAAGAGCTCTGCCATGATTGGACGAAACTCGAGTACCTAACAGTCAGTTATAGTACAGGCGAACACAATGATGAGATGACACGGGGAGGAACGAACGTGGAGAGATGTGCTGCTTTTAGCGGCAGATGTGAGCAAATAGCTTGGAACGGTGTTAAATATGTTTCTTTTATCATCAGGGGTAAAAATCAGATGACTTTGGAATTCAAAGTACCAAAGCTGATTGCTTTGCAGGAATTGTGTCAGATGTGGTTCAACAAACTGCTTGCATCTAGTAAGATGAATCAACTGACAAAGTAGGTTTGGATTCCAACCTGGCTCCCTGGCAAAACTCGTTAAGCGCCAAACGTCTGATTTCTGTTACTTTTCACTGCATGGACTATAAATGTATTATGAAACTGTTCTCCGAGGTGTCTGTTGTAACTCAAACGCAGTAGCACGCAAGATACAGGAAGAAAAAAAAACTAAATGTATTAATTTTATTTGTATGAGATTGGGCCAGAATCACGCGAATTAAAAATATCATTTTCTTGTGTGTGTGTGTGTGTGTGTGTGTGTGTGTGTGAGAGACAGAGACAGAGACAGAGCGAGAGTAATAGAAACTTTCTTGCAAGTTAATAAGTCAAGTCAAGCATTTAATAGAAAGCAACATAAAGTATACAAATGTGACAAAAAATTCCTGACAGAGAAACTATAGGTAATATTTACAGCGTTATCTGGATTAAGCATATTTATACTTACAGCTTAAGCAACTTGTATGAAAACAGGATTTTTTCATTTTCATTGTTAAACATTTGCCTTGCATCCACGAGAAACTAAGTGCAATGTTATATGTTGTTAGAGGAAAATAATCAGCAACTGCTGTGCAAAGTCCTAAAGACTGCTAATGTTTCAATGTCCCAATTTCCCGACGCATGGCCATTATATAACTAACATATTTGCCATCAAGGTAACTCATTTAAGTAACAAAAACGTACTACTCCTAATGTCCTCACTATTATATGATTTTACATGAGTGGTCAGTTTATATAAAGTTTATATATATATATATATATATATATATATATATATATATATATATATATATATATATATATATACATATATATTATCATAGTAATGCGACACTGAAAGCTAGATCACATCACATCGAGTTGTCAGTATTAGAAAATCAGGATCATTACGAGACGTGAAGCGTCGAGTCATGATCCGGATATTCTGATGCTGACATCAAGACATGATCTAGCAATCAAGATCGAATTACTATGATAATGATATTTTTGATATATACCTAGCAATTTTTAGATAATTTATTAAAATCACTATACTTAACTGAAAAAACAAAGGAAATTGTGTAACATTTCAACCTTTTCAATACGAACTTCATCCTAAATCCTGAACCAAATTACATACTGATCAGCTGTTATGCACATGAATATCGCAGTTTATGAATGAATGAAACAATAGTCACTAGTTTTCACTACGATCTCTGTTAGTGTCACAAATTCTTACACGCATGGGCGCAGCAGACACATATATGTGATTTACAATTATTGTGCAGTTCTCAAATTGTGCATCACGGAAGATTTCAGCAGCTGAATGACTCTGAAAGTTTCTGTCCGATGCCAGGTTAATAGCGGTGTGACACGCTCCGATGGGGACTTGGCATGGGAATGACAACATTATTTTGACAGTTATTTACAACGGGATTGGACACATTGTTGGAACTTGATGATACAGATTTGTTACAGAGAATGTTACTCATTTCTTTTTGTGTGTCAAGTGAGGCTACGGTATAATTGTTCACGCTTGTCCAGTTGTAACCGGGAAACATTGAGAAAAAAGTAGTTCCAGACTCGTTTGAGAGGATGGTGATACGGATTTGGAAAACGACGGTATCGTTTTCCAATTTCTAGGAAATGACGGTGAAATTCTGCCTCTTTCTTGAGTAAAAATGAATAGTTGTATAATAAATTGTATTATTCAACGAGTTTCATACATTTAATATTAAATAAATACAAATTTAAGATTCTATTTATCACATAACGTTACGGACCTTGCATTACTCCATGATGTTAATATGAGACGTCGCGAAGTGTTACGTCACAGTGTGGCAAACAATTATTATATGACGTCATGACGGTAATAAAGGTGGGCGTGATGTGACAAATATACTGTCTCGAGCATCTTTTAAGCATTGAGGCGATACTTCTGTTAAGTTACGTTATCCGAAGCATGCATATATAAATGCATGTAAAAAAAACTATTACTTCATACTGAGCAACGTTGATAAACATGGAATCTGGAAACCTTTTTGTGTAAATCTATACCTCCATCACACAATATAATGTTGTCATGATGTAGATATTAGTCTCGCCACTTACTTCTGTGTATAAACATTCCTCTATCATATGGTATGAATTAACGTTGCATGATCGACTGCTGAAGCTTGTATTTTGCGCCAAGCTAAGAAAGCTTTTGTATAGCACAATAAATATAAATTTAAAATATGTTGTTTTCTGATTAGATTGTTTTAAGTCACATATTTTAATTGAAAATTATACGTTAAATAATTCTGGAGACTTTTCAAAAATGGCTCAAAATCAATTGAAATTATTATTCACTTACTTCCACTTTAAATGAGCTGTGGCAACTGAGGTCAATTTTCAACTGTTAAATACGTCATCGGCAAATTAAAAAAAAAAATTTCTTTTTTTATTAAAATATAACCACACTCACAACTATATATACAAAGATTAGTCATCAAAGGTAAAAACACGGCGAGTCTGACAAAAGTATATTGAAGATGCTAGGGCATATATCTGAAATAAGTTATTTTCCTCTATCGCAAAGTCGTCAACAATTAGTACAAAAGTTGGTGGAAATTGAGACAGCTGAAATTCTTCTTTTACATGCAAGTTACTGACATTTTTGTTGTGAAAAGTAGTTAGATACTTATATGAATATCTGCTAGTGTCTTTTCTTTGGCGTCACAATGTATTAATAAAGCTGCACAGTCTTGAAAATACGGGTGATCTGGGGCAAGCGTAACAATCTCTGACCAGACGAAAATTTTAAAATGTTGACATTCTCTTTCTCTTAACTTCTCCCATATCTAACACTTAAGATGTGTGACAGCTCGTTGAAAAGGAAAATTATGACACCTATATTACTTGAACGTTTAACTGTAAACGCGAATACCGCTGATTAATCAAGGGATATATGTGCAACTGCAATTTCTCGAGTTACAAACTTTGTCTTTTATTATATGTTTATCTAGGGAGCCATGTATTAGAACATAATATTTTCATGGTTTTGACCCATTTTAGTATTAAACTTGCATCAGGTGCCTATGGTTATTTAGTAAAAGCGTAAGCAGTGTAGTGGAGAAGTGTACTGTGTTGAGTATAATGACGACAGGGTCGAATAACTCTTGCAACTCACTCGTCCCAGGGACGAGTGCTTGGGAATTTTTTTTTCCTGAGCCCTGTATTGTAAAATAAATTATCATAGGTCCCGAACCTTAATGGAGCACAACTGCATAATATGAAAAAATAGAAAAGTCCTGAAACTCAAAAGGAGTGTTGCCCTTGTAAAAGCACAACTTTCTGACCCATAAAGTACATGTCAAACATTTACATAACCAGAAACTGTTTCTAATGTCATTAATATTCCTTAATTCAGAGATCTTTTACTGTTAAACTACAATTCAGTTGCTTTACTCAATATTTCTTTGATCCACATTGTATGGACTGCAGATGCATTCAGCAGGGCATCATACTTTATGAATTGGTTTAAATTTATATTCATTATCTTTTTTTTATCACATCACATAAAGGACTTTTAAAACCATGGTTTAACAAAATTATTCAGGCCAGCTTAGTAGTGCCTATCAGTGATTCTCGTATGTTAGAATCCAAAACCATTTTGTCTGTTTAGACTCATTGTGAACTTTCCTTACACTGACAGAAGTGTAACTGTTATGGTGAGCGATTCTATGTAAATTTTTACTTTGATCAAATCTATACGTTACCTACTGTGTATCCAAAGAATGGGTTTAGTTTCTGTTTTCAAAATATGTTTAAATTTGTGTTCTTGGAAAGAGGACAATGATGTTTTGTATGAATATTTGCACGTAAAACAATGTTGCTGTCCAGTACCATAATATTGATAATAATTATCAGAAGGGAAGAAATAAAATGTTCTTGTTTGCCAGCGTTAATAGACTTTGAATACCTAGTAATCTGAAAAACTCTGCTATCACAAATACCATGAAATCACCTACAGACAGTTTCACACAAAAATCACATACTGTTAAAGCTTTTTTTTTCCAATTAGAAAACTGGAGGTAATAACAACAACAACAACAACAACAACACTAATAATATTCAACAGCAATATGTATAGATTGTTATTTGTGGTTTTCCTTTAACCATTCACTACTTGTATGTACCTCAAAACCATTCCTTCTACTGTCATGACAATTGAATGAAAAATTTACATTTTATGAAACATTTGAAGACAATTAGAACATCATATTAATATTGTAGATAGAAAATAATGTTTTAGCTAGAGTTTCTGTTGTTTATAGTTGTTATAAAAGTATACTTAGTATTGAAAATTAAAATAAAATTCTTACTGATATAGTAACATGTGTAGTTTTTTGTTATATCATTATGTTCAAATATACATGTATGTAAATGTGTTTTGTGTTTCTCATTTCATGAATAGTTGTTTGATAAAAGGTGTACTTTGTCAACCAATCACAGATTTTTCTCAAAGTTTGAAAGTGTCTGCAATCTTTTCATAATTATCATTGACAGTCATAATGTTTAAATTAAAAAATAACAATGACTTTATCCCGATGCATCTTTTAAAAAGGTGGTGATTATGTCTTCATGCCTGTCTGTCCCTTCATTAGTAACGTACTGTATCTCCTACACCATTAAAGACACATACTTGAAACTTTTGAATATGATTGGGGGTTGTCTTTAGATGTACACGGTGGTTTCAAAATTGTTATGCTGACTCTTAGGATGGTACCAATGACTCGGATAGTTATAAATGTTTTTCTTCAATTCTAAATATTTGAAGTATTGTAGGTGGAAATACAAAAGAAGTTGGTTTTTGTCATCTTCAAGGCCAGGATATAGCATATATGCATTAGGCTTTTGGTTACACTCTCTGGTCTTGCCCAGGGATGGTCCCTGTGGGTATGCTTCCCCTGGCTCACAACTTGGAAACTGTTGAGATCCCCAGCCTATAACTATATATAGATCTGAAGGGCACGAGGAAACAAAATTAGACATATATCCAGCACAGACCCTGGGTTGTGCTCTGTGGTTGGGAACTTGACCCTGGCTCATAACATGGAAATTGCTAATATCTCCATCCTAGAACTATATATACATTTAATGGCCACACACACACACACACACACACTATATATATATACATATATATATATCTATATATATATATATATATATATATATATATATATATATATATATATATATATATATATACTAACTGGATATCAAAAGATAAATACACATTTACAGTACTGAAAAATTTGCCCCTCGAATCAGGCCATACCCCTAGATGTATAGATTGGAAGCGTGGTGATATGCAGTGTCATGTCATTTACCTAATTGTAGTTTTTTTTCTTGTAACTCACTTTGGATTACACTTAATTTGATGTTTACACAGCAATCATCCATTGTGAAAACTGTACAAGTGACGCTGTCCACATGCTTCTTGAAGTAAATGTGGAATCAGAGTGCATGGATACTTGTGAAATTTTGTACAAAATCTTCCAAAATTATTCTGCTTGGAAGGTTTACTGAAACTAACCTATTTGCTGGATAATGTTTTCTAAATTTACACATCGGAACTAGAGATTGTGTTGTCTTTCTTGAAAGTTAAGGTCACAGATTAGGGTTACATTTAGTGTGCTGTTTGAAACTCTGAATCTGATAGAAGCAGTGGTATGAAAATTGGCAAACTTTTACACATGTGTAAGACAAGAGTGTCAAATTTGCCACTTTCATGATTCCCATTTGAAGGTCAGAGGTGGACATTACTATATTTATTTGGAACTGCAACTTGCAAACTTTTAAAAAAGGAATAGACACAAAACTTGCTATAGCTGTATATCATGACTTGATGTTGACATTTTCATGGACCTATCTGTAAGGCCAGGTCTGAGTTCTCAGGTCAATATCATTTTTTGTGTGTCCAAACTGTCACTCAGAAGCTTTTGTTAAAGATCATGCAATGAAATGTTTTCCACTGTAAAAATCGTAGCTTGAGAGTGTATCATGTGCCTATCATGTGTATCATCAATAGCATGGTCCTATCAGCAAGATCAAAGGATTGTGTGAAGGTTATTCGCTTTTTATATTAGGACTGTAACTATAAAACCGATGAAAGTAGTTTAATTAAACTAATATTTAAATAATAACTTTTGAACGTATCATTTACTTTTCATGATATTTTCATCAAGGTTTAGATAATAGATCAACATCTATTTTTGTGTTGAGCCTCTAGCTCACAAATTCTCAAGGATAGTGAGATGAAAAATTATATTCATGCATCATGGCCTAAGGTCATGTCACATAACACACTTTTATGATCCATTTTGAAAGATCAATGTTATTTTTCATGGTTAGGCTGTAGTTCAGTAGCTGTTTAAGTAATGAAAATACAATATTTTGGATAGCATCAAGATCCTATCTGCAAAGTTATCATCACAGCCATCTCAAGGTTACTTACTCTTAATGTCTTGGCTGTAACTTAGAGCCATTAAAAGTAGTATTATCAAATATTGTAAAATTTTACATCTTGACTTTTTGTGACTTTCATAATCTTAGCCACAAAGTTATAGTCATATGTCAATATACATATATTTCTAGTCAAGTCTTGAACTTAAAACCCATATTTAAAGAGATGAAACTAAATATGCATATATCCATGATAATCTGACAGCGTTTCATATACCACTTTCATGGTTCTATCTTAAATGTTAAGGTATTCGATTTTTTAATCCAGGCAGTAGCTCTGAAGCTGTTTAAGATATTAGGAAGAATGTATGTATACTGGTACAGCGAGTGTGTCGCTTATCATGTTCTATATCATTTTTCAAGGTCAAGCCAAGAACACTTGTGGTGTCACGTTAAATTATGATATGACTATTGATGCATTTTGTTTACAACCGTCTTAAATTATGCATAACACATTATCTGTCCATCATGACTAGACGGTGTGTCACATACCATATACACCCCCCCCCCCCCCCCCCCAACACTGCCACTGGGTTAAGTTCACAGCAAGGCATGGGAAAATGTAACTATGTGGTTTCGTACATTTTCTGGAGGATAACATTGAAACTACTAAGATATTTTAATAAAATTTCAACCAGTTATATATCATAATTAGAGATACTATAGCCATGACTTCAGTCTCAAGCTTAAGGTCACAGCCAGGGAAAATGTAAATCAGCAGCCTCTGTCTTTGTACAGGTATAATATTTGAACCAATGAAGGTGTTTTGATGCAACTTTAGCCTGCTGTATATCTGGACTTGATAGTGTCTCATGTATTCTTAGTCGTACCCTCTTGTCCCGCAAGGTTAAGGTCAAAAACAAGGGAAGTCAATGGCTTGCTTCTTTATCTTGACTGTCACTTTTTAACTACTTCATATATTTTGATGAAATGTTATCCAGCTCCGCACTTTATCATGCAGCTGGCAGGTTTGTAGCTCTAAAATCAAGGTCATTTGCAGGGAAAAGGGCACGAGATGGGGATATAATGTGCTGTGTGGTACTCTAGTTACTTAAACCCTCAAGGTTGTGTCACATCTCATTTGGTGCCATCTTCAAGATCAAAGTTGTAGACTTTGAGAGGGTTTGTCTACATGCTTTTACCATCATCCCATGTGACACTAATGTGGACTAGTGGGTGCTTTGAGAATGTACAACTTAGACACCTTTGTCATGGAATTTTCATTAATTTTCTGTGCATAGCGATATAGGGTTAATAATGCATAAAAGGGAATATCATGCATACATGCTGCTTTTCTGAAGATTTCTTTCTTAAAGTAACTTTCCATTAATTTCAGTATGACACAAATGTTGTTACCAAAGAACTCTCAACATGAACATATTTGTGAAATGGGCTTAGAATATGAGGAGGGTTCCAACTGCTGGAGCTTCAAAGAGAGTGAGACATGACACATACCGTATCAGTATGACACATGATACATACCGATATGACACGAAACATACCGTATCATACATTAGTCATTTATCATCTGTCCTACATGAACTAATGAAGTGACAGAATTTTAGTTTCCATAACAATCAGATCAAAAATGTACTTTGACATATAAAGAAATAGCTACAAATAGCTACATTTGGTTAAACATTGCAGGAGTATTTTTAGACAATTTCTGTTTTCTGACATCTTCCACAGCAACCATTAAAACTCCATAGCAACAAGGTAAAAAATAACATTTTTTCACATCTCCCCCGCAATAGACTGGTAAAATGTTAATCAAAGAATTGGAGAAAATGTGTAGTGTGTCATAATCTACAATCAAATGTGTGTATCTTGGTCCCCATGACAGCCAAGCGATAAAAATAATTTTCACACCTTCAAAAAACCAATTCATTTAATGTTATCAAACTTTCAAGAAATGTTCAATGCGACATGTTTTAGTTAATGTTGTTTCATATAGCCTCCAGAGCAACCAAGCATCTTTGACATTAACCAGGTGGAAACCTGTTTTAATATTATTAAAACTATTATGGCAATTGAACTCAGACTTTACAAATAAAAGAAATATCTTTTACATTGTCTATAATTGCTGTATGTATGGAGAACTAGAAACTGTCTACTAAGGGACCAACCATTTATTTCTGCAGAAGGGAGGGGCGGCACCTTTAATTTTCTTTCAAACCAGATTTGTTTTCTCTATTACCTCAAGATTGTTCATTCTTTTCAACTAATATAATTGGATATTAAGTTATTTTTCCACAAATCAGAGATAGATTTTTTCATGCTATCAAGGCTGGAAATGTGTAGTTTTGTGGGGTAAATTATTCCAGCCTCCTCCCCACTCTGAAAATGAAATGGGCAGTCCTTGAGTCTAATGCAATCAGGAGAAAAAATCTGAACCAAGTTTAACCTGCAGATTACTATTGTTTCGATGTTTTTACTGTTATTTCAATCAAAGCATTGTGAGCCATACTTGGTTCTCTTAAAGTATGTTTCGTTTACCCCTTGATAATTCACTTCATTTTTTGGAAATGAGTCAAGAGTTGTGACCTGTTCTAAATATTTCCGTTTATAATTTCGTGCCATTAAGTTGGCGGTATATGGGATTTAATTTGTCCATCTATGTCTGTTGATCCGACTGTCTTAATTGTTTATCTAAAACTCCTATGCAGCATCACTTATTAACATTAAACTTGCACTATGGGTGAATTTGGGATGAGTATGTGTGTACCATATAAATAAACAGATAGAGGGCTCATCTTTTTATTATTTTGTTTTACGAGAGAGAGAGAGAGCGTAAACTTAAAATCGGTAACATTTTGAAATGACCCCCATAATCCCATTACACAACAAATTACTTGTTGTATCCACTGCTCTAAAACTGCATATAAAAACTGCTTTACTTCAAGGAGAATACATTAATATGTATTAAAACTATTTCATCCCATGGCGACAGCAGTAGATAGTCTTTTATTATCACATAAATTAATGTGAAAGCATAAACATCCACATCACGCAGTTTGCGCCTTAGATTACTATTTTGATTTGTCACGTGATGACATTCCGCGTAATCAAGCTATATTTTTAGACAATGAAAGCCATACGTACGTCGAAGTTTCACCGTCTTTAAACGCAATTTTCAGCCTTATTAGATTGAACACAAGCTGAATTTCAAAATGTTTCGACATTTCGAATCAAACTGAGAAAATGAAAGCAAAGTAAAAATTTTGAAAATCTATTCAGTAGTGCTCCTTTAACACGTCTTCAATTTTTATAGGTATATCACAAACAATTGTGAAAAACTGCCAAAATGACTAAACTAAATATACATTCATTGATTAAATATATTTACATCAACCTATTAACATAAACACTTAACATCAGCTAATAATGACGATTCATACGCGGCCGCGGTTTTAGTTGACTCAGATAGCATAGATGACATTTATCGAATTACACATATAAAAACCAAACAGCGGATGTTATCAGATGGAACGTGAGCCGCATGAGCTGTTTGCGATACTCGCTTACCTTGAATATTCTAATCAGTCTCTTTTTTTTTACAAATTGGTTTCAAAGGATCGTTTCTATCCACTAGTAGAAGAGGCCATGCCTCATTGCCTACAGGTGGGTGGTTTACAATTGGAGTCACATTATCTACAGGATGCGGACAGTTTCGTGGTTGACATTGCTAATATAATATACCTGCTTTTATGATGCTAATATTTCACGATACAGATTCATTATGAGTAGTTTTTAAACCTGAGGCAAATTAATCATAGATTTCTTCTAATAAACACGAGAGCAAAGAATGCAGTGAATCATACAGTACAGTATAAATCCATAAATTTGAAAATAGTTAGGTTTGTACAGTTAATATCAGATGACACCTGAATTTGCTGGTTAATTACCGCAGAGACGATTCAAGAATATAATGGTCAGTTCTGAAATAAAAGATGCCGCTCATGAACAGTCATCATATTATTCTTGCCCTGTGAAGGACAGTTGTTATTAAAATTTAAGTACATATATAGAACGAGGAGTGTCCGTTCATAATAAGCCTTTAATTAGACAGTTGCAATATACACAATTCTGTTTTGTTTATTGACTAGTCAATTCATGGGTAGAGACTTTAATGGATTTATGGTTTGCTTGTTACACAAAGATATTATTTTGCATGCCAGTCAAATTAATCGACAGCCAATTCTTCGCTATAAATCAACCCAATCGATGTCCCAATGACTAATGCATGAGGTTTGATCTATATATTTGGAAAATTTCACGAGTGAATGAAACAAACCAACCACACACACACCCAAAAAATACAAAACAACAACACCCCCCCCCCTCCTCCGTATTGTATCTTTGATTTCATCGATCTTTTGACTTCACAAAATATTAAAACATTTACGATGTAAGACAACGTTGACAGTAAAATCAATCCATCCATGTTCTGCTACACTCCACTGCTATGAGAAAGTTATTGATATAGGCCACATACAGTTTAGCAAGCAGATCGGTAATTAGATTAGCACTGACATAACGGAATGAGTCACAGAGAAAATAATCAAATTGACTGTATTCTCCCTTTTGGAAGCAAATAGTTCAGGTTGTTCACAAACTTCCAATACCGGCAACTGGTGGTATCTCAAGGAAAAGATGAAAGACGATTTGTATTCATTCCTATAGGCATAGATCATTCCACTTAAAAGTAAGCAGATGGTAAAAATGTAATAGAATGCAAAATGGATATATACTAGGCTTAATCAGGTGGTTTTGTCATATCGAAGGGAAAAATCGAGCGAGCTTTCATACTTTTACTACTAATTATCTTTTCTTCTTTTGTTCGATAAGAAAAGAACATATTTCCAAATAATTCTTTCAAACTTTAATTCTAATTTGGCATTGCATTTACCTGCCGGTATTTATTTGTCGCTTCATGATTTCCAAAATTATCTACCTAGCTCTGTATGAACTCTAAAACAAATAATTCTTACGCTTGATGGCATTACTTTACCTTAGTGTGATTCAGATTCTTTGTGTGCTCTTAAGCATTACATGCTTACTGGCACACACAGAATTTATCGTGACTAAATAATAAATATAAAACCAAATAATTTTAGATAAATTACTATTGAGACTTCTAGTTGTGGATGGGATCAGACGATATACCGCACTTTCTCATTTCGAATGCTAAATACACATATGTTGCTAAATTCCATATAATTTTCTTGTTTGGTACAACTCATCAGCTCGACACATTTGATCATAGAGGAGAGTTTCCAATAATATCTTGCAATATACCTTCTTAATAACTAATACTTATTACAAACCAATACAAAGTGATATCGTCCTGAACCTCATTTTCATCACACAATAAGTATATCCTAAGGTTTCTATCTCTCTGAGTTACTGCCAAAGCTGTCAGCCTCAACTCTCATTCAGTGAGATGAGAGCCTTAGTTTTGTCAGTGCTGTTATATGTTTAAGAGTCATCAAAAACCCAAGTTAATCTTCATATCAAACAATTGGTTTTGATGGATTCATGAAACAATATTTTAGATGAGTGTAATATGTTTAGACACACACACACACACACACACACACACATATATACATACATATAGATACCAATAAATAATATTATCATACAGGTTAGAGAATTTTATATAGAAGTTATTATAGAGAATTACAAATATACACCAAATAGAATTGAAATAATAATATTTATTCGTATTTTAAAATTCTGTTAATGTTATCAAGCATTCTCCTGTTGAATCCAGGGATAGCACTTTCCATTCTGTTTGGTGTATATTTGTAATTCTCTATAATAACTTCTATATACCTTGATTTCTGTAGTAGGAATCCAGATGGTCTGTGTACTTAGATGAGAATTAATTATTTACCGGGTCGACATGCGAGTATGTCTGCTACGCACGAATGTCTATACCACCGCCTTTGTAGCATCATTTTTTAGTGATGTGTGAATGGTCAAGATGGTATAGGGGTTGGTGCTTACAGGCAAGACGATGGGTGCCGTAACCCGCGGATCCGGGTTCGAATCTTCGTAGAGTACGAAGTAAAATTCTCTAACCTGCATGATAATATTATTTATTCGTATTTAAAGATTCTGTTAATGTTATCAAGCATTCTCCTGTAGAATCCAGGGATAGCACTTTCCATTCTGTTTGGTGTATATTTGTAATTCATTCTTTCTCTCTCTCTCAATCTTTGTTTGTAAACATGAATACAAATTTTAACGATCACTGAATAGGGGTATTTCAATAATCTGAAAAACCATACATATCTACAGTGTTTCAACAATGATAGCCAGTTATGGATATTATTTTGTCAATGTTCATACAATATTTTATACAGTGTAGTTGATATTACCTTTTAACTACATCATCTTACTTTGAACAATTAGAGCTGCGTCGAAGGAGTAATGTATCGATTAAACACCGCAAGCGTAATTTCCCATGTATTCTGGGCCATTATATACGTAACAAATATCAATATTGAAACTGCCTATTTCAAACACTGTGTGTAACATAAACTGCCTATTTCAAACACTGTGTGTAACATAAACTGCCTATTTCAAACACTGTGTGTAACATAAACTGTCTATTTCTTACACTGCGTACAACATAAACTGCCTATAACACTGTGTACAACATAAACAGCCTATTTCTAACACCGTACAACATAAACTGCGTATTTCTAGCACTGCGTACAACATAAACTGCCTATTACCAACACCGCATACAGCATAAACAGCCTATGTGTAACGACACCACGTACATTTTCTTGGAATCACGGTTCTGCTTTGTTTGCCTTGCATTTTTTTATTAAAGGTCAGCCATTTTTAGGAATTATTGTTAGTAACAACATGTATTCGTAAAGGTATCGATTTAAATTTTTTCACTGCTGCTATAAACAACAAATGAGTGATAAAATATAACGACTACTTCACTATATATATATATATATATATATATATATATATATATATATATATATATATATAATGTTTTTTTTACAGATATTTATATTTCTTATTACTTCGTTAAGTCGCGGATCAAGAAAGAATTGAGCTATTAGAACAGACACGCTGAACGTTACAAAGCCATGAAATTCCGTTCAAAAGAATATTTTTACAATCGAATTTTTGAGCTGCTTATGGATATGCAAATAGAAGGTTTCATACGTGAGAAGGAAAACGTCTTTTAGATATAAATCTGAAACCGGTTATTATTATATGTATGTGTGTGTGTGATCTAGGTTGCACTGACTTTGTCGGCTATGGAGGTGTAGAGATAGTAATTTTAGTTAACGTTCAAAATTTTGTTAAAACAGCGACTTTTATAGATGATTAGTAATCTGCTAATGTTAGAGCTTCAGTAAAGACAGTGACATCTGCGATATTTTCGAAGAATGCATAATACATTACCTTTTCTGCACGTTTGTGCTAGTGAGCTATTAACTGTGCCTGGAGTGAAGCTATGTAATAGTGATTTTTTAAAATTTATCAGTTAAGAATACAATTGGATTTTTTAATGGACATTTTGTTTTTACAATATATTATGAACCTTTTAACATTTTATACAATAAGTCAAATAATGTCAATGTTACTGAGGAAAACTGAGTAAAAGCACATTATAGGGAGTTATAAAACTATAAACTATTTAAGTAAAATCCTCTATGTATTGTGCAACGCAATTCGCATTGTACATTTTTTAAGTAGCATATTTTTGTTGCATTTATATCATTCAAAGTTCCATCGCACACATAGTGGAAAAAACCATAGAATAATCATTTCAGTTTTATATGGTAAGATCATACAAAACCTCTGGATAGATATATCGTAGCGAAGTAATATTGTATAATTCCGACACTTGCCGTTTAGATTACTCCATACAATAATCAAATGCTTATTTTACACAATAAAGCATCAGCATGACATCCTAAGGAGTAAGGAAGCAGTAAAATAATTTATCTAACTTTAGGCACTTCTATGTACCTGTTAGAATTGACAGTTTTTGTTGCATCTTTGGCTCAGAGACAACGAGGGTAGAGCGTAAGCTAACAAAAATTAAGGACGGATCAGGGTTAATTATTCTGCACGATTAACACTAGGATCGAATTTCTGAATCAAAGCCTTTTAAGGAAGGTAATATTAGGTACGGCTAATTGAATCTAGTGTCAAGAAATATTGCGTTGCTTTCATAGCCGACAAATCAACAGTGGAGGTCGGCATTTTGACTTACACTCGGGACCATAAAAGGGTAACAGATTTATCCACATTAGACAGACGTGCGCATATATTGTCTGTCTACATATATAATTATGTAGTTTGCACCAACCTACTGCACCTACCTACTGACCTATAAACCTACTTACCTATTTAGAACGAAATTTGACTTGTGCTTTTTACAGGTGAAGAATATGGATTACTCGTGATTGTTTCGTAGCATTCTAACTGTATCCGTCTTAACTTAGAGAGACGTTTACCATTATTTTGGTAGTGCATCTAATTATACTTATGGTTATATATGTAACTCTCAAAGGCATACATGCCCACAAGGCGACTACTTGCTCAATAGCTCTCGAACCA
Organism: Margaritifera margaritifera; assembly: GCA_029931535.1. Lineage (NCBI taxonomy): Eukaryota > Metazoa > Mollusca > Bivalvia > Unionida > Margaritiferidae > Margaritifera > Margaritifera margaritifera. The sequence goes on from JAQPZY010001614.1 coordinate 4,791,188, forward strand.
TACTGACAGATGACAGAATATTTTTCCCTTGAACAGAAGAAGTTGAACAATCTTAGATAAAAAAAATACTTTTAGCGTGAGTAGCAAAACATCAAAAGAGATATGGTGATAAAATTTAGCGTTGTCGAAAAATGCAAACAAACAGGGCAATTTTAAACTAATTTGAAACATGAAAGAAGGAAATCGTTACCTGGAATGCCAGCGTGCCCTTGTGATGATGACATACATAAAACGAATTGTGTTACCTTCGTGGGGATGAAACGGCAAATGCTAATAACACTTTTGCTTTAAAGAGAATATGCAATAACATAGAAATAGTACATGTATATGAAATAGACAAGACAAACGAAGAATTTTCGTGATACTTATATGTGAAACGAGGCCTCCTTACTCTAAAATAAAACAAAAAATACAATTTTGAAGCTACTTTACTAGAAATGAACAGTTTTTGTCAACGGCTGAAACTATCACCAATGTAGCAAAACTAGTTTCGTACAATTGAGATAAAAAGCGATTCTAAAAGCATTTCCTGTCCCCAATCATTAGTAAATAATATCGAGAACAATCACAATACCTGAATGCAGCACGGCCTAACGCCAAAAAAAAGTAAGCACTGACAGTCATGTAAACTCTGTAGACAGGTCAGCAGAAGGAATACACGTGTGCGTGTGCGTGTTTCCGTGTGTGTTATGTGTTTGTACGTGTTCGTGGACAACTGTCATTACTCCCCTACCTGTCTTTTGATATAACCTAAAGGTAACACGTGTTAAGGAAAAGTGCCAACGCCTTCTTTATAAAGTACGAATAAAAACAAACTTAGGCTAATTATCGAAAATATAAGGGTGTCATAAAACATGAAAACATAAACTCATCTGTCCAGGACGTCTGTTCTGATGTCTAAAGTGTCATAAAAACATTAACACATAAACCCATCTATCCAGGGTATCTGTTCTGATGTCTAAAGAATCTAGCAACGCGTGACATCATTTTAGGCACGCTGATTAAACGGCAATGATTTGCATGGTGTGACTACATAAATCTGGTTATCGTTTAATTTCACATTAAATTACTACATGCATGCCTAGTAATTATGTTCCTTGATAAAGCTTGGTATCCAAGAAAAAACTTTTTAAAAACTGACTTCCACAATTTTACACTTACTCTCATCAACCTATGATCTTTTGAATGTGCACAATCAAATAAATAATACAATATTAATTCTTTAGATTCATCGTTATTACGTTCCTCAAGACAAAGCGGTATCGAATACAACGCTTTTTTTTTTGCCTGGATTTGTCTCAGCTCATGATGTGAACATAATGTGATTCTTAAGCCACAGTTCTTGTTGGATGTGTTATTAACTTTTAATTTTTTTTTCGATTTAGTTTTTTAGTGAATTACATTCAGCTCTTTTACAATTAACCTCTTGAGGTTACAAATATATTACAAGTTCATAGTAAATTCATATTTTCGTCTTCAAATTTAATTCAGTTTTCTTTAAGGAAGTTATCCTGTGGGAATTAAATTGACTAGTCTCTATAGAGCCTCTGGACTCCTGGGTGAATGCTTATTTTCTTATCAACACATACAGTGAAAACAAATGCAATATTTCCCTTCGAGATAAAAGATTCAGTCTTCATTAATCTTCTCTTTTCAATTCAAAACAGTCTTCAGGAAATATGGAATGTTCCTGGGAAGATAGACAACATATGTAATACCATTTTACAGTCGACAGTCTACTGAATCACATTTACATCCTATAGTCTGCATTGCATAGATGCCTGTTTCAAACCAATTCTTACGTGTCGATACAGACTTTTGCACTGCTTTGTCCTTAAGGCATCACTTATTTGCTCTTCAGGTAAAGACTCAGTCTTTGTTAGGCACGTACTGTCTCAACAGTGGAGTTTTGTTCAACCTTCGGTTTGTTCTATATCTTCCCGAAATGGCAGTTCAACTGTCCTTGTGAAGGGCACGAATTTTTGTTAGAGACAGCTCACGCATATATCCCGAGGCTGTTTGATTCTATCATTAGGAAGTACCATACCTTCAAGAAACAAAATTCAGATTTTGAGAAACTACCTGACTTCAAGCGCATTCCGAGTATATTCCATCTAAGGAAGATTTCTTTTAAGAGGTGTATAGTATAAGACTTATCTGAATATTTGCATGGTGTGACTCTACGTGTAGTGGTCATTTATTGGTATTAAAAAAACAAAAAAAAAGGAAAGAAAAAAACCCCATTCTGTTTAAAACATTTTTTTCCTGGCAAACCAGTGAAACCTTCAATGAGTATTTATTTTCTGTCAAAATAATCATGATCTGCACAAGATAATTATTTTATGCCGAGACTATTTTTGTATATATTAAGCACTATGTCTAAAGGGACGTATGTCTCGACTGAACTATATTTGAATGACAGGAAAATGCTGGTCTGTTCTGAGCACATCCTGCCAGTACTTTATCTAGGAAATGTAAAGTTCATGCCATCCACTCAATGACATTAAACGACACGCCTATGACGAGAACAACCTTTAAAGCATGAAACCGGACCAAACATGTCGCAAAGATGACGGAATATTACAATCAAGGATGTAGGTGGCTTCATTGACATAATTCTGCACCTGCAAACGTTTACACTCATAAAGTCCACGATATTGAGAAAATGTACTGCTTCTAGGAAATTGACGTTGATAGGGGCCTTGCAAGGGAATTGTGTATATTTTTCTTGTTTGAATTTCGCAAATAAAAGCTGCGAGGGGGAGACTGGAAATTGGGATAACAACAATACCCATTAAGATACAGAGCTAAATTTGGAACACAAATAGAAACTTGCATTTTCTGCAACTTTGATTGACATATGACCTAATTTTTTCCACTCCTTATACTAGATTTTTGAGCTGGAAGTTGACCAATGAATTTTCACACATTCGTGTTTACTGGAACAACATTAGAGGGTCAACATTCTATTTTGCAAATGTTTGCTCCGTAAGCTGAGGCGTCACTAGGTCAGTGCACTAATATGCTTAGTCATGACGCTAGTTTTAAATTTGGTTATGCTAGTTTCTTACTAATAAAGAAATGTATACAATGTTGGATTTAGGATCTTGATGGAACCCATGTTCTTCCACACTCCCCTTGATGCACACACATTCAACTGAAGCAGGTAATTTATATTTTGAAAATAAATCTGAAATAACGTACAAGTATACCAATGTAAGTTATAAGGTGGCAATTGGTTGCTAGAAACTCCCCACCCAATGTAATGTAATTAAATACTGGTTCAAAATTATTCTTTCTCTAAGTTGGAGAAACATGTATCAGTATTAAACTAGTCACAAAATATTATTCGGCACATTCAGTCTTGCACAGGTAAGTTATTCGAGCTATTATTAAATAATAGAAGCAGCTCTTTCTTGAATAAAAAGTTTGCAAATTATTTTATATTTCATTAGTGACCACAGTTGTTTTGGCATGGTGTTTATGTGAGTTATCCACACGTCCCTCAATCGCAATATCCTTGTTTAAACAGGATGTTATGTTTTGCATACTTTATTGATTATTACTTAGAGAAAAGCAGGTCTTTATTTAACGTGTAGACCAAGAGAATGTATCGATCAGGTGGGGCTGGCATCCATGCTTCTGACAGTCTGGGGCAGTCCAAAACTACTCATCTTAGTATATCAATCGCCCGTGCTGACAGTATATGTTCTTTCGGAATCAGTATATGTCTAATTTATTTTGCATTTTCTCTTATATGGTAAGTGTTTTCTTACCGCTAATTCTATTATATGTTTCATGCTCAGTAATCACTAATACACTAGATTTCTTATTAAAAACTATGTCATAAAGGAAAATGCAAAAATATGCTTGAACTTTTCATTTTTGCTGAAAGTTTGTTTCGTTAGAATTGAAGAATTGCTGCATCCTTTATAACTTAAAGGTAATTCAAATTTCTTACAAAATTGACATGACTTGATTGTCCACGTCTTTTCATTTTAACTAGTTAAGTTAGGGAATTTTACAGATAAACATGGACGGTAATTTGATGGGTGGAGTAACTTAAGTGTAGCTTTAACATTGCAAGATTTCAATTTATTTATACCACTTTTAGGGTCTCTTTGCAATAATTCCATTTTCCTTTAATGATTGAATATTTTAGAAGTTTTAATAAGCCGGGGATCTGTGATTTCATTTTACTGGCATTCATTTGGTGTTTCATTAGGTAGAAGAATATAAATTAAGTTATATGTTATTTTAAGCTAGGGTTGAAGCATGAGGTAGGATTGATCGAATATTTTTAATCTTCACGTGATTTTTACAATACTCCAGATGATCTTATATCAGAAATGTATACAAAAAAATAATCACTATAGTGAGGGCATATTAGACTTTATATGTCAAATAAATTTTAATTTCATTTCGTTTTGTTTCTTAAATCTATATGAACTGGTTCAAAACTTTCCCTTTTCTATTCTCTCCAGCTGGTATAATTTTGGAAACATAATTGCTCGACTAAAGTATAGCATATGCTAATCATGAAGGATTTAGGATTTGTAATGGGATAATTAGATTTATTATGTCACGTCTATTCCACATTACATTTGCACATGAATGCAAATATACCTGCTCTTTCCTTGTGGAGCTTCAATCTGAGATTTTATCTTTTAACACTGACCACAACAAACTCTAAGCAATTGATTGAATTAGTCTTTAATTAATCCCCAATCTCCTAGTGGAGTTTCATGCTTTCCACTCTTCGATATAGTTTGAGCATTCCCGAATGAAGATATAGGGTTATTTTTTATTGCCATGTTGTTGTCTCAATTATAACGTCCTTCCTTGGATTTTTTCCTCTGAGTTTTACCTCACAGTGTTTAATGTAAGTAGAACAACCAGTCCTGGGGAGTAACAATGCAACAAATACTGAGATAATAGATAGACGAAAGAAGAAACTATCAATTAACAGTAAAACGTTGAAAATTGAAACTACTGCGGGCTTTAATATTTGGTTCAATATTTTGACTGTTTCGAGTCTTTTGGGTATCATGCATGATAACGTTTTATGCTGGCACTTAACGAGTTATTCGAATTATGTTATGTATTCGAGTAACTGATGCTTAAGTTATCGAAGTTTTATTGAAAATACAAAGTTAGTAGATTATAAGTCCCCCTCAAAAATATATTTTATAGAAAGATAGTGTATGCTTTCTCCAACAGTGGGACATGAACTAGTGGTATGATTAAGCTCGTTAATTAACACATACAAAAAGTTGTTCAAAGAGAAATCGGTACAATTTTGTGGCATTGGCTAAGGGAATTCACTTGTCGCATTGGTAAGTTGTAGACATAATTTGGATGGCTTGGCGTCTTCCTGAGAAGCAGGTATTAAAATGAATACACACTTCCTTATAACGGCCATAGCAAGTTGGGTCAAGGAAAGGTATCTGTCTAGAGACATGAACTTAATAGGTATTGTATGTACCTTGTGAGTACATAATAACATCCCATTCAGGATCATGGTCAGCTAAATAAAGAACCTAATCTGTAAGGCGCTACATTGACACTGACCTGGGAAGTTGGAATAATACAAGCCAGGATTTTGGAGTAACCTGGGAAATACGTTTTAGCATTCATCACATTTTCTGCATGACCATTTAGGCTTTTGAAAGCATCTGCCGTCAGCGCAAAAAGTCTCAGCAGATAACATAAGTATTTGTCATAGAATAAATTATTTCTGGCGGCTTTAAAATAACTGTGTGTTGTCAGTTATTATTAATTATTATTAAAAGCTTACACCTAACCCCAAATTTTATCCAAAATCCTTTCCTAGTGAGAAAAATAAAATCTCTCTCTCTCTCTCTCTCTCACACACACACACACACACACACACACACACACACACACACACACACACACACACACACATATATATATAAATCCCAGTTTGCTCCATATGTGTTAAAAGACATGTTCTTTATACGTTCTATATACTAACAGTAGACGAGGAGAGTGTCAGAATAAAACACTCCAAAATATTTTCTGTTATAGGCTCTACTACGCCGGCAGAAACAAAACAAAAGAAAGACCCATAAAGTGTCTTTAACTAAAATTATCTGAAAAATGGTCGTTAGTGTATGTTTTCAAAGTGACCCACACACTTAGGACATCATGATACGATCGGTTTAGACACAATGTTCCGTGGAACCCGATGTTTCACCTGTGTCCATGCAACGATTCATCTCTCACTGTATCGGACGTGCTTAAACTTGAACAAAACACGTTAAAAAAGTCGCCGTTGCCGCCATCGCCGCTGAGAAAGTAATACCTATATCTCACAGTGTTTATGCAGGTGAGACAAAACCATTTTATAATGTGCATATCATTTGTACCACCATTTTCAATTTTAATTTCAATTGTTTATTCTTCCAGTTGCATAGTATGAGGGGATACCAATATAAGCTCAAAAAGTGATATAAATATCAAAAGACAGCAAAAAATATAATAAAGTAATGGCTGTTAATGACACTCCGTAAAACACAAGAAAAGAAATACCAGGAATATAACAATAATCCTAACATATACATTTAAATTGTAACAGAAAACAAGAGTCCCTGGAAGGGACTGACGCTTTACTGGGTGAAAATAATTTCCAGAAGTTTAAGATAAGACCATTTCTTCCTTTTAACTGCTGAGTGTTGAAACAATCTCTGATATTTTTCAGCGATAACAAGATTTCAAATTAGCTGCAGTGGTGGACATATTGGATGTCAAATTGGCACCATTTTCATTTAGGACAAAGTAAACATCATTAGAAGTCTTTTGGTGAAAACCCTATGTCATAATGATTATCCATTCAGGGGGAGTAGTGACAACAAGATTGTCAAAACAGCCGTCGTGACAGCCATATTGGGTTTGCAACTGGCACCATTTTCATTTAGGACCAACTAGGTATCATAAGAAGTATACTGGTGAAAACCCCATGTTGATATAGCCATCCATTTAGGAGGAGTAGGCATAATACTATTTTCAAGATAGCCACCATGGTAGCCATATTGAGAGTTAGTCATTTTCATTTAGGACCGATTACACACCATACAAACTCTTTTGATGAAACCCCCACGTCAAAATGACTTTCCATTTAAAAGAAGTAGCGAAAATAAGATTTTCAAGATGACCACATATTGGACGTCAGATCAGCACCATTTTAATTTAGAATCAACAAAACATTATAAGAAGTCTTTCAGTGAAAACCCATGCTGATATGATCATTTATTCAGGAGAAGTAGTGATAACATTGTTAAGCTGGATACTGTGGCAGCCATATCAGACATCAGATATGATCTATTTTTACATAGGACAAACTACATATCATAAAACGTGTTCTGGTGAAAACACCATGTCAATATGACTTTCCATTCAGAAAAAGTAGTGATAACAAGATTTTCAAGATGGCCGCTGTGTCGGCCATATTGCACCTCAGATCGGTACCACTTTCATTTAGACCCAACTAGACGTCATAATAAGTCTTTTGGTGAAAACCACATGTCGATATGAATTGCGTTCAGGAGAAGTAGCAATAACACGAATTTCAAGATGGCTGCTGTAGCGGCCATATTAGAAGTCAATCGGCGTCATTTTCATCAAGGACCAACTAGAGATCATAAAATGTCTTTTAGTGAAAACCTCATGTTGATTCAACCATCCATTCGGGAGTAGCTATAACAATAACAAGATTTTCAAGATGACTGCTGTGGCGGCTATATTAGACGTCAGATCGGCACCATTTTCATTTCCGACCAACTAGACACGATAAGAAGTCGTCAAGTGAAAACCTCATGTTGGACAATCCATTCAGTAGGAGTAGCGATAACAAGATTTTCAAGATGGCTACTATTTGGCGGCCATATTGGATGTAAGATCGGCACTATTTTCATCTAAGCCAACTGGACAACATACGAAGTCTTTTGGTGAAAACCCCACGTCAATATGACTCTCTGTTTAGGAGGAGTTGCGATAAGAAAATGTTCAAGATGGCTGCCATGACGGCCATATTAGACGTCAGATGGGCACTATTTTTATGTAGGACCACCTAAACATCACAAGAAGTCATTTATTGAATACCCATATTCATATGACCATCCATATAGGAGGAGTTGAGATAAAAATATTTTCAAGATGGCCGCTGTGGCGGTCATATTGGACATTAGATCGACACCATTTTCAGTTAGAACCAATTAGACATCATTAAAAGTCTTGTAGTGAAAACCTCATGTTGATATGACCGTCCATTCAAGAGGAGTAGAGATAACAAGATTTTCAAGATGTCCGAGCAACACCATTTAGGATCAGTTAGACCATGGGATGAATGTGTGTGTAAAGTTTCATGGCAATCCTACAAGTAGTTTAGGAATAGTTGCGATAACAAACTTGTGCAAACGGACGGACGACGGACTACAGACGAAAGACCACGATATAAACTCTTCTGATCTATGACCAAATAGAATTTTTAAAAAAAATCTTAGAAACATACATGCAAGATTTTTAGGAAAATATTATTGTTAAGGAGGATGACGTAGAAGTTATTCACTTTCGACAAAAACTTACAAATATTCAACAAAAGCAATATATAATTTGTACTTAGTAGATTTATCATTTTGTCTGGATGACGAAAAAGAGTGAAGGTATGTACATTTGTCTAATTTCGCGAAGAGCTGGGCAAATTAATATAAAATGAATTTGATCACAGACCTTCTAAACAAAGAAAATATATCACTGCTTATCGCATTACATCTATCTTTCCAGTATGTATATTAGAATTTTAAGTTTAATATCTAATACGTACTTGTCGATATATATTATAAGGTAAACCGATCAGATATTTTTCAAGCGAAATATTTGACATAAATGATAAAAATGTTTCGTTACTAGAGCTAGATCGGTTGTTTGACTAGAGAAATTAAAAGATAACCAACACGAGGGTGGAAATAACTGCAGTGGCCAAAAATAGTTCAGGCCTAAATTATTCAAACTGTTTTGTAAATAATTCTATTAATGCAAAGTGGAAACCATACTTCATCTTTTTTTTATAAAGAAGTTTATAAATAAGGCAAAAATCCGTATTAAACATTGAATGTTGTAGAAGCTACTACGAACGCCAAATGGAAAAGAAGACCAAAGAATACTCCTCAACTAAAATTAACGGAGAACAGTGTCGTCAGAGTACGTTTCCATCCGATACGAATGGTTCAGACGATTTCATAATGCATAAATGTTGATCATTTTCTGTGACGGTTTCCCCGAGATATCAGGAGCGGAAGCCAAGAATGGTACCCTTTTTGCGTTTGGTTGCCTCTGGGGGAAAATAACTGCCTGGTTTCGTGAATTTCTACATGATTGTTTAGAAGGATATGTATGTAGGGTTTAACGGCACGTCAGCACAATACTGGTTATATGGTGCCGATTGAAAAAGTAAAGTTCTATAAATGTAAATATAAAGAATTGCAAAAAAAAAAAAAAAAAAAAATCTAGGAAGATCAAGCCTTCCAAATAAACATAAACATTAAGTGTTATACGATAAAAGTTGAAAGATAAATATGTTAAAATGTTGCAAAAGATATATATATATATTTAAAGATACAAGTAAAAACTTTAAATTCTTTCAAACATATGGCCAACATTTGCTATATAAGCCACATTCCCTCAAAAAGTCCAAGATTGTCTCTGGTGGTACATCATCTTTAAGTTTTTCATTGAGTTTACACTCGATAAGAATGTATTCCACTGTCAGTTTACACTCTCATGGTATGCATTCTGGTCTAGGTTCACTCTTCAGGAGGTATGCATCAGTCAGGTATGTGTGTCCGATACACGACCGGCACAATACACTTAATCTCTACAACTGGTTCTGTATTAAGGATGTTACTCTCAAATTATGGGTTTGATTTTCTGAAGCTTGTTGTGAAGTTTTCATTCCACATATTATGCTAGTTATCAATAACATGCTGTTTTATATAATAATTAAAGTCAGTAAATGGAATCTTCAGTTTAGAAAAGGGCGATTGCAGGGCAGCTTTGGCTGCTTTATTTGCACTTTAATTACTCTTAATACCAATGTAATACGGCAGCCCACAGTAAACAATATTTTTTTCCAGATTGTAGAAGCAAATCATATTTGTGTAAGATTTGGGATATTAACTGGTTGTCAAATTAAGATAGTGCAATGTTTTCAGTGTGGAAAGGAAATCCGAAAAGATGACGAAAATTGCCGTGGAGAGGCTTCAATGTAATTTGAAGATTTGAGTATCGCTGTAATTTCACAGTTAAAAATGGCGGCTTTATCCGGTTGAAATGATTCAATATGTCTCTCTTTACAACTCCCACCACTTCATTTTTACATCCATTTCTTGATGTGCATACATGTAATGTCTTCATATAACAAAACGTGTTGTTTTGCTCTGTGAAATCGACATTATCGCTTTATCGACATTTATTTCAGATGCATACGTGCATTTCATTATTTGAGGCTTACATGAAGAGTAACAGGGATAATTACATATTTCTGCAATGATTGGCACGGTTAGCGCGATTTGGATAATGGGGGTAACTTCATAAAGTACGGTCAGGCCCGCCGAGAAGGGGTGGGGGTGGGGGCAATTGCCAAGGGACCCAGCGATTTCTAGGGGCCCGCCGTCAACTCAGGTAGAAAAAATAAATGAATCTTTGTAGTTAATATTAAAATGTGTTCCTTGCAAGCGTCTAAGTTATGGTAGATTACTACAGGTTTTATATGCAAAACTATACACAGGTTTTTTTTTATATACAAAAGATGAAAGTAGTTGTGGAGTCCAGCTCTGCCCAGGGGCCCGGAATTTCTGTCGGCGGGCCTGAATACGGTAAGCTGCTCATTCACAAAGTTAGATCCACACGGGAAATGGGGTGAGGGGTGTCAGCATGAAGTTCACACCTCTATAGGTCGTATCAGAGATTGGAAATCTCCGCAAACTAGCAACACAACAAATCGTTCCAGTTCCAAATGGCTATGTTGCCAGCGTAGAATACGGATGCGGAAATTGATGTCCTCATTAGAGATGTCTTTCTGAGCTATTTACAACACAGCGAAACATAAGATGCGCATTACGTGAGAAGTAATTTTAATACTCTGCAGGGAAAGTAAACTGTTCTGTTCGAGTATCAAAAGCTCTTTGAGGCAAACTCTTAGGTATACTTGAAACAGTAAGGACTTAATTAAAAATTGTATGGTCCAAATTCATCTCTATCTCTCTCTCTCTCACTCTCTCTCTCTCTCTCTCTCTCTCTCTCTCTCTCTCTCTCTCTCTCTCTCTCTCTCTCTCTCTCTCTCTCTCTCTCCTTTCAAGTGATTTAAATGAATAGGACTACTTCAAAGTCTCTAAAAGTTCGGGCTAAACCGGACAGATTCGACAGCAGGATTAGAGAGAGAGAGAGAGAGAGAAGACAAGGGAACAGATGGTCACACGGAGATATACCAACGTATGAAACTACACAAAAATGATCGGTGTTTTAGCATGCAACAAAATATATGCTTTTAAAAAAAATCACGATGAAAAAAAAAAAGATGTTCCATAAATATGAGTAAACTTGAATTGGATATTCTTACCGTGATAATTCCCAAATTTAATTTTGGAAGGATTATCACAACTACCAAAGATTACCCCGTTGTTTCATACAAAATATTGATTTATCGCTTGCAAATTCACCTACAAATTAAAACATTAAAATTCAAAATGGCTCCTTAGGTGGCTTTCACTAACACAACAATGGTTTATTGTTTTAGAATTTAAGTGATCATAAGTTCCAGTACTTAATTTATATAGATAATCTTTTGCTTTAATTGTAATTTATATAGATAATCTTTTGCTTTAATTGTAAAGGGGTAATAATTTTCAATACACATGTTGGGAGGCTGATAGGAAAGTGAAGCCGCTTGTTAAAACACAAGTTTACAAGATGCATCTGTATGTTGTATATCTAGCTATGAAATCAGACATTTTTCTTGACTTATCTTCTCCGAGACATGTTGACATTAATTCTTTGGAATTGATCTCAGTACCTCTCTATAAACGTAACGTAATTATATTAATTTCATCTACCAAAGCTAATAAAAGTAAAATTATTGAACCTGGTTTCAATATTCAGTACGGAAAAGTATGTCGACAGAAAATAGACACATGTGTAAATTAAAGGTTCCAATTAAAAATAAAGTTCTAAAAAAGAAAAAAATTTGAAGAATTGCACAAAATCTTAAGGACCATAACCCTTTCCAAATAAATGTATACATGAAGTATAACAATATAAAAGATAAAAGGTAAAGACATAACAATTCTGTAAAATGTATCCAAAAAAATTGTAAAGGCAAAAAATATAAAATCCTCAAAATATTGGGCAATATTTTTATATATAAATCACATGGCGTAAAAAGGTTTGCGCAAATATGATGCAACCTGAAGTGGAAACCTGTAGCGAGAGTATTCCAAATTTTTATTTACAAGAAGAAATTGCTTGATACAAAAACATTTCTTTGGTGCATTCAGATTCACGTGCAAATTATAACATTCAAAATCAACAAGGCCCAACTAAGATGCTATTTATATAGTTAACAAGTCATACTTTTTATTTAAATAATGTTCTGTAAGACCTGTTGACTTAATTAGCTTACTAAGGCAGCAGTGAAACTAATAATGGAATGTTCAGAGGAGGGGTGGCCAGATTTCAGTGACATGGGATCTACTTTTTACTGAGTCATACCAACACGGTCTACCTGTATGTCCCCCACCTTCTAGAGACATTGAAACATTTTGCAAAATATTTAATTTCTTTTAATAATCAAATAATGTGGCTATGGATATATCAAACACTCTTACATACTTTTGTTTTACAAAGTCTATTAATAAATGTACATATGTCAGAGGTGGCCAGACTTTAGTGACATGGGGTCTACTTTTTACCGAATCATACCAACACGGTTTGCTCTACCAGAAACTACTTTGCGGTCGACCGGTCGACCTCGATTGACGTATTGGCCACCCCTGGTTCAAAGGGTCCACAATCTGGGCATAATTCAATATCTCTGCGCAAGCTTAAAGGAATCAAATTAATTTCATCTGCTGATACTGATAAAAAATGTGAAATTATTGAACATATTTTTAACATTCAGTTAAAAAAAAAATATGTGCAATTTTTCTCCTAAAGTCGATTCTGACAGTGCTGAATTGATTTTAAAAAAATTAAAGCATGAGAATTGATACATTCAGAAAATGTCTTACGTTACTAAAAATTTTCTTGCGACAACTATTAGATACATTCGTCATTTTTGCTGTATGGATAACAATAGCGTGCTAAAGGTACACATGCACCACTGATTTAAGTAGATATAATTTCCTTGAAAGATTTTTTTTTTCGAATACATTTCTATTTAATGCAGAAATGAAGGCACCTTGACACAAAACGGTGCGTAGAAGAACATAACAAATGCGTTTGCAATTTTTAAAAAGATTATATTCCATGTTTTATTTACTATGTTACGTGTACCATATATGGTAATTGCATCAAATACAACTCTAAATTAGGTCGACGTGTTGATGTGGAAATTAGGTTGACTTCCTGCAGGGCATAGGGATAGTGGCATCAGTTTAGGATGAGGTGACTGTAAATTTAATTTAATTTTCATTCCCTACCTTTCAATATTCTCTCTTTGATTCGATATATTTTCTTAGATTCAGTCAGATTGCAAAGTAAAAAGTATGTTTTCTTCATTGAGATAAACCTTATCTGGACGGCGGCTGAAAATAACACAAATTGCAATTTGAAGATGATTGAAGACGCAAATACAGATAACGGGCATGATACATTCATGTTCTCACCAATAGCTCTCAGTTTAAATTAGTTTTAGTTGATTTTATCAGTGCGCAAATACTTGTTGCTAAACATTTTATAAGGACAAGATAAAGAATTCTGCTGTTTCCTTGATTTTAACAGTGTTTTTTCTAACACGAAGTATTTTCTTTTTTAGACAAGCTACAACAAGGGCAAATTGGGATTCATTAGTTAAAGACTTAATTTCATTTCTTGATTATGATGGCAAAAATATCGATTGACAAGAAAACCGGTTACAATAACATTAGGTATAGCGTCATGAAATGTTAGTGCCACATTTATAACTTGTCAGGAGTAACCTAGCAATATCACTAGTGGTTTTGTGGAGTTCACGATAATTAAATACTACATATAGCCACTTATAAAATATTTAAAATCAGTCTCCTGTCTGGAAGGAACTGAATCATCCGGACTCTTTTCAAGGCATGAATATATATATATATATATATATATATATATATATATATATATATATATATATATATATATATATATATATATATATATATTTATTGTGTGTGTGTGTTACGACTCTATGGTCTAAGAAAAATGTAACAGAAAGAAAGTGAAACCAACAAATCAAGTAAAAATCAACAAGCAATTTATTACTAGATAATTAAAATGAAAAAATCAAAAAGTCACTTACAGTAATGTGTTTTGAAATCCTAATAATCCAATAAGAATGATCACAAGTCCTAAATATAGAATGTTCCGAATTCACGGCTGTGTCCTTGAATGCTATGATGTGCCAATGGTCTCCAAAGTCCTGATGTACTAGTAATCTTGATGTGCTGATGTCAAAATGAAGTATTCCAAAATCTCTGAATAAGTTCACATAAATTCCAAAATCATCAATTAAAAATCCAAAATCCAAAAGTTTGTGAGCACTGTTATAATCCAATGAATATTTAAAATAATTCCTCTCTTAGAATTTGGAATGAATTTTCACAACTGTAATAGCTCTTTACAAGACTGATGGTAATGTCAAAACTGAAAAAAATGTCCACCAAACATAGTATATATAAAGATTGGTCACATGACAGAATGTTCTAGAATGTGTGTCATCTTAATGGAATTTTTACTTGTAAACAAAAATCAACCTTGACCTTCAAATTGAGAAAACATATTGATCAAAACAACCTAATTCAAGGACACTAGTTAAACATGTTTTTCCTGATAAACATTAAGATTTAAGCAAATATTAAAGTGAAGAAACATTTATAATTTCCTAAAATATTTATAATATTATATAAACATCATACATAACACCTCCCCTCATGAAGAAAAAGAAAGATTTATATAATAAATCTTTCTTTTGAATATACATCTAATACTACAATAACCAAAATTACATAAGAACATGTTTTATGATACTGGACTTAATTACATCAAGCAATATTATATTTCTAGGCACGTGAGAGTGCATCTGCAATCACATTGACTTTTCCCCTGATGTGTTTGATGTCAATGTTATATTCCTACAATATCAAACTCCATCTCAACGATCTCCTATTTTTATCTTTCATTTTGTTGATGAAAGTAAGGGGATTGTGATCATTGTACACAATAATTGGAGAAAGAGCTGAGGTAACATACACTTCAAAATGCTGTAAAGCCAATATCAAAGCCAAACATTCCTTCTCAATTGTGGAATAATGTTTCTGGTGCTTGTTTAGTTTTTTAGAAAAATAACACACAGGGTGATCCACACCACTTTTGTCTTCCTGAATCAATACTCCACCAACCCCTACATCACTTGCATCAACAGATAATTTAAATGATTGGCTAAAATTTGGTGCAGAAAGAACTGGTGCATTCTTAAGCATGGCCTTTAACTTGTCAAAAGATTCCTGACACTTGTCAGACCAATAAAATTTGGTTTTCTTACTCAATAAACTTGTCAAAGGTTCAGCAATTTTGGAAAAATTGGAACAAAATTTCCGATAATATCCAGCCATACCTAGAAATCGCATCAGTTGCTTTTTACAAATTGGAACTTGAAATTCAGAGATAGCTTTGACCTTAGCTTCTATAGGTTTAACTTGACCTTGTCCCACAATATGTCCTAAAAATGTGACACAAGCATGGCAAAACTCACTTTTGCTCAAATTAATTGTCAGATTCGCATCACTGAGTCGATCGAAGAATTTTCGAATGGTTTCCAAATGATCTTCCCAGGTGTTGTTGTAGATAATGACGTCATCGATATAAGCGTCACAATTATCAAGACCAAATGTTATCATGTTCATCAGACGTTGAAACGTTGCAGGCGAATTTTTTTGATTCCAAACGGCATGACTTTATATTGATAAAGTCCATCTGGAGTTGCAAATGCTGAAATTTCTTTTGCCCTTTCCGTCAGTGGAATTTGCCAGAATCCTTTTAAAAGGTCAAACTTGGTGACATATTCCGCATTTCCAATTTTATCAATGCAATCGTCCATTCTTGGGATTGGAAATGAATCAGTTTTGGTGACACTGTTGACTTTTCTATAGTCAGTACACATACGGAATGTATTATGTGGCTTGGGAACAAGAATACATGGTGAACTCCAGTTACTTTTACTTGGTTCTATGAAATCATTCTCCAGTAGATACTGAATTTCTTTCTTCAGATAGTTCTGTTTGAGAGGATTCATCCTATAAGGATGCTGTTTCACAGGCGCAGAATCTACAATGTCAACGTCATGATAAATTTTACTTGTTCATGTTGGAACATCAGGAAACAAGTGCTCATAGTCATGTAATAGCTGTTTTAGTTCATTTCTTTCCTGTTGTTGTAGATGTGAAAGTTTCTGGTCTAGGTTGTTCAATATTTCTGAATTCCGAAGATTGGTTATACCAGAGTCACTATAGTCTGATCGTACTCCATCGTTGATATCTTCACTGTGTGGGACAGGTACAACTACATTAACTAAATAATTAGCTGAGCTATCTCTGTCAAAATATTCCTTTAACATATTTATATGACAAAGTTGTTTCTGTTTCCGTCTCCCAGGAGTGTTAATGATATAATTTAAGTCATTTACTTTCTTTTCAACGGTATAAGGACCATAAAATTTAGCCTGAAGAGGATTTTGAGTTATGGGCAAGAGAGCCAGAACTTTGTCACCAGGTTTAAAACTCCTTTCCTGTGAATTTCTGTCATACCTTAATTTCATTTTTGACTGGGTATTGTGAAGATTAGTTCTTGCTACTTCACAGGCCTTTGACAACTTGTATTTGAAATCAGAAACATAATCAAGAAGATTAATCTTTGAATCTTCATTTGAAAGAAGTTTCTCTTTCAATAATTTCAATGGTCCACGGACAGTATGACCAAAAACTAGTTCGAAGGGACTAAAACCCAACGACTCTTGAACTGATTCCCTAACAGCAAACAACAACAAATGAACACCCTCATCCCAATCCTTTTCTGTATCAAAGCAATATGATCGAATCATATTCTTCAAAGTTTGATGAAATCTTTCCAAAGCACCTTGACTTTCAGGGTGATAGGCAGAAGATTTAAACTGTTGGATGCCTAATTCATGCATAACTTGTTGGAAAATTCCAGACATAAAATTTGACCCTTGATCTGACTGGACAGATTTGGGAAGGCCAACAAGTGTAAAAAACTTCACCAAAGCTTTCACAATAGTTTTAGTTTTTATATTTCTCAGAGGAATTGCCTCTGGAAATCTTGTAGATGTACACATGATGGTCAACAAGTATTGGTTGCCTGACTTGGTTTTAGGTAAAGGACCAACACAGTCTACCATTATTCTACTAAATGGTTCATCAAATGCAGGAATAGGTTGCAGATGAGCCTTAGGTATCTTCTGATTGGGTCTTCCTACCATTTGACAAGTGTGACAAGATCTGCAGTATTATGAAACATCACTTTTGAGTTTCGGCTAATAAAAATGATTCAAGATCTTGTGATAAGTCTTACGGACTCCTAAATGACCAGCCAAAGGAGTTTCATGGGCTAAATTAAGAATTTCCTGTCGATATGACTTAGGAACAACAATTTGATAGCTCACTGACCACTCGTCACCAGCGGGTACATCAGGTGGTCTCCATTTCCTCATAAGGACCCCATTTTTCACAAAGTAACACACTGGAACTTGTGTGGCTTCAGTTTCACTAATAGCCCTCTGAAACAAACAAGATATCTCGGGATCTTGCTCCTGTTCAACGACAAGGGATTGTCGTTTGTCATCCTGATTAGAACAAAGAGAATGAGTTCCCAAAAGAGGATCACTGTGATCAATACCATTTGATTGATCAATACCTGAGGAAAAAGTGACCTCATCAAAAGACTGACCAATACATGTGTCAGCTAAAGGAATAATATCCTGATCAACATCACTCTCAAGAGCTCTTTTTGCCATAGCTCTAGTAACTGCACAAGCAGGGTACAAATCAGGGATTTCAGTTTCGACAGGATCAACTTTCTGATCCAAACAAGGCTTGTCAGTTACAAGTGGATTAACCACAACCTTATCTCCAGCTAGGTCATTGCCTAGTAATAAATGAACACCCTCTATGGGTAAAGAAGTCACTGCCCCAACAGTCACAGGTCCAGAAAATAAGTCTGATGCCAAATTTACACAATGGAGAGGAACATTTACAAAGCCGCACTCTACTCCCTGAACAAGAACACTTTCACTTGAAGAAGACTCCTCAGACAAAGGTAAAGTACCTGATAATAAAAGACTCTGAGAAGCTCCAGTGTCCCTTAATATTTTAATTGGGATAGGTTTGGCAGAATCACCAATAAGTGATATAGAACCTTCTGACATGAATGGTTCATAAGCCTCCAAAATAGAATCAGACTGGGGTTTGTTTGACCCAACAAATGTATTGCTTTCAATACAAGACCGTGACCTTGACCTCGTAGAAATAAGAGCATTTGGAAAAGCTCTGTCTTTACTCTGTTGCTTATTTTTCAACTTGAAGCAATCAGAAATAACGTGCCCTTTCGTTTTACAATAAGTGCACGTAGGAAGAGATAAGGATTTCTGATCAGTCTTATCAGATGTTTGATTCCTAACAGTTGTGCTGTTGTGAAATTTGGAAGTACTCGAATGAGATTGAAATGGTTTTTTACCAGAAAACTGCTGAGAGGACGATTTATTACCAAATGAAATTTTGTGAGTCAAGGAATAATCATCAGCCATACGAGCAGCATTTTCCAAAGTTTCCACATTCTGCTCGTCAAGATAGGTTTTAACATCACTATGGATGCACCTTTTGAACTCTTCAATTAACTTTCTCATGCACTCTGTACCCTCCTGGATTGGTTTTGAAATGAAATTCTGAACATTAGATGCCATAGTAAATGCTTGTTGGTTTCACACAAAAAAAATTTCTCTATTAAAAAAAATCTTTGCCAAAGACAAAAAAAAAAATTCCAAGACAAAATCAATATGAATTTCAAAGATAAATTTAATATCTCTAATATGCTTTAAAGAAATTCAGATCCCGGAACGACGAGCCCCCAATTTCTGTTACGACTCTATGGTCTAAGAAAAATGTAACAGAAAGAAAGTGAAACCAACAAATCAAGTAAAAATCAACAAGCAATTTATTACTAGATAATTAAAATGAAAAAATCAAAAAGTCACTTACAGTAATGTGTTTTGAAATCCTAATAATCCAATAAGAATGATCACAAGTCCTAAATATAGAATGTTCCGAATTCACGGCTGTGTCCTTGAATGCTATGATGTGCCAATGGTCTCCAAAGTCCTGATGTACTAGTAATCTTGATGTGCTGATGTCAAAATGAAGTATTCCAAAATCTCTGAATAAGTTCACATAAATTCCAAAATCATCAATTAAAAATCCAAAATCCAAAAGTTTGTGAGCACTGTTATAATCCAATGAATATTTAAAATAATTCCTCTCTTAGAATTTGGAATGAATTTTCACAACTGTAATAGCTCTTTACATGACTGATGGTAATGTCAAAACTGAAAAAATGTCCACCAAACATGGTATATATAAAGATTGGTCACATGACAGAATGTTCTAGAATGTGTGTCATCTTAATGGAATTTTTACTTGTAAACAAAAATCAACCTTGACCTTCAAATTGAGAAAACATATTGATCAAAACAACCTAATTCAAGGACACTAGTTAAACATGTTTTTCCTGATAAACATTAAGATTTAAGCAAATATTAAAGTGAAGAAACATTTATAATTTCCTAAAATATTTATAATATTATATAAACATCATACATAACAGTGTGTGTGTGTGTGCATGCCATTCGGAATATTCTCGTCTCTTTCCGATCCGAGTCGAATAACTTCGACTCTCTGAAAGAGACTCGGATCGGAGGTAATCGTAGTGATGCTTCCCAAATTGGTAAGTTTTTGGCAGACGAACATTCGACTAAATGTGCAAAGAACAGAGTCTTATAACATGGTTTTGAAAATAACACTCGACGACGTTTCAACAACCAATGTTATTCCTGCAATTTTGTAATGAAAACATTGAAGAAATCATTCGGTTTCAATTGTCTGCAACTAGTGCATGCGTTGATTTTAGTGTTGATACGTCATCTATTCATTGTGACGTTATGAAGTTATTATGACGTAATAACAACCACTGGCTAGATCGCAGTTCAAAATGGCCATTATTTGCATCCGAGGTTTTTTTTTTTCTAGCACGTGATGGAAATACCAAGGACATTCCTATTACGATATATGTATATATTATATCTGTGATTTAATTAGCTTATAGCTGATAGTAATAAATCACACTCTAAGTAGGAATATCTATCGGTAATTGCGGTTTTAGAGATTCAAGACTATGATCATGCAGATAAAGGTAATTGCTGTACTATTTACTATTAGATTGCCATTTCGTATATATAGCAAAGAAGCAAGTACTTCTATTTGGAAACACAGTTGTAGATTGGACCTTGAAATCCAAGTGATCGCAATCCACATAATCATGTTACTTTGTTTAACATTATTTTATGTGACGCAGACTAAAGATAATTCTGACACTTTCTTCCTTCCAGTGAAGAAAATTTATTGTCCAGTCTACATGGTTTGGCAGGAGAGAAAATTCATCAGATTTGTATTTGAGATTTACGCTGCCACCTCGATTGGAACATGTAGCAACCCATTCAACTACACCGGATAAAGCAGTTAAATTGTTTATTACTCTTAAAAAGAGAGCAGTTAAAAATGATATTGTATTATATGATAGAAGCCTTACTGCTACCAATGAAAGCTCTAAAAATGGTTTTAATTCTGCCGTATAAACTTCAGGGCTCAACCAATGTTCTCAGACATTTCCTTACAAATATGCCAGCGAAAAGCAATTGATATCTAGATATTTTGGTTGCTTTGGCAATGTCTTTCGCTGAATAATTCGTATCTGGATCGCAGGCGAAGTTCAAAATTGATTTATTTCCCAGTCAGAGAAAAGCGAAAAAAAAAAAAAAAAAAAAATAAGCAAAGAAATTGTTTTCAAATATATAACGTCTTTTATCGTTCGCGAATGTCAAATCTTCATAATTTAAATTTTTTTTGTGAACGGGTCTTTTCGAAAAGTATTATAAATCTAAAAGAGATTTACGAGAAGTCCTTTAATGAGTTAATGGCATTCTGGAAAATCACATACAAACTGGATATCTTTGCAGAAACACAGCTTCAACATAAAATTTGCGATGGACTTTCTTTTTATTTGATACGTCGGGGAAATGAAAAAGATTTTCAAGCCGAATCTATATACTTACCCATTCAGTAGTTCATATTACATAAGCAAAGCCAAAGCAGAAGTGGCTACATTTCTCTTCTTGCGTTAGAGTAATCGAGCTTCTAAAGACAGAGCAAAAATTAAACATTTTCACAAGATATGAAATTCGGTTCTTGAGATAACAGAGTGTGTTCGTTTAAATACAGTGGCGTAACTACCGCCTGCGCAGCCCCCGCAAATCTGGGGGGGGGGGTGTGGCGCAAGGAGGGGGCCCAAAATCCCGCTTTACATTAATTTGATGGGGGCCCACTCGTAATGTTTGCGGGAGAAAGGGGGTACAATTTGAAGTTACGCCACTGTTTAAATAGATTTGTCTTTATAAGCACTCTCTTTCTACGCGCGATGTTTCGAATAATACTAATTATCCAAAATTAAATCTGAAAATTCATGAGCAACTAAAGCCTAAACCCCATATCCCTTATAAATGACCTAGGTTTCTAAAACATTGACTTTTTTCAAACCTTTCACAGTAGTTTATATTTTGCTTACAATCGTGGTTTATACAAATCTTTCTCTCTGAACATGTCACTGCTGATACTAATGCGTGCTTCTAGCCGGTACCCACACACTAATGGCAATTGCTGCAAAATACATCTTTGTATAGAACAACGATCGTCCAAATACTAAGCCTTGGTACTAGACAATTTCATTTGGAGTGTCGTTTCATATTAGGCCATTGTGTGCATACAGCTATTTACATTAATAGCGAATCCTTCGTTGCCTATTAATTCATTCATTCATCTCACGTACATTTTTGTATTGGCCGATTAATATCCATTGGGCTGTGCTTAACCTTATTTTCATCCCTGCTACCTGAATCAACGTTTGTGTAAGTAAGTTAGGCTAACTATGTGAACTAACATGTCTAGTGGTAACATTATTTACATTACAAGTTGTAATGATTTCTCTCTATGCTAGGTTAGTTCTTCTGCATGTATCTTTTTTAACCCGTTTTCACGCCGATGAATGAACACCAATGTTTGCTTTAGTTGTTTTTTTATTCGTATTTTTTCTTTTGAATCTTGGAACTCAGTTTCTATTGAATCGCCAGATCCTAGACCACCTATTTAACCCACACATATTAAATTGCGAATATTATTTACTGTTAGTGTGGCTGAAGATGCTGAGGAGGGACTGTGATCTTTTACTTGTTTATATTAAGCGGTTTTGCCTGCCTTCACTTCAAGCATCTGTACATCTGCCTGTCTTTGGTTAGATTCGTTTCTATAAGACTTAAGATGTATGCACCCATTTTGCTCATTACACCAATTATTTTGGCCATATGAGTTTAAAGGAGCACAGCAGAAACTAAATCCTAGATTACATTATATTAACTACAAATAAGTAAATTATATAGTATAATCAACTGCCACTAGAACAAAATGAGTTTCCAAAACTTCATCAAAAATAGACTAAGTCCAAAACAATCGAATTAATTTTTGAATTGACCCCTTAAACATGTAGTTGTAATGTTGAGGTTACTCACTCGTAATAAAAGTGACCATAATGGTTTGAATATATTACCACTGTGGTGCTCTCTGTACATTTATTGGTCTTTAAAAAAAAATAGTTTTTAAATGTTTTGGAATTCGTCATTTTTTAGTGAAGTTTAAAAAGTAACAAAAATAAATTGGTTGTTCTATTTTCAGTTTTATTAAATACTTTTACCTAGTAGTAATTAGTATTATGTAATATAGGTACTCCAGTAAGTTATAATCAATTACAATGGATAGTTTATGCTGTGCTCTTTTTGCAGTCATGAGGCACAAATACATTGTGCACTGACCAAAACGCGCACATAAACCTTAATCAATCAAGCCCACAAATTATTGTATTCTTTATGATCATTCTGAATAAAAGTTTGTATATAGTTTATCAGAATGATTATAATTACTCAGTCAGTAGTCTAAATTATTTTGGAAAATACGCTTAAAATTACTTACACCAGCAAGAACCCTAATTTTACGTAATTGTCATGACATTTGCAGTCATATTATCCAGTCATGCTGAAAAATAGATAACACGTTATAATGAATATCATAACAGCTGTGTCACATATACCACCTGTATAGTCAAAAAGTCATGAAGTAATATATCATAACCACTGTGTCACAGATACATCTGTGTAGTCAGAAAAGTCATACAATAATGTAAAACCATTATGTCTGTGCTTATTTTCCTTTTTCTTTCGAACGAGACGGAATTCATCTGAAAATTAAAAAGGATCTCTCCAGCATGGCGCATACATGAAGGGTAACTTTAATTTCGATAATCAATTCACAGTTTCTAACAGATGTGATCTTATTTCGGAACTCGTACAGTTTTTGGGGATATACATGTCTTTAAAACAATAAATTGGGTGAAATATTATTCTAAAACCACAAGAGTGTAGGTCGTACTAAACTTGATCACATGCTGACTGCGTCATTTTATATATATATATATATATATATATATATATATATATATATATGTATATATATATATACATATATATATATATATATATATATATATATATATATATATATATATATATATATATAATAACACCCCGTGAGATCACAATTAATGTCACGATGTCATACAAGGCAAAGGCGTAATCACCGAGGTATCCGAATGTTTTGAAATCTATGCACTATAATGTGAGTTCGTCAAATCAAGTCAGTATTGTTCGTCATGTGATAATATAATCTTACCTCTGTGTTCATTCTAAGTTAGATTTATAAAACTCGTCGAATAATTTCAATCCTTTGCTCGTCAAGGATCATACAGATGGAAATAACTTGTTTCATGCATTTTATTTGAAATGAGCAGTCGAGCAAGCTGTATTAGGTACTCCCTATACAGTAACAGAAAAAGCGTTCACCGAAAGCCATTACTCTGTCTGTCTGTCTCTGTGATGGCCATGACCAATCACAAGAACGAACGCACTCACGGACGTCTGTATAGGTAGGAACACTGAATACCGTACCCATTGATGAGGTGGGGAGATGAAACTTAGATTGTACAAGCAGCACTGATTTAAAGCACCCATTTGCAAGTTAATCTGTTCTCTGTAATTGTTTCAATGTAAGAAGTAGTGACAGCAGGAAGATAGCTCATAGTGTGTAAACAAACTCTCTGGAGTACCGGTCGTGAATACGTCAAAGTGAGTATGTTTTCTAAGGTAATTTTTTACTGATTAGTTAAAAGTAAACAATAGATGTAGAATACTAATTTGAATTGCAATTCGTCATTATGCATTCTTGAGATAAAAAAATAATACCTAAGAAAATGTTTAATTACATATAACTTTAATTGTTGTGTAACAGTTGTAATACACTTCGCAAAAACACTGATCCAGCCAGGATTTTTTAACGAAGGAGTAGGCAAGTGTTACACCTTGTATGACCTGAGTACTTTTTCACACAGGTCTATAGCATATATTTGATGGATTCATTTAGAATATATTTTTCCGTATTATAATCTAACAAAAGCAGAGTCAGCTTTGTATTCTACACAATAAATAAGCATACAATTATGAGGATTAAATATAAATTATAACTGTTTGACAATGGTACATAAGTGATCCAGACAAAGTCAAAATGGTTGCATAGATATGTGATTGAGGGCAGTGCACAAAGGGGAGAGGGAAGAGCGAAATGATCAGAGTGGTAGCGCCCTCTATTTAAATTTTATTGGACACTAAAATTATAATCTTACACATATGACGTCCGACTTTTTAAATGTGGCTACTGTTTTCGTTTGTAAAAGTAAGAAGCTGAGAGTAATACTACTTACCTCTAAACGAGATACATTAATCCCCAACGATTTTGAACAGTTCTTAGCGTAAGATAAATAATACTACAATTGAATCTACGCCGAGAAAGGCGCACAAAAACTTCATCAAATGAGCAAATATGCAATCGCTTCCCACTCTTGAAAATGATTCCCAGAAGCATAAATGATTACGCGCTATTTCAAGTAAATATCTCTGTTAAATTGCTAATGTTTCCTATCTGAGAGCTATCAATATTAGTTGCGCGTTTACAGCCTCCGATATATAATCAGTTTAGGTTATGAGCTCACCGTATCTAGTCCGATGCTGGGGACAGAGGGTCGCTTGCGTCTCAAGATCTAAGCAATGATAGGACAATAGTGGAGACACAGTCAATTTCATTTGGAGGCAACATTATGATGGGATGATAGGGGTGGGGAAGAATGTGATATATATATATATATATATATATATATATATATATATATATATATATATATATATATAATGCTTTCAACACTAGATGTTATCAAATGGCTTGGAGCTGTCGAACTACTTACATATTGACAGTGGGGGTAAAATGTAGAACTAGCTTGCATCTGGAGAGATTAATCAAGGCTAGGATTCCGGGAGCCTGGGTTCTACTTTCTACTGCTTTTCACAGCATGGAGAAGTGTTTATAATGCTGTCATGCAACACCTTGGAGCCATCATCATATATAAGATTTAAAATCATCATTTTCAAACATATCCAATGTCAGGATCATTTATGCAAAGTTGTATCATCGAAGCAAAAATCAGAGAAACACTACGACGCATTATACTATTAGAACAAATAACTTCCAAACATTATTCTGAAGCTGAAAAGAAATATACCTTCTTATGTTTTAATGTAACCTCAGTGATATTTAAAACATATAGTTTTGGAACAATACGCACAACAATAAATTGAGCAGCTGATTACAGAGATAATACAGTGCCTGATATATTAATCAGCCTATCAATCTGTTACTTGAGCCAGTGTTTGTAGCCAGTTTCCAAGAAAACCGTGGAATATTCCCTTTAGAGATGATGTAATGAAATTGAAACTAGAATCACTATTGATTTTGTTGCAGAGCGATTTTTATGAGCATATTTTCCTTTCTTTTATATATTGTTTACTTTTCTATGCAAATAATGGATAATTGGGGAAATTCACGCCTATCTTAAAATCGGATACCATGGATCTATTCTTACTATATAAGTAAATGCTATTTTTTACAAATATGGCCATCTTTCACAATTGTCTCTACTGATTAATTAATTTAAACAATTAAAAATTAACGCTAACAAGCTATTCTGACCTCTTGTTGTAATGTCAGTAAAACACTATATATATATATATATATATATATATATATATATATATATAAGAAAACATGAAACTAATTCTGCAATAAAAGTTTACAATATTTTATTTGCTTCTGCTGATACGATGAAATTGTGAATCAATGGTGCATTAGTTGTTTTTCTGTTAATAACAAATTACAGAAAGAAATTTCTCGTAAATGACTGCAAAGAATATTTTAAAAATGCTACATTTGATAGCAACAAATACATGTGATGTAGCGTACTGACATTCCTCTGCTGGTTCTGTTCCTCGTGGTGTATAAAGCAGTACATAATAGTGGCATATTTTCAAAGAACTCTTTATATTATTCCTCATCTATTGAGAACAATAGTCAATAAAACAAACAGCTTTGATGAGGAGCTTACTTTGTTTACAAATACTATAAAACACGCAAGATAATACTTTGAATACATTGCATCTGTATTGATTGACAATAATACTTTGAATACATTGCTTCTGTATTGATTGACAATAATACTTTGAATACATTGCTTCTTTATTGATTGACAATAATACTTTGAATACATTGCTTCTTTATTTATTGACACTTTCATTTAAAGGTAGAGGTTAAAAACGTAGCACTGTTTGTTACACAGAAGTAAATATACGACATGACAATTCGCGTCCACGTCAATGCATTTTTCAATAGAATTTAATGTATTAATTTGATTTCTCTATGACAAATACACGAGAAGTGAGCTCTGAATATTTACAAAATTGCATGCTTAAAAGAAGTATTATCTATCTGATCTGAATCAACATATTTAACTTCGCAAAATAAGTATTAAACATTTATATTACAGTACAATCAATTCTTGTATTTCCTGCTACATTGGGCTTTTATTTAAACTCTATTGGCAATAGCCTACTAAGTGTCTATCATACACAGTGATCGTTAATTTATTGCAAAAATTACAGGTTTAGCCTTAAAATTACACGTATCCTCATTATGTAAAAAAAATGCCTATTTACCTAGATATATAAAGGGACGTCGATTATAACCTTCAATCATTCAGCTAGTTGAAACGAGTTGTAATAATATATCCTACAACAACAAATGATAGTATAATTGATCGGGATAAAGAAATGAATTAACTTTAATCAGCAGGTTGTTTCGTACCCAAGGAGAAAAACTCAATTAAACCTGCTAGTACTTGACCTATTGATGCACACACTAGTCGTTAGAAAGGTAAATTACTTCAAAACATTTTTACATGTATCTCCTTATTATGACTTCACGTTATCGGTTGCTTCATTTCAAACTTATAATTTTTAATATTTTGTCCCTATCCATTACCGACACACGAACCATTAGCGACAACTAGGATCTTGTCCCTCGTAACACGAGGTTTATCCATTACCGACACACGAATCATTAACGACAACTAGGATCTTGTCCCTCGTAACACGAGGTTTATCCATTACCGACACACGAATCATTAGCGACAACTAGGATCTTGTCCCTCGTAACACGAGGTTTATCCATTACCGACACACGAATCATTAGCGACAACTAGGATCTTGTCCCTCGTAACACGAGGTTTATCCATTACCGACACACGAATCATTAACGACAACTAGGATCTTGTCCCTCGTAACACGAGGTTTATCCATTACCGACACACGAATCATTAACGACAACTAGGATCTTGTCCCTCGTAACACGAGGTTTATCCATTACCGACACACGAATCATTAGCGACAACTAGGATCTTGTCCCTCGTAACACGAGGTTTATCCATTACCGACACACGAATCATTAGCGACAACTAGGATCTTGTCCCTCGTAACGCGAGGTTTATCCATTACCGACACACGAATCATTAACGACAACTAGGATTTTAAACAGTGCTCTCACAATTTGTTAGAGCATCTTCATTAATTAACATATTTTTTCATTGGATCATAAATAATTAAAGTTTTTTTTCCCATACTTTCAATCGCTCTCTCCTTTTACTCCACGGGGACTTTAGGCTTTTGCCTATTTGAATCTCCAAAAATCAGTATGCTTTATACGTTTTTTGTAAATATTTCGCATCAGCTTTAGCATCAACCAATCTATCCTTGCCTCCGTGTGAACCTGTTTATTTCTTATGTTTGAATTGAATAAACACAGTTGATTAGGTATCACATACATTCCTAAAAGAAAGGCCTTTTCAAAATGTTCTTATTTAACAATTGTCCAAAGGTATGAATTTGATACTCAAATAAATCGGTTTGATATTGTTTTCAATCAGAATCACGAGGCAGGTGCTTTTACACCGAACCATTTTTGGTTGCGCATGTCCACTGCCGCATTTTATTAGTTGCAGTGACTTTCCAACGATAAATGATTCACCAATAAGTGAACCCCCTAAAACTACACAGACGTGAGTAGTTCACAATAATGCAGCAATGAAAATCCCTCAAGGAATTTAGGGATAACTCATAAAGATGGTATATATGGCATTCGCTTCTTCATGGCTGTCCTACAGTAAAAAAGGAATTTAAGCTAATTATCTGAAAGTACTTTTTCTATTTTATTTTCTTTAGGTCCATATCACGATATTAATTTAGGTAGCGTTGTGCTCACAATAATACAGAGTCAAGAAAAGTGTTGTCTATCTGTCATCAGGACATTTTTATCGGTATCAAATTGCTGATAGAATATTGATCGAAAAAAGTGCCAACCATCTGAGTAAATTATTACAGTACCTGAGAGCGGTGTTTCTCTGTCTGCAAACTGTTCTTCTAATCAAGTGATTTCGACTTGCATAACACTGTATATGTTTCTTGTTTTGGAGCACAACTTGTCTCAACTAGTCCTGGCTTGAACAGCACTGCGAATTGATCCGTATTCTAGACAAGAAATAAAGGGTTTTGAGTTTTGGAATTGGCCAAGTAAACAGAAAGTTGTGCCTTGCGTGAGATTTGTTTTCCAATGTCTCTTCTAACGCAAATTGTTTCCTAATTTCCCCCATAAGCCGATGGTCTCAATTATGGACGAGTAATGTAGTAAATTTGGGGATAGTCTGCCATAGACTGGCATGCCACCCAGAAGGAGCCTAGTGCTTTAAGCATTTACTATATGGAATACATTTTGCGTCAGCTCCGTCACTTGGAGCCATTGCAAGATTGAAGACAACAACTTTTGCCTTGTTAAGTACTTTTAAGTAAAGACCTTTGTACGATTTAAGCTACTTTTGATTTATGTTATCGTGAGTATTGTAACCCATAAAACACACTGCTTACATCAGGGTTAAGGTTTAACATTTTAAAAATAAAATGTTTTCTAGGTTCACATTTCAATAATGTATGAACAACACGATAACATTTGCGCACCCTATCAATATGCGTTGCAAAATAATACGTGTTATGTATATTGAATCTATTGTGTACTTAACCTTGTCTATTATAGCAAGGTTGTACTTATTTGTACTTTAAATTACTGTTACTTATCAACAGAATGTATACCAGCATTTGAGTTCAAGGCCAGTCTTATTTACAATTAGACTGTTTTTTAAAAAAAAAATAAGCTGACTCATGTCCTGTTATGACGTGGGTCATTACAAGATGTGTATATAATAGAGACTTGATACGCATTAAATTCATTTTTGTTTTAGATCAGTCTGTGGGAATCCATTTGTGAGCAGATTTTACATTGTGCCGTTCAAATCAGATATAATTCGAGCGGAATTATTTATTTAATATATATTCATTGGAATTACTAAAGTGCTCATTGACTTTGGAATTAATAAATTACTTTGGACTTTTGTGAACTCATTCAAAGACATTCTGGATTGTATACTTTGGTATATCAGGACATTCAAGACTATTGGAACTCATTCAGAATATTCTATATTCATGGATTTGTGATTAGGACGTTTAGGATTATTTGGAATTTAATTCATAATATTGTAAGTATTTTTTGAATTTCAGTTTGTATTATAGGGAAATAAATTGCTTATTGATATTACTTACATTGTTCGTTTCACTTTCTTTCAGTTACTTTTTTGTAAGACCTAGAGTCGTAACATATGTGCAAGCAATTTGCAATTTTCGTAAATGAAAGACACATATGTTGCAAACTTAACTGTTTTTGGTCAAGCGCTTTATACAAATGTTTAAGTTAAATATTTTTCAGTTAAATTAGAGAAAGCATTTTGAAAATAAATCACTCTTGAACTGATTATCCTTTTATAAAATTGGATGTTTTGGCGTTTGTTTGAGTAGCCTCATAGGGCTCTAAGAAGCACTGCAGACGGTCATATTTTTTATATGTATTCCTATACAAATGGTACAATCCAGTTGTTGTTTAATGTAAGATTCTGTGCTATATTAGCCGGGATATTTTCCATAACTCTAACTCACTGAGCATTGTGCTAATGCACAACCATGGACATCCGTTCGCTCTAGTAACATGATATTATACAATTATATTAACATTTACTTACTAAACCCATATAGATCGATTATCATTATGTAAAAGAGAGGTTTCCAAGTAGCAGAATAAAAGTCTGTAGTATCTGTACTTTAAGAACTAGCACTTGATAACGTCCCTTTAAATAGGCATGTTTTAATCTTTGCTGTTAAGACATACTTTGTGATAGGGAACATTCTCTTATTTGCGCTGACCTTCCTCGAGTTCTGAATCGAAAAGAACCCAACGTAGGATGTATGCGTGTATGTATTAGCGCTTACAGTCACCTCAATACAATCCTGGCTATATGGTGGCAATTAAAACAAGTTCTAAAGATGTAAAATTGAAGAATTGCACAAAAACTTTAGGAAGATAAACCCTTCTAAGTAAATATAAACATGAAGTACAAAGAGACAACATATAAAAGATAAAGATGTCAGAATTCTGCAAAATGTATGTAAAATGAAAGATAAAAGTAAAGGATACAAAATCCTTAAAACATATGATCAAAATTTATTATACAAATCACATTCTCTCAAAATGTCCACGATTTTCTTGGGTGGTACATCACCATACAGTTTTTTCATTGAGTTCACATAAAAACTCAGTTTCACTGGGTGGGGGGGGGGGGGTCGACACACTCGACAAGAATGTGTTCCACTGTCAGTAGACACTAATAGGGCATGCACTCTGGTCGCGGTTCACCCTTCAGGTGGTATGTACGAGTTTGGTATGCGTGTTCTATGCGCGATAGGCACAATACCACCTCATCTCTGCGATTTATTCTGTACGAGTGATACCACTCTCCAATAGTAGATTTGATGTTCTGATGCTTGTTTGTGGATTTTTCATTCCACATATTTTGCCAAGGATAAGAATATGCTGATCTTCCATTCGAAAGCGGGGTGAATGCAGAGCAGCTTTGGCTGCTTTATCTACACTTTCATTACCCTTAATACCAATGTAACTCGCCAGCCAACAATACAAAATACTCTTTCCAGATTGTATAAGCAAAATCATGTCTCTGTACTATCTGGGATGTTAACAAGTTGTCAGATTTAAGGTTTTGCAAGGCCTTAGTGTGGGAATGGAATCCGAAAAGATGATCAATTTGTATTTTGAGAGGTTTCATTGTAGTTCAAAGATCTGAGTATGGCTGTAACGTCTGCAGTAAAAATGGAACCTTTATCCCGTAATCGACTCGAGATGGTGCCAAGGGGTGTTGCAATGGCAGCTACAACCTTATCTCCTTCTTTCGAACGGTCTGTATACAACGACGAATGACCACGATATGAAGCTCTGATTTCATTGAATTTACCCTAAAAAGTAGAGGATTTGTTAAGGATTTTTTTTTCAATTGGCAAAGACGAAATATAATTTTGAGGTTTTTTCATAACCAAGGTAGTGATTTTGGAACAGAGAATTTTGAAGCTTTTCCAACATTGATTTTTGCTGTTTGTAAGTGAGAACGAATTTGTATGCAAACAGGTGGAATGAAATTTTGTTTTCTGAGTGTAAAATGTTGGGTATTTGGACATATGCGAGATTAAATGAATTAGAAGAAGATCCAGTTTCGTTACTCAGAGGTAAAGTGATGGTTCGTTTGCCTCAACATAGAGGTTTTCTTAATCAGAAGTTTTAATGTCCCCAGGCAAAGTCTAAGTTCCTGATTTTGTATCGGATCAAGCGTCTGCAGGTACAATTTACAAGCTGATCCGTGCACAATCAAGCCATAGTCAAGTTTAAATCTTACAAAAGATCTGTATACCTGGAGCGAGACCTTCCGATCTGCTCCCCAACCAGTGTTTGTCACAACTCGTGTTAAATCTGTGGTCGTTTTACATTTGTCCTTGATATGTGGAAGGAAAGTTAGTTTACGGTCTAAAATAAACCCCACAAGTTTGGTTTACTCCAACACGGGAATAAGATAAGCGTCAATACAGAGTTTCGTTTCATCACGAATTCGAAGTATTCGGCAGAAGTGCATACAGACCGTTTTAGATTTCTAAAATGTGAAGAGTTTTCTTTGTAGTT
Source organism: Margaritifera margaritifera (assembly GCA_029931535.1). Taxonomy (NCBI): domain Eukaryota; kingdom Metazoa; phylum Mollusca; class Bivalvia; order Unionida; family Margaritiferidae; genus Margaritifera; species Margaritifera margaritifera. Next base: position 4,824,445 of record JAQPZY010001614.1, read on the forward strand.
GGCATTCAGTAGTATGCATATTCTTTGATCTATATCAGATCAAAAAGTTGTTGACGTTTAGTGAGCAGTCAGTTCCTTGGTCAAGGTATTTCACTATTTTGTTAATTTACATGCCGAATAGGGCGACTGACAATCTGCTGCCCTGAGGTACACCCATATCCTGAGAATAACATTTAGAAAGGATGGCGCTTAGCTTAACTTGGAAAATTCTATTTTAAGATGGCAACTATATTTTCTTTCTTTATGAAAGCTTCTCTGCTTCAAGTCTAACAAGATGGTCTCTTGTCCTTCTCTGGCTTCTGAATCCACACTGAACGTTTGATAGCAGTTGTTGGACTCAAGATACCAAAGGAGTCTATCATTTATCATCCATGGTTTTGCAAATGCAGCTTGTTAATAATATGGGACTATAATTAGATGGGTCAGTGCAGTCTTTTCCAGCTTTAGGTATTGGTATCGCTGTTGCTGCTCTCAAAGACTGTGGAAAATCGCTAGTTTCCCAGATTTTATTGAAAATGTTTAGTAGTGTATTGAGGGTTGTATCGGGTCAGTGTTTGAAAAGTCGATGTGGATATCATCTGATCAGGTCCTACTGAAGGCCATGGACCCTATCAAGAGAGTCTTGTAATTTCTTGTTTTATTGTAATATTCAGCATCAGCCGATTAGACGTTTAGAGAAACCTTTTATTTCAGGTGTTTTTTTTTTACACAGCGTAAGGGTTTAGAACAATTCTCTTCTTATGAGGTTTTTGAGTCGGTTTCGGCAAATATATGTGAGATTTCTGGTAAGGTCGTGACCTTTTCATCAGATTTCTTTAGTTGTTTGATACAGCTGCTTTTATTTTTGCCAATGATTTGTCATACCAAATTCCATACTGATTTAATAAAGGAGCACAGTGCAACCTATAGACATATGATCTCCATGTTTTCCTCTTGTTCTCGCTAATGGTACGACTATCTTGTGCTCGGTATATACGGTATTTATTAAGATTTTCAGTTATTGGAGAGGCATTGACATTTTTAAGGACTTTCACCGCTCCCTGATTGCGTATTTGTATGCATCATGGTACCATGGTTTGTTGATACGTCTTAGTATCGCCGACGGTTTTAGTATTGTTACCCCGGTAACATCCTGTAAATAGTAGTATTTGATCCACTACGTTGTCAAAACGATCAACGGTCAAAGTTGATTCGCAGAGGGACTGAAACGTTTCCCAATCTGCCTTGTTCAGTTTTCTTCTCTTGAGGTTAAGGAGTATTACTTCTTAAATATATAGGAAAGTGGTAACTACCACATACATCGTCACCAACTTTCCATGAGAAGTCAAGTCAAAGAGATGGATCGCTGACAGTCAGATCTAAGGACGAGCAGGATCTTGAGGCAGGATGCAGTAGGTACACGACTTATCATTAAAAAGGCAAAGCTTGTTTTGAAAGAAAGGTCTTCTATTTTCTTCTCTATTTTATTGATATCTCTACAGCCCAAAGTGTATGCTGCTCTTTAAAGTCGCCAAGTAAAACAAAAGGTGTTGGTAACTGTTCAACATGATGGTCAAGATCAGATTCATTGATAAGAGTGCATGGAAGGAGGGATATAGCCTGTAAGGAAGTACTGAGATTAATTTTAGATATTGTTATTGATGATGTTGGATACTCCTCCAGTGGCCTAATAAGTATGTCTTGAAAGTTGTTATACGTTGTTTTTAAAATTAACTCTATCGTTTTCTATTAAAAAGGTCTCCTGAAGGCAGGCAGCTATTGGCTCGTGTTCTTTAAGCAGAAGAATAATTTAATTAATATTTGTCTTTCAACCTCGGCAATTTAATTGTATTTTGAGATACTTTGGGGTCAGACAATTGTGGAAGTTTTGGAAGTACGGGACTACTGGGAATCTTCATTGGCACGGAATCAAGGATACCAGTGCCCATTCTCTCTAGAATTCAAAACTTATTAAAGAGCTTGATAGGGTCGTCAGATACCTTCGGAAGTCCAGTAGATTCTTTAAAACTCTCTTTATTTGGTTTAAAGCATGCATTTCCATGGATGATAGTGGTTTGCTGCTCTTTTAGTGAGCCGTATCTCACCTGTATCGGGGTAGCATAAGTGGATATCTTAGGTGTTACACTGTTTCTATGACCACTGAGGCCAGCAGTGATCTGCTTTTTCATGGGTTGGATTTAACTAGTTTCTCTGCATTTTCACATTGCTTTGCATTATCTGTCTCACTCTCTGCTTTGGTGGCTGCTCTCACGGGTTTTGGCCGCGTAAAAACTATGAAATTGGTTTCACTTTCTGGTGATGTAAAATCTGTCTGGGTACAGACAGTATTTGTGGAAGGTTTCCTCTCGACTTTAGCTGCGCTGGCATATGATATGCCGGCTTGTTAAGTAAAGCTGTGGCTTCCACAAATTTCCTGGCCTCAGGGAAGCTGATGCCCTTCTCCTGTTTCATGCGCTGGATCACCTTCTCGAGTTTCCACTCAGGGCAGTCTCCAGAGTACAAGAAACGTTCTCACTGGCAATTGTCACAAGAGACTTTCTCAGTGCAGCACACTCTATCGTGATTCTCCTGTCCACATTTCTAGCAGACATATTTCTTCTTGCAGCCATCATTATGTTGGCCGTTTTCCTAGCAGTTAAAACACCGCAAATGATTAGGGATAAAACGGGTCAGTTTGAATATTCAAGAACCCGCCTTTAATCGATGTAAACAAAGTGGTGCAGTCAAACACGAGGTTGTAAGTGTTTGTGGGAATCAACTTGCCATTACGGAGAATATTGATTCGTTTCACTTTTGAACCTTTTTGAGATCTGAGATTTTCGAGCATCTCAGTCTCACTGCAGCCTTCCAAATCTCAAGATCGCACAATACATCTTGAAGAATTTAGATATTTGTGTTGAAATACCTTGATGGGTATCTCCACAAATCGCCTTGAGTTAAGTAGATTGTCAAAGTGAGCTTTGCAGCTACACTGTAGAAACAACTGGCAAGAACTAAGTTGCTTTTAAACTCCTTTTTCGATTTTCAACCAAATCCCGAGAGTTTTGGCCCTTCAGCCAAGCCCTGATAATTTGGTTATTTTTTATTCTCATCATTATGTTCAGTGATGAGAAATCTTGGCCAATTTTCCAGACTCAGAAAGGTTTCCACCTCCGAGTCTCTGGTTTAATTATTTCTGGTCCTTTGGAGATCAGGCCTCACACTATTGGTTAGGGTTTTGGTCTTTTTCCCCATAATGGAATAATATTATTTCATCACCTGTGATTACCACCCGCTGCAGAGCCCAACAAGGTGACAGAGATTTACGCTCATTTATTCGGTTTCTCATGTCAGGGTTACACAGAGTGATACACTCGAGCAACGAATAAACTTTACTCGATTGACCATTGCAACCGCCTCAGAGACCATGTTCTTTGTAAGGTTTCAAGAAAAACAATATGTAACTTTAATCACCATGGTGACCTTTGAAAAGTATGCATACTAGTGAAACTAAATGTCATGAACCCCTGAAGCTTGGCGTAACTAACCAATTGATCAGAGCGGGCCCTTCTGACCACCTGTCTAGCTAAAGTTGAGGCTGAAGTGGTTTGTTGCATCGGAATGGCAACCCTCAGCCTCTTCCCCGCTCATCTTCTATCTTCTGCTCCTACGGCAAATGGATTGCCTCCACTATGTCGCCTCTTACGACATGCAGGAGGACTCATCAGGCCTATTCTAATCCCCGAGTCTGCAGGGGGCGCCAGCGTAAGACTAATGTGACGCAATAAGAAAGGATTTCATTATGTTTTGTAATCGAAATGCTACTGTGTGTATTACGGAAATAAAGGCGAGAATGATATCTCCGGGATAAAGCAGTCATATAAATCAACCAAGAAGATCTTTCTAGAAACAGTTGTGTTGCATATATCTTGAGGCTATTGATAGGTCTCCCTAAAGGAACTATACAAAAAGCGTCGTATGCTAAACGCAGATGCTGATATTTACTGACAGTCACTTGGTGTCAAATATTATCATAGATGTGAACCCCACCCCCTTTTTCCTGAATATGAAATATGGTATATATTCATTCTAGTCAAGCGTATGCAAAATAATGTGCAACAGTAATCATATAAATCTACGTCTCAGAGTACACACATACAACTCTATAGGCAGCATGTATTCTTCTGAAAAAAGTATCATGTGCAATGTACACTGCCGCATTATAGCTCTTCAAAGTATGACATTTAATTATAAATAGCAAGCAAACCATTCGGTTGTGTGGTGAAGAAACCAGTGTAAGCTTTTGACATAACATTTTTCTTTGATTGAGCCGATTTATCGTACATAGAAGTCGCTGATTGTTTTCAAAGATATACGTTAAAGATGTACATATGAATTAGGCTATTGTGAACAGGTGGACAACGCAGACTTTTGCCGTGCATTCGGTGACACAGATTTGCAGTAAATGTGGGTATTCAGTCCTGAAATATAGGTTGATTTGAATTAAATTTATTATTCATGCGTGAGCTGCTTTATAATATGAAGCTTGAATGATTTATTCACATGTCTCCAATTAGAATCCGTCGCATTTGCACACGATGTGATATGGTGTGAATTGTTCAATCAAAGTGCCCATGAATAGAACATTAATGTATCAATCATACAGCACCATCGTCCTTTTACAAGTTTTTACGTATTTCACATATTTTAAATCATGACTCCAGTACATTTTTGTGTACATCTGTAAATCTACGATTAAGGATTCTATTTTTTACATTTCGTTTACTGTTTTCTCGGAATTCAGTCATTCTTGTGGAGAGAGAGAGAGAGAGAGAGAGAGAGAGAGAGAGAGAGAGAGAGAGAGAGAGAGAGAGAGAGAGAGAGAGAGTTTATGAACGCGAGAGTTTATGAACGTGCACACGTGTCATGCGAGAGTGCATGTCAGTATACTTTGAAACTCGTACATAAATGTGATGTCCACCCAACTCTTCTGTTAACCTGTCTTTTTAACAACCCTCTATTTTTGAACAATTCTTGTTGTTTCTCAGTTACATTTAGGCACACGATCGTTCGATGAATGCAAGCACAGACAACTCAGAAAGAAAAAACAAACAAAAAAACAAACAAACAAACAAAAAAAAAAAAAAAGTGGCGAAAGTCATTAGTGAGCGTTGAAGCTGAAAAATATCACATAACCTATAATTTAACCTGAACTACCGGAAAAGTGTTCGAGGAGATATCTTTTTTTATCTTATTTGTTTAACATACTACCGATGAACAATAAAAGGAGTATTGTTGGACATCATGGAGTGTAGCCCGATCTGTGTTTGAGGGAAATGTATGCATAAAGGGCATCGGGAGTTTATGAGACGAAGAAGTCGATTCTGAGTTAAGAAAAAGTGGCTAAAACTTATTTTACTGAAAAAGTACCGGTGCATGTGAATATTAGACCGTGCTAATGCTGATTATGTACGCTGAATAATCTGTTGATTTATTAATTTTACAATATTATAGTACATAATCTGTTGATTTATTAATTTTACGATATTATAGTACATAATCTGTTGATTTATTAAT